>VXBB01005746.1:171389-206371 GCA_013399915.1 Illadopsis cleaveri
GTCTAATGCTCTCAAAGCTTTTCAACACCAGAACTATTCCAATATAAGGAGTCCCTAAAACTGTTTTAAGGGCATCTTGATTTCCCTTTATCCCTTAACCAGATATTCATCTATCAGAATCCCTACAAAGACATTTGCAGAATCAAATGGTGCTCTGTAAAGGAAGGATTCTAAATGCCTTAGCTAACAAATTTGGCTGAAATTGATTGACCTGGACAGAATGTGAAAGAAGCAATCATAGCTTTAGGCACACATGAACTACTCTAGCCTTTGTAGACTTGAACTACTAGCACAGAGAATGGATTTAACCACCAAGGATAATTGCAAGACATGGACAAAAGTGGATGGACTACACAGCCTCTTTTAATCACCATGCAAGTATGCAGGTTTTGTTTGCAACACCCTAACTACATGCCAGGGTTTAAATTTATAATCCATGAGCAAAAGCATATGCAAGAAGAACCTCATGAACTCTTAGAGACAGTGCCACATTTATGAAGCAATGCTCAAATTACAGCTTCCTCAAAACAGAGTTTAGTAGACCAGGGTTTGAAATGCTACTTTCTGATCTTTTAGGCTTGATTCAGATAGACCTGAATGTGAGGTCCCTCCACAACACAGGATACAGAGTAAATATATCATCCTTCCTGTAAAGCTATATCACTTCAGGTGTTTGCAGATTAATAACCCTGAATCAACCATGCAAGCCTACTTATTTTACCAAAATCAAAACTTAACTTCATTTTAAATGGAAGCTCACTTATTCTAGAGACACATAGCAACCTTAAATCACTTTAATGGAGATGGCAAAAATCTCTACAGGAGAATTATCAGTATAAAACTGCTTCTATTCTCAAAATACCAGCATTACTCCAATCTTGGCAGTTCTGGGTGAGAGATCAGAACTGGGCCTTGAAAGATTATTTAAATAGTATTAAAGTAGAAGAGGACTATATTGCATGTTATTTCTGGGAAGTCTTATACCTTCTCTCTCAAATGCTGTTTCTTACAGCAAGTGGTTGTACACCAGAAGACAGGAAATTGTAAGTTTAGTCAGAGCTGACTTTCAAACCACATCATCATTTATTCAGAGTGAAAATAACTTCTTACTTCCTGCTCAGATGAGGAGAATACAATCATCTCCTCTTCAGAAAGTATGGTAACATAAGACTGAGGGTGGGAAGGGTCTTCTCACATATTATAGAAACTTGTTCATAGCCACACTCCAATAAAAAAATTTAAAATTATATCATGATAGAGACTGCAACCAAATAGCAAGACAGATAGTGCTCCCAAAAGTTGCTATCAATGCAACCCCACTACTTGACATTAACAGCTTTGGTACAGTCCTGCCTAGTTCACCTTTCTCACTTTATCTCTCCAAACTCTTCTGTTTCCTTCACTTTCACAACAGTTTCCTTACCTTTCTGCCACTGCATATGCAAAAGAAAGAAAAACTCACTGGCTGTCCAGGCCCTGTGTTTTTTAGAAAAGCCCCTCTGAGTGTCTCAGCTCATAAGGAGCCCCCTGCCTAAAACAGCCCCTAGAATCATAGAATAGGCTAAGTTGGAAGGCACCCATCATAATCACTGGTTCCAGCTCCAGCCCAGTGCCCAAGCAGCCTCTGGCAACAACACTACAGATATTTGATTTAACACATTTCTCTAGATCACAGAATCATTCAGGTAGGAAAAGACTTTTAGAATCATTCAGTCCAACCATTACACAGCATTGCCAAGCCATGTCCTTAAGCACAACATCCACACATCTTCTAAATACCTCCAGGGATTGTTACTCCACTATGTCCCTCAGCAGCCTGTTCCAATGCTGGATTTTTATTATTTATTTTATTTATTATTTTATTAACCCCTTCCATGAAGATTTCTTTCCTAATATCTAATCTAAATCTTCCCTGGCATAACTTATGGCATTTTCCTCTCATCCTATTTCTTGTTGGCCGGGAGAAGAGGCCACCTTGCAACACCCTCCTTTTGGGCAGTTTTTGAGGGTCATAAGGCCCACCCTGTGCCTCCTTTGTCCAGGCTAAACACTCCCAGCTCCCTCAGCTGCTCCTCATAACAATGGCACTCCAGACCCTTCTCCAGCTCCATTGCCTTTTTCTGGACTTGTTCCAGCACCTCAGTGTCTTTGTTGAAATAAGGGGCCCAGAACTGGATACAGCACCTGGGGTGGGGCCTCACCAGTGCTGAGTGCAGGGGGACAATCACTCTCCTGGTCCTGTGGCCATATTGTTCCTGAGAGAGGCCAGGATGCCATTAGCCTTTTTGGCCACTTGCACACACTGCTGGCTCATGCCAACAGCACCCCAGATCCTTTACCATTGTGCCATGTTCCAGCCACTCTGTCCCCAGCCTGTAGCACTGCAGGGGGTTGCTGTGACCCAAAGGCAGGACCTGGCACCTCACCTTGTTGAACCTCATACATCTGGCCTTGGGCCCATCAATCCAGCCTGTCCAGGACCCTCTGCAGAGCCTCCCTACCCTCCAGCAGATCAACACTCCCACCCAACTTGGCATCGTCAACAAGCTGATCGAGGATGCCCTTGATCCCCCCATCCTGGACATTGATAAGATGTTAAACAGAACTGGATCACTACTTACTAATAGATGAGACACATAAGAGTAAAAATTCCTTCCAGCATGACAATGTAATAGACTTCCAACAACACCACCAATAGAACAGCAAACCACATGAAAGCATCATGACTTTGACCAAGTTTTTCAAAGTGATGAAACACATCTTGGGCTGTGGCAACACCTGTGAGATCAAGGTATCCCTTTCTACCTCTGCAGAGATAGAAAAGTTCTTCCTGGCTACATCAAATAAAAGAACAGGTCAAAAATAGTGTTCAAGTAACATCATTTAATAAAAATATTTGTGCCACAACTTCTGAGAGTTAAGAAACATTCCAGATACATCCTACAAATGTTATTAGGCTGTTCTTGTAAAAGATAAGAGGGAAAGGATGAGAACACTTGTAACAAATGTTCATGACATATTAAGCCAAGATGAATATCTATGCTTAAGTATTCTTTGGAGTATGTTGGTTTGTTTACCTTATGAAAAACTTACATGGACTAGATCTTGGTTCAGATCAGCATCACACATGCAAACACTCTGCAAAACATTAACTAAGAGAAATAAAGCGAGCTCGAAGCTTTCATATGTTTCTGACTTTGTACAATTCCAGGTTTTTCTAAGTTAACTTCCACTGGCTTATTCTTCCCATTTCCCTTGATTATTCTCCACTACAGCCTTACAAACCAATAGGCATTATTTCATTGCTATGTGCAATACTATGGTTTCCTCTCTTTTTATGTTACCATCACAAGGACAGTGGGAGGAGAGCTATTCTCTCTACCTTTAAAAAGAAGTTCTGGTGCCATGGGCACTTGCTGAATTGAAATGCAGAGGGCTTTTTGCCCTTGGCACATTAAGCCATTCCCTAATACAGTAGGCAAACAATAATTAAGATAAAGACTTAGGTATATGAATAACTTTCACTATGCATTAGACTTCACTCAAGGGTTAATAATCTGCCCAGGGTTGAGGTCTGTGTGAAATGTCAGGATTTATCTGCAGCTATAAGGGGGGTGGTCTGTCCTAGCTTTCAACACCAGCAAATAAAACACCTTATTTTAACAAGATCGCAAAGCGCAGCAATGCAATGTTGTTGCTGCCACAATTTTCTGCCTGAATGTGTGTCTATGTGTATAATAAAATTAGTCATTTCATCCACATCAGCTTTCTTCAGGAATGTGACAATATCCAATTGTAAAAATATCAGTGAATTCCTACCTGAGGCAAGTTGAGGAGAATTCAGATCTGTTAGCGTTACAGTGATAAGCACACTTTTCTCAGAAGCGCATTTTGTCCTGTAAATAACATTTCTGTATTTTATTCAAAAACTTTTGGGCAGGTCCAGGCAATATTATACTGGAAGCTGTGGGATTTGGTGTAGCTTCCAACAGCCAGAGTGAGGAATAAGGAGCCAAGACATACTTGCCTTGCTAACTCGTGTGCCTTTGCTTTTCCTCAGTTTACCCTCAATAGCACTCTTCTAATAATATTTTGCTTTAATATTTGCAAAACATACTGAATGCATGTTCTGTGCACATAAATACATATACAAATGATTTCACAGCAGGGTGCTCAGCTCTCAAAAGTATTTTGGCATGGCATGCAAACATGAGAAAAGGCTTGACTGAAAACTTCCCCTCAGACTAAGTGCTTCAGTTCAAATTAGCAATTTGCATTGGAATACTTCACACCCACTTCAGGCTAAGTTGTATTTCAAACTAAGATAACTTTTTGCACTATGAAGAGAATAAGAGGACTCCAGTAGGAAGTACACACATCAGCACTTTCTTCTCCCTTTAAGCACAGTGCAGGCTTTGAAGTAGCAACAAATAAGAACAGGTGTATTTTGTAAACAAATTTCTTTTAAGACTACACTGCAAAGTGATTAAAACATTCATCTTCATTATTGTAAAGAGTAACAAATAAACAACTATTCTCTTTTTTTTTTTTTTGCAAAGATATTAGGTTGATCAATTACGCCTGTTGCAGAAAGACTTGAATTAGTCTGATTAGTCTCAGCTACATAAATTCAGAAGCAGATGCCTCACTTTGCAAGAGTGGTGATTAAAGGCTACATTCACAAAAAAAATTGGATTACGCACACTTAAGACAATACCTACCATTTTTCAGCTCTCCCCCTCACAGCAGATGGCCCATACAATTACTGACTTAAAAAAATTTTCACTAGAACTCCTCCAAAGCTCCTCTCACTTTTTGAGACAAAGGTACGTGCAAGTCAAGGCTATTTTCAAATGTTCTCCTCATACTTAAACTTATCATGTAGGTTAAGAAAACCATTCACACAGGATTGTAAGTCAAAATACAGTGCCCGCACACTCCCAGAAGAGTCACCCATATGGCTACAAGCAGCAAGGGAGAGGCAGAATAATAACATAAGAGCCTTGGCAGCAAATAAAATCCGCATCTCACCCTCATAGCACTCCAGCCAGCACAAGCAAGTGAGAAAGCCAGGACTGAGAAATACAAAACAGCTCATTATCTACCCCAGAAGGCACAGCACTGCCAAGCCGCTCTTTATCAAGTCCTTAACAGGTGTAAAATTAGCACTTGTTATTAAAGACAATGGAGTTACATGTATTGCCAGCAGCTGAAGAAATGTGCTAGAATTGTTTTCACCTCCAGTTAATTCGGTACCATTCAATAACGTGCACGAAGCCCGTAAATTAGAGAAGCGCCTCCTGAAGCATGGCAGGGAGCTAAGACAGTGTGTGAGCATCCTTTCTAAAACACAGGTGATTTCCTGAATGAAAGACTGAGCACCAGATCCTCCTTTCATCAATACTGATGCAAGTTCAAACAAACTGCATTTACCTGAGTGTATTCTCAGGTAAACCTGTGCCAGTGTAATCTGTAACCAGAATCTGGAGCTGTCAGAGCAATCCTCATAAGCAAATGCCAGGACAGTGCTGTTATCAGCTTTTCTAACCCCACAGAGCACAGCTAGACTGGCTGCACTGACATTCTCTCTTCTCAGCCACTTACAATTCATTCCTGGGAATAAAGCAGAGAAAGGTGTTATTTACTGAGAAAAGCAAAACCCTATTTCAGATGTATCTCATTATAGGTAGATCTCATTATAGGCAGATGACCTCAGGTTTAGGACAAGAAGTCACTGAATCACTCAGGACTGTGTAGCTTCATTGTGTATTTTTCTGTTCTAATACCATGCTCAGCTCTGAAAGCAAATTATTTAGATACATGCTGCACATAGGAATGCATCCAACTGCTCAGCCATATTATTCAATAGCACTGTATATCTCACCACTCTCCCCCTTTCAGCAGTAACTGGGAGAAGGGTTGGCCAACATCAAACAAATCTGATCAGGGACAGAAATCTCAGTGATAATTACATTCCCACAGGGTTTCATGAAAACTGGCAGTGAGATAGAGGAGGAAATTAACTCCTCCACCAAGGGGAGGCTAGTCAGACATCTCGCTATCCCTGTGGCAGCAATTGGCCAGGCAGCCAGCACACAATTTGCTCTGCACTAGCCAAGGCACACACTGCCTTTTGTCTGCTGGGACTGTCACTGGGAGCACGTCAGGAGGTCAACTTTAGGGGGAAGGGTTTTTGAGTCCATAAGAAACTGCTCCTCCTGCCAGATACCATGCAGAGCCTCAGGTGCAAACTGTGGGACAAAGCTGTCTTCGTTTAATATTAATATTGAGCCTATTACTGGTGTGTGTGGGAATGGTGCTGGTCTAGTGAAGAACAATCAACTCAGAGTTACTAATAGCTGCAGGTTCTCTTCTGCTCTAGTGTTCTGCAGTTTTCCTACTGTCATTTTATGATGCAGTCAGAACATGTCTGAAACACCCAAGATAAAAAGCAAACTGTGTTTCTATTCAAAGGCCGCTGGACAAGTTCAGGTTTGGACAAAATTGGTACCTGTTTGCTAAGGTATGAAACATCTTACCACTGTCCTTGGTTCATCACGCATCTTAGAAGAGGCAAAAATCAACATAAAGCAAATAAAAAGAGCAGTTTCTTTTTACACAGAGCAAATCTCCAGCTCTTGTTGGATTGATAGGTGTGGTGAGTCACCAGCACACTGCCAGGGCTGTCAAGTTGTCACTTTAGCTGGCTGCAGTACAAAGCTGAGTCCTTCCACATGGTCACCACTCCCCTCTCTGCGTGCAAATAAAGACTACAGCCTTTTCACTCCTTTTTCCAAATGCACAGGGAAATCTGTTATTTCTTCATCAGTCTCGCATCCCCCTGGGCAATGGGAGTGCTCATCATCTGATGCATGTAAATGCTAACAAAACTCCCATTTTGACATCAAATGGTCTGAAACCTATAAAACGGCAAATGCAGTGGAGTAATGACAAAAACTAGCACGTTTAAGGTGGCCTACAGGGTTCTGCCATGCTGGCACTGACATCTGTGACATTGCTAAACTAGACCCAGGACTTCCCAAAGACTGGGAACTAGCAGGACAACTTGAGTTATAGTCTGGTTGCCACAGGTATTTCTGTCAACCAGTGGAGCTGCTCAGTCATGCACTGACCCTCCCCAGCCCACGTGGGTGCACTTCAGAAAGGAAAAGGAGCAGCAGGTTCCTTAGAAGAGTTCGTGTGAGTGCACTGCAGGCTGGCAAAACTCATCACTCATTCACTCTGATAAGATGATAGCACAACAAAGGCAAGGCTGATGCAACACCTTTGTAAACACACAGCCACGCTGGCTTTGTTGAAGTATTGCCACATTTTAAACCGACATACAAACAGCAGAGATACTGCAGAGTGTTGCTGGGGTAGGATGCAGCTAAATCACCTCCTGCAATGCATCGGGGGTTCTGTGCAAGCAGCAGCACAAGTGGCAGCCACTTGAAATGCATGCAACAACTTGCATGGGTCCTCGAGTGCTGCCAGCAGCCTTGCATCTCAGTCACCATCAGCTGGAAAACTATTAACCAGCTGCATCCATGCAAAGTGCAGAGAGAGGTTTTGCCAGGGAGAGGGATGCAGGGCACGGGTGTTTCCAAAGGTTCCCAGTTAGTTTGCATACAGTGCTGTCAGACTGCTGTGCTCCTTTCCAGCCTAGTTATTAACACTGCTAATGGGGAGAGGACTGTAGAATTGCATGCCTGGTGTACACAGAGCCAAGATTCCTGGCTATAATCCCAACATATAAAGACCTATCTACTAGGATAGGATATCTAATGGATTTTATAACATCAGTGATTCAAACAGCACATCCATACCATGTTAATTTTACAAAAATTTTCTATCCTGTATTTACAATTTACACACCTGAAAAGGAATCTTTAGTTGCTATGGTAAACTAGTCAGTATATTGGAAGTCCTTCCTTACCTAGACATGGATAGATTTCCTAGTTCTGATTTTGGAGCTAAAATAAGTGAGACATGTCACTGAAGTTTAATGCTTTGATGCTATTTCAGAGCTTGGTTTGCATTGGGTCACCTGTCTATCAAGGACAACCCCATCAAGTAACTTCATTACCACTGCACAACACCTAATAGTAAACTGCATTTACAACAGGATTATTAATAAAGAGCAGGAAGAAAAGGGAGAGCAAGTTTAAATACTAAGGAGCAGATCAGAGACCAAGAGAGGCATCCAAAGAGGCAACAGCAAGACCTGACAACCAAACACGTAAAAACTGGGAAAATGAGAAAACAGGGAAACCTTGTGTTTGCAATAGTGTTTTAGAAAATTTCTACATCAAAGCTAGACACAGTGGGGTTGCGAATTATTTGCTTGGTATGAGGCTGAGCAGAAATGTGACCAAGGATATAAACAGGGGAGCAACACGTGGCTCCCCTCAATCTTCTCCACTCCCTTGTGCTTGCCCAGAATGCACAGCTTTGCAAAGAAGTGCACAATCCATGTACTGCCATTTTCTTCCATCATGGATGTATTTGTATACATTATTATATTTTTCTCCTTCTGTTTCTCTCCCCAAAAGCCGAATGAAAGCTCTCCCTCATTTCCTGTTGCATAAGTAAATAACATTATCTTCACTTTGAAAACTGAGCAGTTTGAAAATGGCATCCCATTGGAGCCTGTCTGCAGGGTTTCAGCTGCCACAGCTGAATGTTTTGCTCTATATTCAGCCAAGGACATTGGAAGAGACGTATTTTTAAGAACTTTTATGTGCTCAATTTGAAGGCAAACACAGTAGTCCACTTTGTCCTTCCCCCTCGTTCCCTGCCTATTTAGGCTAAAAAATCGTGTTTGTGCAGCACTTTGCCCCATGAGACTGAAACCTTTAGGTACAAATGTAACTCATTTAAATGGTAATGTACAACAAAATGAGTGGCACTCTTCAAAACGAGCAGCATTTGTAAGTGTATCTCTGCCAGGCACTGACAAATGGAGGGTCACGGTTGCAGGCAAAGGGAAAAGTCTCAGTGAGACAATATTTAAAAGTCAGTTTTTCCAGTCAAAGGCCAAATTCTAAAATGTCTGCTTATTTCTCTACTGGCTATGCCCTGAAGCACTGTGTCTGCTTTCCAGAGAGCAGCACAAGAGGACTCCAAAGGTATTTCCTATACAAGGTCAGATCAATTAAAATGTACTTTAAATAGAGTCACGCGAGCCGTGTGCAGGAACTCCAGAGTCTGATTAGATCCCTGACACACTGAAGGGCAGAGTCTGAGACAATCTGCTGACCTCGGGTAGGAAAACCAGATAACAAGGAGGCGGGACCTGTTTTTCCCTGCCCTGGGACTGAAGGCTTTGCTCCTTCTGGTCCTCTAATATTGCTTTAATACCAGAGATGCCCGGAGTTAACTAGTGACCTGGTTCTTTTCCTGCTGAAGTCAACAGCAGAACTCCAAAACCTAGTCTTTCAAAAGTCAGGGCAGGCTCTTTTAGCTGTCCCAATGAGCCCAAGCGGGAAAAGAGCTGCTGCCGTCCTTTTCCAGACCTGATAGGAAGCTCCCAAAGAAATGTTTATATTAAAGAAATAAATTAAGAAAACCTTGGCAGAGTGAAGCTGTACTGGTTCATGCCAGGGCCTGGGCTGTCCACTTGGAAGACAAAACAAACAAACAAAACCTGTATCAGAGAGACCTCCTTACAACCAAGATTTGAAAGGTCCTAGTCTCAAGGGGGAATATTAATATAAAAGTGTATCAAGTGAATTATGCTACTGAGTAAGTGTTGCTGCAGTGGAGAGACGGCAGAAATGTTATTTGTGACTGCTGTAAGAGCGTCCCTTTATTCTCCACCCCCAGTGAGATGCAGTCTAGTGATACCTGGCCTTCTGTCTCTTATGGGGGTCCCAGGAAAATACAAAAACCAGGAATGACCTGTCTCAAGCTAAATTCAGAAGCAAAAGACTTATAAACAAGGTTAAACACAGGCTGCTGAGGGAGTGCATCACCCAGAGTCCCAATGTTGGTTGCTCTGAAATACTCCCCTCCTCTTGTCTCCAGCTGTCCCACCCACCCTCCACTTGTGGGGAGGCTCTTGGGGAGTGGAAACAAGGAGAGAAGCCATTGGCTTCCCTGTAAGCTGCTCTAAGGTCACCGTCATGCCAAACACACCCCGTCATCCTGCAGTTCCCCTCAGGTCTGATAATAAATCTCTGAGCATTTACGCTGTCAAGGGTTATGTCTTATTCTGTATATTCCACAAGCATATTTCTGCAAGTCAAATTCTGCATGAAGCCATGAGATGCTACATACAGGAGCAGCCTGGAAGGCAGTTTCTACTTTCTAATTTGCACTTGTGATATCACTGCACATCAACAGAACCATTCTTTCCTTTCTCCTAAATACCACTGATAAATGAAATGTTTTTAGCAGGACTTTCATCTGGTGAAAGTCAGGGTAGCTTCACTGAACCACTGCTAAAGGAATTTACACCATCTGAAGCCCTGGAGCGAAAAAAAAAAAATCCAAGTCAGTGGGATATAAGCCAAAATTGGAGTGTTTTGCTGGATATGAACCAGAATTACTTGCTTGCTTGAACAGGTGCCTAAGTGCTGTAGTGAACTGGGTCTCAAATATGTAAGCATTTTTTTATTTATGTCCACTTCTACCAGCTTGGACATCTGATACAGAGGTCATCTTATAGCTAACATTTTTGTCTTAAACCCACCTATAGCCACGCTATAGAACAGCTGTCTGTGGAGTTATGTTCCACACATAACTTTAAAAATAAAATGCAAGTGACTGGAAAACATGGGTTTATAACTAGAAAGAGAATACAAGGGTACCTCAAAATAGAAATAAATGAAACATTTTCTGCATGGTTAGAAAAGAACTCACAATCTTATATTTCTGCTGCATTCTCTTTTTGTACTAATGTTTCAATACTGCAGTTACTGTGTCCTAAAACTGCCTTAGCTGGAACTGGTTAGACCAGAAGCACTGTATGGGAAAACGGTTTCCCCATATATTAAACAAGTTTTTGTCTACAGAGCATCTTCTTTCTCTGTAGGAAATCTATATTTGTACTAACTACAATTCCAAACACTTGTAGCAATGTCCCCAGCTGAAAGCCCATCTCCCAGAAGTAGTTTTATGTATTGAACCACGACCATTGAATGGACAAAGGCTAAAGTAAGCTTGAAGGCCACATCCAGAACACTCCTCACTTTCTCCAATCCCTGGTCACCAGATGAGAGTCCTGCTTTCTCACTTGATTTCTGTTCCAGTCCATACTTCATCTCCTCCTGAAACAGGCCTGATCATGTGGGGACCTCTCCTCTTCTTGTCCCTCACACATAGGCAAGCTCACCTCTGGCCTCCTTGTGAAACCTAGTGAGATGTGAAGTTTGAGGAAAAAGGAATTTGTGTCCGAGAAATTTAAACTTTAAGCTTTGAATCACCATTGCATTGGTTCCAAAAAACCCAGCAGATGTCAATAGTTTTTTCTCCTGTTGTTGGGAAATAGGTGTGACATGAGCTGCTTGATAAACTGGGCCATCAAGGGACCTAGAAAGTGTTGCCCCAGCAAGGAGAAGGTGAGGGATTTCACGGGAAGAACTGCAAGCAAAGGAGAAAGAATTCCAGTGTAAAGTATCTCTGCCAAAAGTTATTCAGGCAGCTCTCCAAAGCCAGTGGGTTTCTAAAGTTTTATTTGGTACTGTAACAAGCTTAACACAATCAGGTGTTTTAAGTGCAATTTAATGGCTATTTTAAATCATCACATTTAAATAGACAAGGAATTAAATAAAGCACTCAGTTTAATTTTTAAATTATCATACTTAATCTGATGTAATTAAGTCTGTAAAATAGACTCAAATAATAAACTAAGTATATATTTGTATAAGTTTTAGCTGGACATAACTGCAACAGCTAAAACAGTAAGCTAAAAGATTACCTCAGGTCTTGAGATATGAAAAATAATTTACTACCCCCAACTACCAATAAAGAACAGTATTTGCATAGGGGAAACTCTGTATTTCATCCATCAGTGCTTCACCTTATTTTGCATCTCAGGCTTGCTTTGTGCCACCAAGCCAGAGGCTAAATGCATTTAATACGAATATTATTGCCATGTTGACATGGAACTCAGTAGCCCTATAATGTCTCATTTGTTTCTTTGTGGCAAACATAACCACAGTTAGAAACGAAGGAGAAAATATCAAAGGATGCAAGTCTGATTAGCAAACACTATACAGGGGAATATTTAAACAAATTATTAGGTTTATGAAAACTGGAATGGATGATTAGCAGCTTTTTATTTCAGAGGATGGTAATATTGCCAGGGTGGAGGAGAAGCAATGAAGATCTCCAAGGAGAGAATGAGGTGGCTGGCAAATAAATAAAAGAAACAAAACCCCTTGAATCTATTCAAGATGGTATTAGAGTGAAAAAGAGTGTGTGCTCATGGCTCAGAGGTACTACAGGTCAACTCATCCTACCATAGCACCATTGAGATGTGCATCTCCAGATAACACTGCAATGGCACCAGTGCAGAACTCAACACCAAGTGCAGAGCTCCTCATGAATACATTCTCTTTTTGTCATCATGTTTGTGGAGGTTTTCCCTTTTGCTAATAAATATTTCTTCCTTGGCATGCTGCTCCTTTTTTAATTTTGTTTTTATTTATCTAATTCTTGCTTTGAAAAACCCACAATGTACTGAATCACTGTATGTTTTGGATTCTATATTTCAAGAACTGTGACTTTCTGCACACAGAAGTAAATATAGATGGAATTTACAAGTTAGTAAATATAGCTGGTATTCAAGGGTATCAGCAAATGGATCCTCCAGAAATTCTAGATGCCATATTCCCTTGCACACAACCAGACACAGTGCCAAATATCAGTAAACAAACATGGAACACCCTTTTCCATGAATTAGAAGGGGTAAATCAGGATAGAAAAGGGCACTCTTTGTAACCCATGCAGTCAAAAAGCTATCTAATGATCAAACTCTTGCTCTGACTCTCCCAGTTCTCCAGCTGCAGAACAAGGAGAAAGGAATTTACCCCACCTCACAGGCCTCTTGTGAGGGTAAGAAAACAGTGCATAGCTGCCATGCCTACCCAAGGAGAGACAAAAGAGGGAGGGAAAAACTTCACACCTATTGGCCTTTTGGCCAAATGGCTGGAAAACACTGGAGATGGTGTCACTAGAAGCACAAGCTTTACATTAACCCTGCCTGGGAGGGCTCCAGCCAGCACCAGCAGCTGAGGGCCAGGCACAGCTGCTGTCCAGCCAGGGAGCCAACACAGCAGTGTCACAGAGAAATGAATGTAGCACAATGGACCTATGGGGCCCTGGGCTTGATTCCACTTCCTACTTTTCTTGTGGTTTCAGAACCATTTTTAATTGCTTTTTCTCATCAGGGAAAACAAGTATGCGAGCGGCAGGTCTTTGTTCTGTAAACTATCAAGTGCTAAGAGAATATAATTATTATCACTGCTATTTATTTCCCCCTTTCGTGTTTTGTCTCTCTTTCCTGATTGGTTTATGATGACGAATGTCAGGACTCTGTTCCCAGTTATGCACCTCTTGGGCAGAGACAATGCAATGTGACATTTAACACAGTGTACCAGACACCATCCTCCCTCTTTTGAATATTAAAATCACATACACAGCAAAAAGCACTCGTAACAATAGATGTATCTTTTATTCACAGATAAAAACTGAAGCAAGCTGTTATAATACATATTTATACAAAGGATTTGAAAAAACCATAAAAAGGAAGATGATTAGAAAATATGATTCATTATGAAATGTGGTATTACATACACTATTAAACCTTTTCAAAAGTATTTGTTTGGCAACAATTTATCAATAGTTTCCACACTTAAGTGGCCTCCTTCAAAAAAGCACAAATCTCATGCAGCATGTATAAACTTGATCCTGAGGGTTTGCCTTCCTTAGAAAAACTGTAAAAAGATATACTATTTGTCTTAAAAGTTCAAAATGCAAATGTTATATTTATAGTCAAAACTATATAAAAATATGGACCTAACTTAACATTTACAAAAACTTTTTGCTCCTTTTTTTTTTGCTTGTTTTATGGTTTTGGTAATAAACATAATTCTCAATTCCTGCAATCAGAGAGGAAAAAAGAAAACCAAACCAAACCACAGTGCCCTTTGTAGACTTCCTCACATTAATTAAGTTTACGACTCCAAAAAAAGACCAGGTCTGTGAAAAGTGAGGTTAGTAACCAAGGAAGTAGGTAAGCAGTTAATATATATCTATATATGTATATATAAAATGGAAAACAAACATTTATTTTGATCTGAAAAAGTAATAATACAAAACCTGAAGGTAAAACAATCATCTCAAAATGCCATAATACTCCTTTTCAATAGATAAATGTTCATAAAAATATCTTGAACCCTAACCAAGAAAACAATTATAATACAATTTTAAGTCTGCTACATAAAACAGCTTTTCTATGAAACAAGAAGGCAAGTTCAGGTATGAAAACATAATTTACTTATTGCTTTTGCTACAATGTTGTTTGTTTTTTACATATAGTCATAAATACACTATACAGTATAAAATATTTTGTAGGAATACATTTTGTGGTCTGCTTAGGTTTGCTGGCTTTAATTCTAGCACCAAATACAAAAATGAAAATCAAATGAACTTTAAAGGCACTTCCATTTCATGTTTGTTCGTTTGTTTGTTAATTAACATCAGAGTTTGTACTAAATTTCTTCACTTCCCTCTGGTAGAAGCAATACTTGATCCCACTTTTATCTTTGTACAGCTCAGGTCACATTGAGGCACCAAATGATTTATGAACATTCCCATTCCTCAGCTGTTTCTTTCTCTTACAACATTCATTGTTGCTTTTTAGTCTTCACCTTTACTCCTTCACTTCCCAGCTACTTTATCCCTTCTCTTCTTCATGTCGGACGACCCAGCTTCACTTCCTTCACTCCCTTGAAAACCCTCTCTTCAAACCTCCACTTCCCTCACTCCATCCAGCGTGTCAGTTATCCCGATATCGAAACACGTCACTATCATGATATGTGACTTGCACAGATTAACACACTGCTCCAGTTCTTCTGTCACTTGTTCCAGTGCCTCCAGGTACTCCTGTGACTCCTTATCAAGATCAGGATCCACTTCAACTGTTCAGACAAAAAAGTACTGAGTAAGAGAAACAGCTTATCATAATGTGGATGCTGACAGCCTGGTCAAAGAGAAATTTTTAGGCATCAGGCAGCAGCAGAGCCTGTGGGAAAGCAAGTCAGATAGACGTTCCCAGGCATTGCTCTGGAGGCGCTGGGAGAAGACATTCCAAACAATTTTTGATATTTGCACCTGCTGTTTTTCCACCATGTTTACTTGCAAAGATGTTTACTAAGGGGTGTTGGTCTGAATGACTGATCAAGTCCAATTTTATCCAAACAGCGTATAAAAAGAGCGTGCTTTTAATAAACGTTTCTATATGCCCTCCAAGAAGATTGGAGTCATATAGTCATTTCAGCCATCCCAAATACAGTAACAATAATCATAAAACATTATTCTATCACAAAGGAGCCAATATGGTAGAGTAAAATTTAGTTTCTCTTGAACTAAGATTTTTTTTTTTCCCCCTTTGTTCAGCAGATGCAAAACTCTGCCGTTAGGCATCAATTATGCACAGCACTCAGTCTGGGAACAAATATCGTGCCTCAATTTCCCAGCTATAACATGGATATGGAAACACCTTTTTCTTTCTTTGGAACAAATAAGAATAATAAAAGAGTATATATTTAATATTAACAAACATCACATTTAATATAACGGTGCCATTTTGATGTTCTCTTCTGGTTGGTTTGAATGGTTTTTTTGTTCAAATAGCATATTACACAAACACAGATTGAGTCATAGAGTATTTTAGACTCAATTCAGCAAAATATCTTAGCAAGTGATTAAGTTTTTCAGTGGGACTGCTGACATGCTTAAAATCTGTTAGAGGCTGATCATACTGCTGTTTTTGCAAAATACTTACAGTCTTCCTTCCATTTATTTGGATCCATCATCAACCTGCACTTTGTCTCTTCCAGCTCTTCCTTCAAACATTCGTGCTTTGCCTTTATTTCTCTGATTCGCTGCTGGCGCCTCTCTAGTATCTTCAGCTTGGTATGGAAATACATCAGACCCTTTTAAGACACAGAAAGACCATTCCATGAATTCTCCTGTTTTGAGCTGGCCCATAACAGTCTGACAAAAATTGCTCCCAGCTCATGTAAGAGTGAGCAGGTGGGTTGTTTTATTCAGCTGTGGGGTTGGTGGGGTTTTTATGGGGTTTTGGGGGGTCTTTTTATTTGAAGTTTACATTAATGGATTCTAACCTAGAGGAACTGCAAGCTACATCACTTGAGCATTGGTTGCACTTCTCTGAGTTAGCAAACATCTCTTAATACATTCTGAAATTACTACTGTTTGTAGATAATTTTTTTTCCAGCAGTGACAATGATAAACACAGCCTAATGATATTGTCAGAGTTACAGTTAATACTAAAACATAAATTCTTATTTTCTAAAAAGCATTCCTACCTTCTCAACATCCTGGAAAGGCTATTACAAAAGAAAGGGGAAAAAGGCATCAGTAGAAGACAGAATTCTGGTCTCTAAAATAGGATTAGCTGAAGTGTTTTCAAATTACAAGTAAGCTAAACTCAGTATATCCCTGATTTAATAGAATCCTGTCATTTACATAAAGAGTTAATGATCCTATCGTTGAGGGAGGCTGTAAGGTTCCACCAGCCAGGCTAGGATTGTGAAGTCTTCTCATAATGTATTCATTGGTAGCTTCCATTTACACCATCAGTCATGTTAGACACAATTAATTTTAGACAGTAATCATTTTCATTTTCTGTGTTAAGGGTACCCCAACATATGAATTGTAAAATTAATAATTATAGTACTTTAATTGCACTCAATTTCCTGAACACCATTCTGGCATTCAAGCAAGGACTTTGTCTGTATATTGTAATTGAAGTTGTCTCCACTGGTAAAATATGTGCTGACCTCAGTTTCCTCTTGTCTGTGTCGCTGTAATCGTTCCACATCATCAATCTCATAAACTTTAATTTCAAATGGCTCTTTCAAAGTGCCTGGCAAAGGTGGTAGATCAACCCATTGGCCAGTGACACTGGGTTTTCTTCCTAAGGAGGCAGCATCTGGCAGTGGTGCAGGAATCAGTCTGCGACGCTGGAGACCTAAAACACAAAAACAAACATTCCTCAGGCTCTGAGAGACTAACATGCTGGAGAACATACTGCAGTGAATTAAAGAAAGATCTAGGTTCTCAACATACTTAGGAAGAAAAGCTTTTCTTGATCTTTTCCTTTTAGTAAAATACCCTCAGGCTGCTAATTGAGTTACTGCCTTGACAAAGTAGGTTTCACTTGGTTCCCAGATGGGAGCAACAGCATTCCTCTCCCAGAGCAGATGTCTGAACACCAGTTCTTTATTCTCTCCTTGCAAAAATATTTTGCTTGGATTGATTTTTCTTTGGTGGACTACAGTGGTATTCATTACCTTGCATAGGCAGTGAAATAGTGAATAATCTAAAACTAATACTGGTAATGGCTAACTTATCTGGAAATCTTCTGCTCCGCCAGTTAAAGCCAAGCAAGCCTATCTAAGATCCCTGTCACTGCACTACATCTTTGAAAAGCTCAAACAGTTCCCTCCAGAGCTACTACTGCTATTTTAGGGTGCTAAATACCAGCAGTTTTCAGTGACTTTGTGGGATTGAGAGGCATTCAGAAGGCATCAACCAAGCTGCAACTTGAGCAGCTCTAATGTTGAGACGTCTCACACCTTTGCACCAGCACCCAGAAGCTCAGTGCATGACAAAATTCAGTAATTCTGGGAGCCTTCAATAGAATGCTCCCAGATTTTCCAAGAAAATCATACTGCTTCCATTATGCTTCTCCTAGGGTTCAAGTTTCGTGAAGCAAAGACTGAGTTATATCCCTAAAAAATGCTGGTGCTTTTGATTGCAAGAGTTGGCACTCTGGTGTCCAGTGGTTTTTTTTGTGATTACTAATTCTCTTACCATTCTCTAAAATTCTGACCTTTACAGTACATGTCTCAAGCATGAGTACATGCATGGAGCTGGTCAGGCAACATTAACAAGCCCATAGGCCAGTCCCTAAGAGGAGGGCTGAAGGCCACCAGAAACAAGCTGAAATGACACAAGGTAGCAGTAAGTATAAACTGGCTTTAGGTGACCGGTGACAATAAATTTAGTACTTAATTGCCTCCTCTTATTAAAAGCTAACTTAGAGGTGAAGAGTCTTGTTTCTTCTGCTGTTACAAAAGGGAGCACATCAAACAGACAAGGCAGCTCTGCTCAAAGGACAACACTGCCAAAATAACCCCTGGGCTGACACCTCTACAGGAGAGGTAAGCGCAAGTTAAGGCTGTCAGATAAGCCCTGTCATGAACTTCAACATGAAATGAAGACAAAATCCCAGCAGGCACTCCCAAAGCAACATACCTCCATTGATACCCCAAAAGTCACCTGCTGTACATATTCTTAAGAAAAACATCCCTCATTCTTAATTGCATCCTTGCTGATTTCTAAGTAATAAGAACAAAATGGGGATGATTTCATCAGCCTGAAACACCACTACAGTCCTGTTGGGCAGAGCCACACACTGTAACCCTGATCCTGTAACTGCTTTGGGGACAGGAGATCCCTCTGAGGAGGACACCAAACAGATGTGGCCAAACACATGCAATAAGCAGGCAAACTTTATCTCCTTCCACTGTACAAGCCAGAGTCAACATCATTTCTCCAAGAATGAAGTTACAGGATAAGGGGACAGGTTTACAGTGACATACATGGGAGTAGGATCTGTCTTTAAATCCAGAGACTCCAACATAGTCTTCTGCTACATAAGTTACTCCAAGAATATCTAATAATGTGCAAAGATTACAATTACTTTAGAAAAATAATAGGTCTGAAGCAAACATTTCTCGTAAGAAATATTTGATGCACTTCCTGGTAAACCACATTTCATGCATAAAACACATTATTTTCTCAAAGTCTACAGCACTCCAAAAAAGTAATACATAATTTACTGATATGGAGCAATTACAACTGGAAAAAGAAATAGTTTGTCATTTTTAAAGACCTTATAAGTATTTCCTGGGGCAAAAACAAATACAAATCCATCAGTGGGTAATGCCTTCTCAATATGTGTGCAACTTATACAGCTGTTAATATTGATTTGTAGGAAAGGTTTAAGAGGCTGATATGCTATGGAAGAAGAAGCGCAGCAAATGGTGCACTCTTTCCAAAATGATTTATTTCTTGCTGAAGGAACTCATTTTTCTTGACCAGAAAGCACCATGAGATCAACTTCATTCATTTGGTTTTACTGCCAGAACTGAGCATCGTGGGTATCTACAGGGTTTGCAATAATTGCCACTTTCCAACCAGAAGTTCAGATCCAGGACATTGCTGATCTTAGTTCCTACTGTATTTCCAACAGTCAGTATGCCCAGGTTGCTGAAGGAGGCTGCTGGTCATGATCTACAGGGCACTGGTTGCCCTGGATTCTTTACAATACCACAGGATCTCAATCTAGATCTGAGAAATGAACACTGTAACACCAATCATATGAGCCAGATTTTGAAACTGACTACAAATACACTTGACTGCAGCTGCACTTATATGAGCACCAGCAGTGAAAGCAATAAGGAAAGGCACCAGAGGGGAGGAAAAGGGACCTGGCTCCCATACGCCCACCTTTGCTTGGTGTGCTCAGACACAGTAAGCCAGAGTTGCCCCTTCCAAGCAACTCTCCCAATCAGTTTCTTGCTGCTTATAGTATCCACACACACCCCCTAAAATTTCTTACTATGAATACTATTAGAGTGCAATACAATAATGTTGTGATTAGCTGGTAGCATTAACCCAAGAGTCGCTGCATCTTATGCACATGCCCTACTGCTCTAAGCCTTACATTTGGGTAATCTAACACACATTTAGCAATCCTCATTAATTCACAAATACTCTTCTCCCCTCCCAGCCTATTCCTTTGTTTCTAAACTACAGTCCTAGCCGGTCTCTCTGGCATTCCCTCACAGACACCTAGCAGCAGAGCTCCTCCTCTCCTCACTGCCC
Organism: Illadopsis cleaveri; assembly: GCA_013399915.1. Taxonomy (NCBI): domain Eukaryota; kingdom Metazoa; phylum Chordata; class Aves; order Passeriformes; family Timaliidae; genus Illadopsis; species Illadopsis cleaveri. Next base: position 191,541 of record VXBB01005746.1, read on the forward strand.
TTCTCTCACCAGTCTTCCAGGATCACTCTTTCAATCCTCACAAAAACCCACCAGCATTCATCCAACACCTCATTTTTCCCAACCCACCCATAACATCTTCCTATTTGGGCCACCCTGGTCCTGGCCCTGCTGACGGAGAAAGGCATGTCCCCCCATCTGCCAGCAGCCACCTGCTGCCTTCTCCCTTCACAGGGAGGCTGCCGGCACCCCGGGGCACCCACACCTCTCCTGTCCTCTCCACCACAGCACCTGTGTCACACCTGCAGCTTTGAAGTAAAATAAATGACAAGTAGCTGCTGTCACAGCAATACACATGCACACACAGGCACATGCAGTCAGTCCACCTCCCTGCTCTGAGTTCCCTCCAAGCCTCCTCTCCTCTCCTTTCCTCTCTGTCAGAGATGCCACAAAACGCCTCCATCCTCAGGATGCAGTGGAGCACCAGCAAACACCTGGCCACCTGCCCCTTCTCATCTTACCTGTTGACCGTTTCTTGGGGGATTTAAGGCTCCTCATCCGACCCGGTGACGACATCCCGCTCTCGCTCATGGAGTCGTGTGCCGAGGAGGCGCTGCCCGTGGCCTCGCTGTCCCGAATCATGCTCTCATAGCCACTGCTGCCCCCACTGTGGTAGAACAGAGCCGTCCTCCCCATGGCTGGTGGCAATTCCCCGCTCAGGACGCTGCTGTTGTCGCTGCCGTGCCCGCTGCTGTAGCGCTGCGGCCGCCGCGGGGCCGTGATCTTGCTGTAGGGGGACGGCAGCACTGGCAGCTGTGACTTCTCATCACTGAGGTTGATGCCACTGTCATTGCCACTGTCAGAGTCGGTGGAGCCTCGGAAGTGTCCCGCCTTGGCAGAGCCACCCGACACCAGCTCGTTGACGCGGTTGTTGGCCGCCCTCATGGCCTGCTTGGTGCCCATGATGGTCCCGCGGCCGGGTTTGCCGCTGACGGGCTGCACGGAACGGGGGGCTGCCTTCCCACCAGGGGTCATGCCAGAGCCCTTCCCTGCAGGCTGTGTCAGGGACTTCACAGAGGAGCTGAGAGACTTTGACCCACTGGCAGAGAGGCCCCTGTTTTTATTCCCATTGGCTTGCACCTTCTGATTAGTGGTGGGTTTTGCCTGGCTGTTTTTACCAGGTGCAGGGGCGGTAAAGGGCAGTGGTAAACCCATATTGGAAGCAACCGGAGGGACCCCCAGCCTGGGGACAGAGCGCCCTGCGCGGCTGTTGCCAGTGCTCCCACTATCCCTCACCACACTTGCTTTGGATCCAACTGACGTCAGGCTGTCACACCTCTCCAGAGACATGTGGCTCCCGTATCGGTGCACAGTTTCACTCTTTGACGCCTTCACCTTTAAGCTGGACGTCATCTTGGGCAAAGAGTGGTCACCCTTCAAGCTCATCTTGCAGCTGGCACTTTCACTAAAGTAAGAGCCAGCTTTCAACCGCAAATCTGCTTCATCTTCAGCTTTTGGCGTAGCAGCTCTGGCAAAATCCAGGCCAGAGGCTTTCCCCCCACCATTACCCAGACCAACAGGTTTCTGCTCCAGGCTCGATTTACGTACAGGAGGTGTTGGAGGTGTTGGCCCACCTGGTCTGGGCAACATGGTCGATTTCTGTGGTGCACTCTTCCTTCCCAGGGACGATTTCAAGCTGCCAGTGGCCAAGGGAGCATCTGAATTCCCTCGGGTCCCAGACTCTGGCAAAGTACTGTTAGCGTGTGACACTGGCACCACTCCCAGTGTGGTGGCTCCTCTCTTCAGCTGTGGCATCTTCATCACCACTTCTGATTTCTTTGCAGCTCCGCTGGAGGATTTGCAGGCCATTTCGCAACCATCCACAACCCTCTGCGAGCAGGCCAGCATAGTCTGTGACTTTGTTGGCCTGGATGCTGTGCCAAAACACTGGGCAGCTTTTTCTGGCTGCTTCTCAGTACCAAACGTGTGAGGTTTTGGAGACAGCAGCGACTCTGCAGGTTTTGCTTCCAAGTGATAATCGGTGCGTAACAGCCAAGGATCTTCAAATACGCCATGTGGATTCTGCAGCTCTTTATAGCTGAGGACAGTATTATTGTGGATTGGAGAAGAGGTAGTTTTTGTTTTCCTAGGAAGACTAGAATGTATTGTTTCTATCACAGGCGCATCACGAGACTTACTAAATTTAATTTTTACTGGTTGATCAGTGACACAAAAAGCACTTTTTATCTGAGATGCTTTGGTAGTTTCAGAGGTTTGAGGGCTTTTGCTGATGCCTGAGGAAAGCTTGCTGGAACTCAAGCTCTCACTCTCCAGCTCAGAGAAGCAAAATCCACTGTCATTCAGAGCACTTTTCAGGGGGACACATAAATGGGAGGAGTCCAAGTTGAAGGGTTCCTCAGACTTATTACAGCTGTAAGATGACTGTGCGACAAAACTGTCACTAGACTGGGCCCCATCACTTTCAATTGTACAAATGCTGACTTCACTAAGCCATGAACTGATGGAGGAACGTCTGCTGCTGGTAAAGGGATCCTTAGCGAAGGGCACAACAATATCAATATTTACACCAGTAGAAGTCTCCTGTGAGGTATAAGCATCAAACTCATCATTTATGCTGCTGATAATACTGACCGGCCTTGAACCCGATGCAAGGGCCTGAAGGGAGCAGTCACTGTTAAAGCTAATGATACTGGAAGGTCTCCCATTGTCCATAATTCCACTAATAGAGAGCTCTTCCACCACTGTGAAAACAAGCTCATCCTCTCCATTCAGCTCAACAGGCTGCTGCAAAGTCACTGTGGTGGTCAGTATATCCCGATCAAAACATTTCCCTCTGAACGCGGACCTGAAGCTGTGTACCTCTATCGCACCTGACTGACTCTGGGTGTTGCTACCAACAAGGAATGTGCTTCCTAAAGGGTTTTGCTCACGCTTGTTTCCCAACTGTTTGCTCATTCCCACAGGAGGAGTCCGAACTGCATTGCTATTGTCCAGCTCCAAATTCTCAGCTTTGGAGCTTGGGGAGTATTCTCTCTGCTGTGGAGGGGGAGGCGCTGGGCTTGGCAAGGGTCTCTTCATGTACAAGGACTTTTCCTTAGTGACACATTCAGCTGTGGCCTTATTCTGCTCTGGATTCCTCAAAGGGCTACACCTTGATGTCTGCAGGGAATCAGTGATTGTCTCTCTCTCCCCCTCCAGGACAGAGTCTATTATTTTGTTGTCAGCTCTGCTCTGCAGCTTGGAAAGCTCTGCTTTCAAGTGAGGTGTGCTATTTTCTTGACAGTTGCCATTGCCACCCCTTGGTGCAACAGCCTGGAAAGGAAGGTTATGTCCCTTTTTGGGAGATGCAGCTTCTTGTGGAATCAATTTCTTAAATCCTCCAGAAGGAGACAATACTTTTTCCTTTATCAACTTAGACTGTGCATTTTCTGTACTTCCAGGAACAGGACTACAATTGGACCCAACAGAGATTTCTCCACAAGCAAATTTCATGGGTTCCTCACTTCCATCAATGCACTCTAACCTTTCCTGCAGTTCAGCAAAAGTGTTGCATTTGAAATGGTCCTTGTCAGAACTCCTACCAATAGCAGAATTGTCTTTATTTCTCTTCTTATTTAGGGACGGGATAATGGGAACAAACTCTGGTGGACCTTCATTATCTGTCAATTCCCTGTCAGACAAAGCTGCACCGTTGGGACCGACATAGATGACAGTATCACAGGACTGTTCACTGCTGGAGGAATAATCAGGATCACTGGATATATTCAGGACAGGAAGGTCAGGGTCAAGGGCAACAGTTCTTGGGTGGAACGGTCGCAAATGGGGCGGTCTCCGGACATGTCCTTCTTCACACGAACTCTCTCCTCCAGACGAGCTGGATGCATACTGCAAATGACAAGTGACAGGAAAGTTATTAGCATCAATTGATAAATAAGTATATACATGTACAGTAAGTGATTTAAACATCAGGTTGCAATATACTCTGTGCTCTGTGTATACTATCACAACTACATCTAGTGGGAAAATATTGGAGGGGAGGGAAAATCAAAATAACACGCTACATATATTTCACTCTACTTGCAATAATATCAAAATCACACCTTTTCAGACAATTTCTACTCAATATTATGCATTTTCTTTCTCAGTAGTTTTCTGTTCCTCTTCTATTGATTTTTAATTAACACTGATAGAAGCTTTTGAGATAGTTCCACATGTAAGCAAAGAAAGAATAGGTGTTTGAAACAAAAAGATGGGAATATCAGGATTAAGGATTGGGGCCAGGATGATGGCTCAGTGCCAAGTCATCTGTCAGTTCCTCTCCTGAGATTTATGCATTTTGTATTACTTCCTACCATCGAGAAATCCCATGTTCCCCTGCTGAGAGGTTAGGAAAACTCATTTTCAAATGAATTCATTCCTGCTTGTTTGTGAACCAACCTTGGATTTCTTCTTCCTCATGCGGTGGATTCGCGATGCGAGCTGAACAGTAGTGAGAGTCTCTGCATAATTGGCTGGGGAGTCAGAAATGTGTGCAATCATAGTAGTCCTGCAGTTGATGTTCCCAAGAGATTCCCTCAACAACATTGTCAACTTGTTGTCCCTGTGCAAAAAAATGAAAACAGCAGAGTTATTTAAAGAAACCACCAATATTTTTTTTGCAGAATTTTACACCACAACAGGTGCTTTCACTCTTGTGCATGCATAGTACATGTAGATAAGAAATATGCCCCTGTTATTGACCACACTTAAAATGTGTCTAAATGTACACATACAAAGGTACCAATATTTTATCTGCTTGTGTATTTACAGTATGGTACATCATTTTGTTGCTTAGAAAATTGTAAACCAATTGACTGATAACTAGTCTTCTCATATTTAGGTCATACTACCCAAAAGAGCTCATGAATGCAGTATTTTTAGCTGAACAGAGTCAGTACCAGGATAGTTACAACTCTGTGAGTTCTATGCAAACACTTTTAACAATAATGAAATAAGTCAACAGAAATGGTAAGAAATCTCTAAATAGATATAACAGTGTTAGATACCAAAAATCCAAGTGTCACCCCAACTAATCTATTTTCCATTCTGCCACGTGTGGCCTGTTCTGACATAGCAAAAGGGAAGCAGAACTTATCTCTGGAGGAGGCTTTTCTGGTGATGCAAAGCCTTCACTGTGGACAGTAAAGCTGACAAGACAAGTGACATTTTGTCCTCCAATGGTCTCCAAGACATCTTTCCTCATAGCTCCACGGAATGGGAAGCTCCCTGCTTCCTACTGCCCTCCCTGAGCACTTCCAGCCTGAGGGAACTCCTGTCAAGTCTGGTCACTAAACCACAGTAGGTGACCAAGTTGAGGATCTGCCCTTCCCTATTCTGATCCATCCATCCTGTACTCCATACACAAACCTAGCAAGTAGCCCGAGGAAAATATCTCTCTGCCTAATACAGAAAGAAAAAACCACCTGTTTGAGATGCATCACTAGATAAATATGTGAAATGACATGATTGATAATGCATTATAACTTCATGCCGTTGTTAAGACAAGCAGCAATTAAATTTAAGGACTGAAGGCCAAGTTCTGGTAAGGGTGCTTACAATGTGACTGTTGTCTTTAAGCTGGGCTCCCCACAGGTGTGTTTGACACAAAATTGTTGTCACAGACACTCCACAAAGGAAAACACCTAAACATTCACTTCTGCTGAACTAATGTGCAACACGGTGGTGTTGTTTTCTGTTGGTTTTTTTTTTAATTGAAAAGATGTATCATCAAAAAAAGACACACAGAAATAATCACCTTTAATGACCATACTTGATCAATACTCAATTAAACATTTTCCAAATTTTCAGTACAATTTTTGCATTTGCAGAAAGAAGAGAAAATCCTATGAAATTTGGGTTCAATTATTCACTAATGTCCAGCTGGCTGAGATCAGCCAAAGATTCCAAAACCACGAAACAAAGAGGAGACTGAAGGAATGAAAATAGCCATTTTTCCCTCACTTTTTTCAACAATCAAATCCTCCCCAACTCTTCACCCAAATTCGACACATACCAATACACCATTTTTGGCCATCTAACTAAGAATTTCATGTTACTTGAACATTTAAAAACCTGTGTGCATGTTAATATGGACAAGCAGATGAGCAGATACATGCATCTGTAGGAGTGACCTTAAAAGAAGACAGACCCCCCTCTGACAGAATTTCCTTTAACTTCATTCTAGGTAAAGAGTAAACTGTTGATGCAACCCATTTCTCAGGTAACACCAACCACAAATCAAGATAATGCAAACTAGAATTCACTTACTTATATGGCACATGCTTAGCACCATTAATTAAGGCCAAAATTACGTTGCCCAGGGCAGAGAGAGACAGACACAGAGAGCCTCCTCCATCTCGGCTCTTGCTCAGCACTTTTTCACAGCTCCCAAGATCAATGAGATGCAAACGACTGCGTCCTCCAGACACTAAAACAAAAAGGGGAAAAACAGTTGTACATCACGTTCTTGCAATGGACTCAAGCCAAACCTGGTATTCCAAAGGCATTCAAATGAGGAGAATAATGAATACAGCATGGGATAATGACCAAATTAATATTTAATTGTAAGGAAACCAGATATTAGTCACAACTACAAAAGTTAAAGGTGACTCAACTGGTTTGAGAGTTCATTTTTTTTCTTTTTAAGTAATTGCAAATTATCATTAAAACTAATGCAAGACCACATCATTTAAAAATAAACAGTATGGTAAGGACATTCATACTTCCTCCTTTGCCACTCTTCTCCATGCGATACTGGTATATGTGAAGAGTAAAGAGCATGTGTGAATTCCTCCTATCTTCCTCCTCACATTCAGGCTTGCTGGTGCTTCTGGCAGCAATTGCAGCATCAAGGAAAAAGGCAGCTTTCTCTGCTGTCGGGGCCCTTAGCTCACTTTGGTTTTGAAGCTTGAATATAAACAAGAAAATGACTAATTAGCACAGGGGCATTTTTTTATTATTTTTTGCTGAACATGCTAAATCTCCAGGGCACTAAGAGAAACAAATATGTACACCATGGGAGAAGAGCTTATAAATTAAAAGCAATAATTTTTTTTTACTGGCTTAAAAGTTGTCGTATTTGTTGTCAGATAAAAGGAAATAAAAAGTAGAAGAAAGTCAGGCTCAGAAAAATCTATGTGGTGATATTCATTATACCTGGGTTCCACATATTGGATCTTCTCTCAGATAAACCCCAGGAGACTGGCCATCCTGAAGGCTGCCAGTGGCTACTTCAGCTAACAAATCCTTAAGGTTTTCATCTTTGCCACTGATCTCTACAGCAGATACTCTAATAGAGAAACGAGTTCCAGTTTTTTCTTTACGTTCATTGATCAATTTGAAGAGCCAAGAAATTGCACAGGGGATGATACCAAGGCTTTGTGTGGAGTTATCTTTCCCAATCATGGTAAAAGATTTTCCTAGAATGAAAAGACAAACATAAACAAAATTAGCCTTTCTTGTACAAGGCAGTGCGTCTTCATATTGCCACCTGATATCACCACAGTACATTACATATAATGCCATGTGCTGCACAGATAAGGGAAAGCGGTGAAAAAATTCAATGTAATTAATAATCCATTCCTATTTATTCAATTAGGTTTGCAAGTTTTGTAAGCCAGACCCACAGCAAATTAATGTTAAAAACATCTCTGATCTTTTGATTTTCATCACAATGCACTTACATAAACTTGATCTTGAATAAGCTAATCTGATGCCACATTTTACCTTTTCAAATTAAAACTTACAATCACAGTGTAGAAATAAACCGTGATAAGTTTGCAAAGCTAATTAAAAAGAAATTCTAATCTATTCATATACTCCAGGTTTATTGTTCCAGGAGCTGACAGCATGTAATTACCAGACTGACATAGTAATTAACTGTAACGAATTTGGGAGCTCACCAAGCTTGACGTGACCAAAGCAAAATATGCAACCATCTGCACCATTTACAACAGACTGGATTACTTCTGCTACTGTTCCAGAGCATACCTCAGCCTGAAAGAAAAATTGGAGACAAATAAGTGAAAGAGCATATACTGCTGTGGTTTTTACTATTCTTCTGTAATGAAATGAATGACTCAATATTTTTGAGGTGCAATATTCTCCCCATTTTTATGGCATCAGTTCTATTATTTTAGTAACCACACTATCTTAAAAAATAATAAAATATGCTACTACAGTCTAAAATAGTTTTCAATTCTATTAAACCTATTCTCTTGGAATATTGATTCTATGACTAATGTAGCAAACTGAATGCTATCCAACCAGGCTTCCTGCTGGTATAATAGCTTAGCCAAGGCTATTCAGTAATAGCAGCAACTCCACTGAAATTAAGCTACTCAGGAGTGCTCACAGGAATTAAAAAGACATCCATACTGGAGAAAATGCATTAAGATCCCTGAATAAGATTTCATAGTATCACATTTTTCTCTTCCAGCGGAAACATCATAATCATCAATAAAGAGAACTTGCTAAAATACTTGATTGTGCTAAAACCAGTTTATCCACGTCAGGGAAGGTTTCAAATACACAATAAGATGATCTATTAAGTACAGCAACTGGGGGCAGGGTAGGGGCCTGCTGTAAATATGTAACTACAGTGAAATGATAAGGCTCTGTTTGCAGCAAGTTTGCCTCCAGCAATAACGCCTCCACAGAAGGAGCTGCAGTGGCCAACGTCACCCAAAAACATCACAACAGGCCTCTACAAGGAACTGAAAAGCCATCCCAAACCAGGGGTCAACAGCCTGAAGAACTGGTGCCAAAACCAGCCAGACACGCAGACTGTGACCAGCCACCTTGCAGCAGGGCTGGCAGCACAAGGCAGAAAACCTCACTTCCAGTTCTGGACTAATGCTGAGATTGCTGCTGCATGCTTCTGCACAAAGACCCTGTGTGAACTTAGGCAGGATCTAAAAACAGCTTTTGGATATGGTTACCTGTGCTTTGGGCACTGATGTGTGTGGGAAGTAATTCTCCATCTTTAGTGCTTGTCTAGAACTTAGCCTCAATAGGTATTTTCATATCTACAGACTGAGATACAAAAAATTAAACAGAACTGTAGAAGAAGATCTGAGGAGGGGATTACGAACTAGACCTTGTCATATTTTCTCAACATTAATAGACTATTTTTAGCTTGGATGCTTTGTGCCATATTTTTCACTCTAATTTTTTTCAGCAGTTCAGACTTGGTGTAGTTCTTCTAATGCTGTTGAATTAGCTCTTTTTAAAGCTGTTCTAGGATTTTATTTTCTGAACCAAAGAAGGTTACTCTTACTTTTTCACAGAAGGAATTATCAGATGTCCATAAGTGTAACCTCACTGAATATACTGCAGACCCAGTCCTCTCAAAGATCAGCCATCCTGTCTGTGTAGCAGATTTCAGGTCTGAAGCTACTACTGAATAAATGCTCCCTTTTGCAGGCCAAAAGGAAGACATGCACCACCATCAGCACAACCATCAACATAAAATAATCAGTCAAAAACACAGTATAAACAAACTGGAAAAGGTGCAGATAATATAAAGCTCCCTGTTCCAGTATAACAATCCCAAGGATTTAGCTTTATCTTTCCTCCTAACAGCATTTAGTTTAACATTAAGCACATTTATCTCCCATTGAAAGCTGCGGGGAAGGACTTTATTTCAGTCCCATCAAATGGGTTAAAACCTAGCTGGATGGAAAACTGGATTTCAAGCTGGCTGTGCGCCTTTCTCTAACAAGAGAATACACAAGAAGATAATTTAGTCAGCAAATCTATCTTCCCAGCTATTATTCCTTAATTTTACACCTCAGCTAAACAGAAGATGTAAGAATTTACCCAGCTGTCTATTAATTACCATGTTTTTTCCAGGCATTAAGGCATTATGCCCAGAGACAGAAAGAACTCTTGAGGGAATCAAATGCAGTGGCCAAGAGAAGACTCAGGAGGTTTACATGAGTGACTCCAGTACCTGTGAAGCATCCTGGGGGAAAACTGCATCAAAGGCAAACATCTTTGGGACAGCAACAACACCTCTTCTGTGACCTGCGTTGGAAGGCCCAGTCGCTGCTGGATCATAAAATGTGATTTGCTTTTTACGTGGGTCTACCTTTAGGAAGGACATGGATTCAGACGTTTCGTGTGCTCCTTGAGAGGAACAAATCCTTACCATCACTTTCACCTGCAAGGATTCAGAAGAAAGCAACAACTTGAGTTCCCAGCTACAGATAAACACATGCAAAGCATTCCTCCCAAACCCACTCCCCTTCCCATGATGTGTTTGTTTGTAATGTTTAGGTGTGTCAGAACAACCGTGGGACAAAAACAGAGCCAGATTTTCCAGCCTGGGGTCTTCACTGAACTAATTAGGTTTCAAAGGTGCACTTTGTCTCTTCAGTTAACGCTGCTCCAGTTTTCCCAATTCAATTTATAAATGTCTGATCTGCAAGTATGATCCACTGTAGGTGTAACACGATGCCAGAGAAAAGAAAATTCTAGTCTCCTGCCTTTCAAGTCCTCAATGTGACTAAAAGGACACTCTGAAAATCAGTCTGAATAGCACAAGGCTCAGACAGCTACTGCATTTGAAATAAGTCTAGAAACTTTCAATTTCTCAGTCATATTATTCTAATAAAAAGGTGTTTCTCTTACAACTGTCCCAGGTAGTTGCCTTTGTACTGTCATTGCTAGGCTCTTCAGTGGTTAGTTGCAGATTTAATGGTGGAAAAAAAAGAAAGGAAAAAAAACCCAAACCACAAACCACTAAAAGGTCAAAAAGCTTGAAAAGAAACCTCTCACAAGGTACATTTCTATTGCAGCACTACAAATTATGATATCCTACACACAGGTTTTTAAGGCAGTATCTTTAGAAAGCTCTGACATGTTAGCTGTGATTTCCAAAGCATCTTATGGGAGCCAAGTGACTGGATCTCAGGAAAATTCAACAGCAGCTGCATACCTGCTTCTTTTAAGCCTCCTGAAAATCATACTCTTACTTTAAAAACCTATGAAATACTGCCTCACACCCACTTACAACCATTTATCCTGATGAAATGCTCCCAATGTCAGAACCAGCATGCTTTATACACCTTGCACTGAAGTAAATTACAGGTGCAACTTCAACTCTGAACTGCCCGCAGATCAGACTTCAGAGAAAAGCAACTTGCAGTGAAAATTACTTTTTCCAAGGTGTAGGAAATGTTTCAGTAACAAGCTGAATAACAGTATAATCTCCTTATTCAACTACCAGACAACTCTCACAGCACCAGAGTTAACCAGGTGGTTGAAGAGCCTCCATGACTGCGATATACCACAGCTGGAACAATTTACACATGCACTGTCCACAGCACCCATCAGCACCTTCATCTTCTGCAACACAGATACTAAGACACAAAACACCCACTCCTTTAGTGGTGGGCTGGGCAGTGCTGGGTTAACAGCTAGACTTGATCTTGGAAGATCCTTTCCAACCTAAACAATTCTATTTTTCTATGAGTCAGGCTGACTTTTAGCCCTGGGCTGGATATTGCATGTAGAAGCTGGGTTCAAAAGCACTTGCCTCTGACAAAGAATGAATCTCCATTTCAGTAATTTTTTTTTTTTGCTAACTGTAACCTTAAATGTGCCAGAACAATTTGACTCCTACTTACTTTGTTTCAAGAACATTATTTCATTAAAATGGTGTGCACTTATTCCATGAACACATTCTTTGTGTCTTTACCAAAAAAAATGGACTTTGCAGTCAGCACTTCCCCGTCACTTCTGTGTCCATAGAGATACTGGCAAAGGAAGAACCAAAGCTGAAAACCTACTTCAGTAAAGCACAGCATGTGAAATGCAGGCAACAAGCAGAGACCAGGCTGAGCCATCCTCTGGGACTGCCCCTCATACCAGACAAGATGAAAAGGTGACAGCAGACACATCTACACCGAGTGTGTGCAGTGAAATGCAGTGGCCAAGCCAGGATGATCCACAGCAGGTGTGGGAGCAGCAGGAAGCACCATGCTGAACTGTCCCTGCCTTTACCAGCTGGGGAAGGCAGGTAATTCAAACACTGAAGTTCTCAACTGTCCCATTCTTTCATCCCCTTCTCTCTATGGGGGCAAAGCTGCACATGGGCATCCCTACACAATCCCTCAAGCATCCTCAAAGGAAATATTTTCTACAAAGCAGCTCTAAAAGCTTTTCCCCAGTATTTCTTCCAAACAAAGAAGTTAAGAAACAACCAACCCTTCCCATAAGCACTGCAGGAGGCTCCATCAAACAGAGCAGCAAATTCTTCCACCTGTTGACTCAAGCTGTCCCCTGATTCAACACTCTTTTCTTTCTCCTTTCACAGTAATATAAATATGAAAATACAGTCCCAGAAAACAAGCACAAACTTTAAAATAAATGACACAACTGCCTCAAAAGCAAAGTGCATCAGAGGTGACACACTCAAGACTCTTTCCCCACAAAAGCTGCATGAAGCCAGCTTTGTGTATCAGCCTGCTAGATCAACCTTGACATGCTACCAAGATGCTCATAAAAAACAACCTCCCTCAGGGCAAAAAAAAAAGAAACAAAACCTAAATATATAAATATATGTAAGTATAAATGCCCACTTCAGGGTCATTTGATTAAAATGAATTTTAAAATATATGTTGTTTTCAAAGCACTTATCTAAACAGTCCTTTCTGTTCTCTCTTTCATCTATTATTAGATTATAGCAGCCAGAGCTTGGATAAGAGGAAAATTGGTTTACTCCTGACCTAAACAGCAAGTTACCCCATCAGAGCATTGCTCCCCCTAAACACAATGATGGCTTCACCCACAGAAAATCCCTGTGTGACAAATTAGCTTTTTAAGACCACCCCTCTGAAGCAGAAAGATACTAAAATAGTTTCCCATAATGAACCAGATCCCAGACTTAACAGATCTCAAGTGTCATCTTCATTTTTACAATGGAAATGAGCTTTCAAGACAAATGTGAAGGGGGAGAGAAAGGCAAATTGACAGACCTCCTCTTTTAGTGTTCTGTGTATAAAAACTGATTTGCAGAGTAGAAAAACACTGATTTCACATTTAGCTTCCCTGCCCACTAAATATATCTGTAAGTGATACCTATCAGTAATTGCAGAGTTATAATGTGCCACACTCATTCATGGTGCTGAGCCAGACTGATTTCACTCAGAAATAAAGCAGAAATGCTCATGGAAGTACCATCAAGCACAGAAATCACTCAAACATATCCCTTCACAAAAGCAAAAACTAAGAGCAGGCAGATCCCAGGTGCATGCACATGCTTCTGTGTGTATAAAGGAAAGGTTTAGTGTAATACTGTTTATTCTTCTCACACTTCCTGTATGCCTGTGGTTGAGGACCAATCTTAAGTGACAGGTTTATATTCTCAGCTCCGAAGTTCATCCCAGTGTTCTTCTGGAATTAATACTGCAGGAAAACAGTATAGGATGAGTACTATAGAGCCAGCATGGCTCTTGCCTTCAGGATCAATGTAACTGCAGCTTCTCCTGGGTCCCTTTATCTAGCTCTCATACAATAGGCATGCTCACCTGTAGAGACAGCAATATGTGGTGCAGGAAATCAACCAGAAACAAGCGCTTGCAGGGAGGGGAGGATTCAGGATAACACAGGGCCTGTAAATTTGAACGTAACTTTGGCCCATAACTAGAGAACAAATCAGCAATGACGGCACTCTACTGCTTTTATTTGCTTATGAAAATGAATTATTAGAATTAAGCACAATTAATTTCAGTCCCACTTAAGATCACACCTTTTGTGGGCAATTATTTGACAATATGTCCAGGTTTCTGCGGTCAACTCCAACTGCAGTGGTACCAGCCACTGTTAACATTTGTACAAGGCAAGGCAACAAAAGAAAAGGAATTTAGAGGAGAATGAATAAAGAAATGGAAGAATAAGACAGGTCTAAAGGAAAAAGAACAGGTCAGAGGAGTGGGAATCAAAGAGAGCTGAAAGGACTGGGGGTGAGGGAGGAGAGGGGGAGAGAGAGAGAGAGAGAGAACACATAAAAGGAAAGACAATACGAATTTGGTGATTTCAGAAAAGTCATCTCAGGCTCAGGGCACCCCACAACTTCTATATTCCTTAAGGAGAGCTAACACGGACATCCACCTTTAATGGGAATGACCCTTTTTGCTAAAACTCGGTATTATTACTACTCTTTCCCCCCCTTTTGTTGTTTCTTCTTCAATGCAGAGAACAACACAAAGTAAAAAAGAATTACATGTGAAAGTTTATAATTATGAAGGCTATAAGACTATGTATATAGACATTCATTCAGGCATTGAATACTGGATGGAGGCTCTGTTTTAATAAGGATGTTGATAGAAAAAGAGGCTAGGCTTGTATTTGAGTTCAATTTCTGCAAATAAAAAGAAACATAAACATCACAATATTTGCACATTATTAATATTTCTCTCAGTGCCTGAAGACAGCCTAAATCATAGAAACAACTGAAGTATCTCATTAATTAACTGACTCTAATCTGGTGGGGTTTGTACACTGGGGGTTCACAATCCATTACTGAACTTTTCCAGATTCCTGTATATGCAGAAACCAGGAGGTCAGCAGAATTGCTGAAGGAAATCCTATTAAAATCAAAAGTGCTTGGGAAAAGAAGATGGTAAACATATCTTGAATATGTCATTACAAGACAAAGAATTTAAAAAATAAACAAACAAACACCTAATTTGGAAAAGCTCCAGAAATGTGTGCCATAAGGTCAGAGGCCCCTCACCCAGAACAACAATGGGTGTAATTTTAAACTTCACTGGCAAGGGTGAGAGAGTGTTTCTGAGCAATCAAAGCTT
>VXBB01005746.1:212877-229716 GCA_013399915.1 Illadopsis cleaveri
AAAAACAACAACAACAACCCAAAACCAAAACAGGTACAACAAATGGACTTTGTTAAAACTCACACATAGAAAGGACATTTCTTAGCAAACTCTCTTCCACCTGGGAATGTCTAAATTACTGTGCCAGGCTTACTGTATTCCATCATTACATCATCTTTTCTAAGACACCGGAAAAGCAGGAGAAAAAAAAAACCAACCCATTTTCCTCTGTGACTTTCCACCTGCTTAAAATACCCCAAATTACTCCTTTATTTTCCATTAAGCACAAACTCAGGAAATACAGAGTATTCTCTGTGAGCAAGTGTCAGCCCCAGGTATTCAGGCTGACAAACTTTTTATGTTAATGCTGATTTGTATAGTTACTCTAGTTGCATATTTTAGCTCTCCTGTGCACATTACATACTTCAATTCTATCTTCAAACACTAATCTCTTGTAGCCTATTTAAATAAGTATTCAGACTCTGTTGTGTGGGTGATTAAACAGTTATAAATATGAATAAAGCTCCAAGTAATTGGGTTGTATTTTAATTAATTTTAGATAAACTTAGCATGAATTTTTTAATTTCAAAGGTGCTGCATTTCCTAAGTTGGCAAGACTGCTACTCCATTTCCATACTCCTAAAATGACACATGAACCAAAGAGAAACAAAGCCCCCTGAGCGTATCTCCTTAACCTCAGCAGAGAGACAGCACCAGTGCCTGAGTCCTGCTGGCAACACAGAGACTACTTCTTCCACAGCTGAAGCCTGTATGGGCACTGGGTTTGGACCAGTGGGTTGGAATGTCAAAGGAAATTTTGTCTTTTACTCTTTGCAAAGTCCACAGGAGGTAACGGCACTCAGGCACATTCAAATGGACGTGGCTCTCTCTCTATCCCAAGACCCTTTTCTTGAGTCTATCCAGCTCTGTTCTAGGCCAGAAGCTTCCAGCCCAGTTAAGATTTCTCTAGAAAAATATTTTAAAATATTGAAATCCAAAGTTACCTTTCCAATGCCAGGGTTGTCCTTGATTTTGGACACAGCTCTCAGAAGGCATGGTGGTGCTGGGGGAGGACAGAGCTGCAGGATGCCACTGAAGTTAGTAGCATAAATAGAGAAGTCATGTGTGTGTGGCAGGGGTGGATGGTACTTCTTTCTCTTCGAAGACAGGTTAAGCTTCTGTGCTGCTCTGTATAAACGTAATAGCAAGAAAGGACAATGTTACTTAGGTGTTAACAGGAATCTGAACCAGACAAAGAGATGCTAATTGTCATCACTGCCTGCTTAACAAATCCAGTCATAGTATTCTAATCTGATTTCATAAGGACAAGCCATCATGACACTAATAAAGGAAATATGGGTAGAAAAATTACTGGCAAAATATTCAGTTAATTTCTCCACAAACAGAATTTCAATTATAATCTAACTTGCCCTTCTTTCCCCCAACAGCCTGACGTCTGAATCCTAAAAGACTAACATCTCACTGATGTAATAAAAAGCTGAAATAATTCCCATTGTCACTGGCAGAACCAGATGGACTTTGCTGGTGATAACATTATGAAAGTGGTTCTTTGTACTCGACAAGTTACACAAGGCAGAGGATAGTACTCCAAGTCAGCTGAGCTCAAGATCCTCTCCTGTTGGCTGCACAGAAAATCCTCAGATAACAGAAAATTTCCTTCAAGACAGATTGGTTTTTCCTCCCCAATTCCATTCTTTCACATTAAAATGGAAAGCTATTAAAAAGACACGCTTTAATGTGCTGAATGATAATGACCCTGCTTTTGAAATGTATAATTTCAAAACATAAAAGATGAAGAAGGAGGAGAAATTATAACATGCAATTAAAATTGCAACATTCTTCCTTGTGAATAAAAATAGGAACAAAATCTGTTTTTTCTGCTATTCCCCATCAGCAGCACCAAATAATATAGCAAGACACCAAAACAGAAACTCTTCCCTACATCAAAACCCACATGGGAAAATAAAGTTCACCCTACAGAGTGATTATTTCAAGCAGAATAAAATATATATGTTAGCAAGCACATGCTGAGCAACTGGACATGACAATGAGGGTGAAATCTCAGTTCTCTCAAAGCCAGGGAGAGCTTTACCACCTGAAAAAGACATGTGTGATCCAACCCTGAGACTGTCAGTATACAGTCCATCCATAGATAAATGTCATAAAAGCATCCAAATTGTTACCTTTTAGCATAACTTTGAATGACAGTTGGGGCAGCAAAAGCACAAGGCGTCCCACTGCCAGCATCTTTGGACATGCTGAGACCACACTACTGATGGCAGCAGCTCTTTTGGGTCCATGCTTGCAATATAAGGGCTTGTCACTTTGAACAAGTTAGTAAGTATCTTTATACAACTGACTACTTTATATTTTCATCATGTCTTTCAGCCCAAGTACACTTCAATGAGATAAAACTGGCATTAGCATCTGTGCAGTGTTGTAAGCAACAGACCCATGGAGAAACCAAGGCAGTGTTGTGCTGTCATAACAAATTAAGGGTAAATCTAGAACCCCAACCTTGCTACGAATCTTGTCACCATTGTCAAGCAGCCTCGGGCTTAATCAGCTTGGCTCCCTGATCAGAGAGGGAAACTGTTCCTTTGCTTACATTTATTGTAGGTTTGAAATAAAAACTAACACCAAGAGCAGAAGGACTGCACAGTTTCTTCCAGCTGCACTATTGGCTTTAAATGAGCAACAGTACAAAGAACTGGCTGTGTCTGAGGAGCAAAACCGGACACTTGAGTCAAAATTAGACAGCTAGTTAGTACAACAGCAGGACTCTCAATACAGATCTCCAAAATTCCCAGTCCTTTTCTCTAAATTCCAAAACTTGTGTGTTAAACTCCTGAACCTTTGAACTTCTAGAGATGCAGACCCCCTACATGCTTCCTTCTCCTTCTACAAACACTACAGTATTTAGAAAAAGACAAAGATTCGTGCGATGAAAAAGTGAGGCTCTAGTTCCAAACTCAGAGGGAGCCCAAAGCCACTGTCTTTTGAGGAACAAGTTGGACTTTTGCCTCTGAGGAAAGAAGCAGCTTTTGACTCCTACTGCATCCTGAAACCAGCAGGAACTGCATCCTACAGTGAAGCCAAATACCACAAGCATGGGTTTACACAGTACCTCAAGGGTTTGGTGGCAATGAGAACTGATTTAACTGCTTCAATCTCAAATCCCCTTGCTAACACTTCATTCAGTATGAAAACATATGCTGAAATAGGACACCGGAAACACAGTTGCACAACTTCACTGTGGTTGCAGCTGCACATTAAAACCGTAATGCCTCCTAAATTATATGCAGCTTTACTGTGCAGAAAAGAGTCTCTACCTGTTGGTACTGCCATTGTGGAACTCAAGACAGTCATTAGCATCTATCTCCAAGTACCAATTAACAATCCTGCTTATTATTTAATCGTCTTGTTGATTAATATGAAAGATAATGTTTATTTTCTTGTTTACATGCTACAATCCCTTGTTGAAATTATAAAAACTCCTCAAGAGAATGTCTTCAAAGTGCAATCAAGATATACATTAAATCCTGATGAAATAATTACTCCTGCAACGGATCTGACTGAAGGAGCTCCTCTGGGAAACATACATGAAAGAGAATGAGATACAAAGGACAAATTTACTCAGGAATTGTGTGTTCAAGCAGCTAACTGAGCACTACCACTCAAAGAGTAACTGCACCCCAAAAGGCCAAGCTAAGCAAACCATATAAACAATGAACAGAAAATGTCACTTTTTAGAAGTATAGCATTTCTCAAAATACCTCAGTAGCATATTTCTGAGATATTCTGATAAGCAGATCCAAGATACTGAATCTGATACAAATTGCCTTAACTTCTGCACCAAGACAGAACCACTTTCAAACTGGTTCCCTTTGACAGTATGCGTAACCTTCCTGCACCTCCACTGTTCAAAGGACAGTGGCACATGCTACCTAAAGCAATTAACTGCTGTAGTGCTGATAAATCCCCTTCCTGTGAGTCTGGAGGGCGATGATTTTACTAAGAAATTTGGCAAAGGGACTGTTGATGTCCATGTGAGATAACAGGAAACTGAAAGCAGAGGAACTGGAGTAGCTGTTGTAGAAAATAATCAGTGCTTTGATGGGCAACAAGCCAACTGCACTAATAATGATGTGTGTGGTTCACACTCAAAAAGCATCTCTTGTCAGGTAACAGTGCACAAAGCTTAATTACAACCTCTCTGTGTTTGAATGCAAGAATGGCTCTGCCTGACATCAAAACAAGGTTATTTCTGGGGTTGGAACACCACAGACAACTTGCAAAAGCAGTATCAAACAGCTTGCTGGGTTTGATTTTGTTTATTGTTTTGGGGTTTTTTTTTCTAAAAGGGAAAGGGTAAGGATCTAATTGAAAGCATAGGGCAATTTAGGCAAAACAAAACATCACTATCAAACTGTAGACTCTGAATATGAATTCAAGTAATTGTCATCCCCAGCTCCTATAAAAAGCACAGTCAGTTCTTTAACAAAAGGCAGCTGGACAGCCCTTTTCACATGCTTTGCTTGGGCTCCTGGACAGGTCCAGGCAAAGAGCACAACAGAAACACTCATCAGTCTCTATGTGCTTCTTGCAGAATAAACAATACACTTGGTGGCATCCCAGCCACCTACTCATTAGGCCAAAGTATAGCCCAAGCTGGTCTAGACATGGGCCCAAATAAATCAAACAAAATCTAACTTCAGAAACCTCTTTACTTCAGTAAAATTCATGAGAGGATGCATTTACATGGAGAGACACTCCAGAGTGCTGGACTTGTGGTAGTCCTTATCCAACAACACATTTCTGAATTTACACTTAAGTTTTCAGTTGTGTTTTTTCTCCAAAATTCCTTTTCTTGAGGAGAATTTATTCCATGGAGACAGGGTTGGAAAAGCTCTGCTAAATTGGGCCCTTCTTGCCCAGCACCAGAAAGACAGAACTCAAGCTCACACCAATCACTTTCTGTAGGGAGCCTAATTTGGTGCCATGTCCATTGCCTGAACTGCTTCTTTTTCTCAAATTTACTCTTGAACAGGAGGCCCTCCCACGCACCTTCAGCACCACAATGGGCTGCCTGACCTTGTTCAATATCAAATTCTGTTTCCTCACAGGGAAAATTACGACCTTCAGAGAATTCTACACAAAACTTAAGCATTACAGTCATTGGTTTCTCCGGGCATGTGCCAAACATTTGTCATAGCTCTGACAGAGTTTTACCCTTCCCATCTATCTCCTCTTTCCCCATTCAGCCTCCACAAACTCTCTTCTACAAAACACTTACAAGGGAAACTAAGCCCCATGCCCTTACTCTTCTCTTCCAATTAAAGCATGAGAGACATCCACGTATATTGCTTTTACCTCCAGCTGTGAGATCTACTGTCTGCATTTTGTTTAACTCTTTCCCTCTTTAATAGAAGATGTCTTTTAAGATGCTCTGGAGAGTTCTTTCCTCACAGCTAGGCGTCACAGTAGAAAATAAAACTAATATATGGCACATGCAGGGGCACTCAAATATCAAATGACAAGGGACAGTCTCTAACCTGCTCTTTCCCTCACACAATTTACAGATTACTAGGTTTTCTGCCATGCATGGATGAGACCAGTGAGGAAAACCACAGCCAGATCAATTACATAATGCTCAGCACCTAGGGAACAAGACTGTGCAACAACAGTAGCTACAAAGCCTGCTCGCTGAAAAAGCTATGCCATTTTTAATTTTAAATTCTGCCTATGTTGTTAGCATGACATTTCAGATAGTCTGATGTACAGCAAGCTGCTTCTAGTTTGCACTCTCTGCACACATTCTGCACATTACAGCTGTGAAAGTAAACAGCACAATTTAAATCCCTAAAGCACTCCTTCTGAGCATAATTTCTCCACAAAAAAAAAAAAGAAAATTAGATTTGAAACTTTCATAACCATGCAAAGTTATAAAATTTTGTTTTAACTTGGTGAATTTTATTAACCTTCATAAGGAAGAGAGCTATGAAATATACTTTGGTACACATACTATAAATGGGTAAACTGAGATAAAGGCAGAGGACTTAATGGACACAGTACATTTATGGACAAACTACCACCAGTCAGAAATAGAACTGGGAGTCCTGCTTCCCATTATAAAGCTCCACTGACAAGAACAATATAAGAAAACTTCTGCACATTCATTTCAACATGATTCATCAAATATTAACAGGTTTAGTGTTATTAGCCAGTCTTATCTTTCAGAGATCACTATCATTATTCATATTGTGAGAATGTTGAAGGGCTTCACTGAAAGGGTCAAGGCCAAAGAAGCGTACAGTCCAAGCCTTAAATATCCTGAACTTTGGACTTTACACGAAAGTATGCTTACTCAAGACTTTTGGTTTGACCTTGATAGACACCAAAGAAGTGATTTTTATCCTGATTCTGAGCCATCCCCTAAGTTTGGAAATGCAGGCTTACACTGCGGACCAGTCGACTTTAAAGCAAAGCTTTCCCAAACTTTCCCAGTTCTCAGCTCAGCAAGGCATAAATCCTCCCCACATAACCAATATCCCAGTCTTTTCCTGCTGCCAACCAGCTCCAAAGGAAGCAGTGGGAAAGTCACAGCCTGTCATCCTATCTGCAGTTCCAGTTATTGTTTCCTTAATCACTCATCAAAACAGGCAACAAATAGACGGATGTCCTACAATACATCTTCCAGCACCCTGTCCCAAGCCTTCCACAACTCACAGGATAAACTTGGTTGGCATTATTATTTTTGTTATTGCTATTGCTGTTTGATTTGTGGTTCAAATATTAGAAAGGTACCACAATGAAAAAAAGAAATGCAGTTGCTACCCAAAATCCCAAGCAAAATTAAAAACCAACAAGGTATCTGTTTTCACTAACAGCATTCACCTTGGAGAACAAAATGTGATCCAAAAACCACATTTTTAAAGAGAAAAGGAGGAAAGTCTAAATACATCATGAATGTTTGGAAAGGACAGGCACCATCTGTATTTCTAGAGTAAATTTTGTCCAAGGAGCCACTTACAAAGCTAAACTTTGAGGGTATGGCCTCTTCCCCCCGCCAAGCTTACTAGGCTCCTGTGATGGATGTGCAACTTCTGGAGGACATAAACACTTTCCCGACTTTGTACCATTACACAAGTTCTGCACCAAACCTTTGTTTGCTTAGTTGTCCCAGCAATGTTGCTGAGAAGCACTGCCAGGAAGAACAAACAATTAATGTTCCTTATTTCTGTGTTTTGACTTCCTCAATAAATAATCAGTTCATCTGGATCACAATGCACAACCCCAAACAATGGCATTTTTATAATGGGTGAGGGTAATAAAGTTTCAATAGAAGCCCATTATTCTGAAACGTTCCAAAATGTTAAACCACATTTGATATTTTGAGGATGTTACCTCACCAACACTGTGAGAGCAAGTATCTCCAATTAGAGACAAAGTTCATGTCTTGCCTCATGCGTGCAGCATAATCTTGCAATTCAGACTTGAATTTCAGCCTCTCACTTTGACCTTGTAATTTTCCGTTACTATCTCTTATTAAAATCAGCAAGGCAGAAATAAAAATCAGCAGTGTTGACATATTAGGAACATCATCATCTCACAGTTTTTTACTAGACTGTTTTTAACTACTTTTACTCTTAGAAAATTCACATCTCAAGTCTCTCATTCCTTATTTTTCCCCCCACCTCACCAGCAGACATGCAGAAGAGCTTATTTCCACAGGAGCTGTTACCTGGATAAAAAACACTACCACACCCTAGTCAGTCTTCTCTTTTCAAATTAAGAAGCCCCAATCCTTCCAACCCTTTCCTCACAGGTCAGGTTTCCTTGATTTCTGACCATCCTTGTTGCTTGCCCCCAACTCTATTCACAACTTCATAAAGTATGGAATAAAGGCTTTGTGCATCAGTGTGCAATAATCAAGGCTCACCTGAATCCAGGCACAGCACAGAAAGGCCAGGCAAAGCCACTTTGGGATAAACTCAAAATGCTCTCCAGAAGATGAGAAGCTAAAATAAACCTGCAAGGTACTCTTGACATCAGAAGAGCTCCCTCACGCTGTAGAGACCCAAGAGGTGTTTCCTCCACTCAGCTGTTAATTTAAGAGAAGCAGCCAATCTAGCCCATCTTCGAGCATTCAAGCAATTTGCATAGAGGTATCCAAGAAGAAATTTTCACCATACTTCTCTGTAATTTTTCCCCAAGTTTAAGAAACATCCAAGGGCAGATCCCCATGAGCATTGACAATTGCACTCCAACCATTTTTCCTGCTCTCCCAAACCAGCAGCTTCTGAGCAGCTACAAAACTGTCACTTCCACGTTCTCTTCAGCTTGTAGACTGAAGACGTTTTTCTGGCCAAAGAACATTGTTTCAACAGCCAGAACCAGTGTTCAGGAACTGACTTTCATATGTATATATATGTAAGAATAACAGCTATTCACAGCAGCCTGCCACACACCATTTCCAGCTCTGCTCACTAATGATGTTAAACAAAGCAAGAGCAGATGAACATATTGCTGCACTTCCACACTCACTGTTTACAACGGTACCATATGACAAACTGATGAAAACCTGTGTAGATTAATCTTTAAGTAAGCAAGACTGTCAACACCTAATATAGAAATATGTCAGTTCCCAGGCTGCACACTGCATGGATAGCTATGTAGAAAATACAGCTACCTGAATGCCAGCAATATTTCCCCACTCTTTTTCATGAGCTAACTGAGCTAAAGCAGGCAGAACCACATCAATTTGAACTCACTCCTTGGGCAAAAAAAAAGTTGGACTTATTTGCCAGCAAGACACAGATGCATGAAAGAGTCAGGTTGAGCAAAACAGAATTCTAGTCTCATTTGTATTCTGTCAAGAAAGAGAGACATTTTTAAAACTACAAAGTAATGCAACTGAAACAATGGTGCTAACTAGCCCTTCACTATTCAAGTAACACTTAAATCGATTTCTTAAAATTTTGCTTTGTAGTATCAGCTCCTGGTGTACAAAAATCATTCTGCTCATTCAGGCTGCTCCAGGAAAGAGGTAGATGTATTTGCAAGGGGAAAAGATGGGAGACAAAATACATGACTTGGCTAACAAGGGTTTGTCTGAAACACCAGATTCAGACAAAAATCTGACAGGAAAAAGAAGAACCAAACGAGGGGGAAATTCAGTATTTCTATGTTCCTGATTGCATATGGCAGTCTGAATACAAGTTGGCATCTGTCAATATAATGCCTTCTGTACAATAAAAGCTCTGAGGTGGGTTACATTTTCCTGTTACCTTCCTTTGACCCAACACACCATCCCCACAGATATACCTTTCTCATCAATTCCAGCTCCCTCAGTTCCATATTTTATTGCACATCTAGAAAATCCACAGAGGATCCATTCCCACTTCAGCTGGGTTTTATTTCAGATGCTTAGTCAAAGGCTTGACACCTATACTGCCAAGCAAATAACCTCTCACGGGGGCATTTACTTATTCCTACTGTTAGTGAGTTAAATGGTCACTGACAGCACTAAATGATGCAGTGGAAATCATCCAAGTAGAGAAGTGGCATGCCTACACAATGAGTATTTTTAAACAGAGGAGGGACACATGGGCTTCTAAACCCAGGGTTACTACGATTTATTTAACTGACATCAGTTCTGAAGTGATACTTCTCAGAGGTATAACAGGCTGATACTGCAGCACCCTTTAAAATAGCACTTAGAAGGAAAATTTGAGATGCATGTTTTTCGATCACTGCAGATGGAGAGATCTGACTATTTGTGACCCAAAGATGGTAACTTCAAATTTCAGTAAAAATGAGCAACTCCTGAAGATCTGCTTGAGACACATTAGCAAACAATACTCTAAAGCTTGCCCTGAAGTCCAGAAAGCTTCACTAATAACATTTGGACTATATTTATTACATGCTGATTAACATCCATTGAGTCCCTTCCTCCAGAGGGCAAGTGTTCTTAATAAGTGAGTCCCAACACTGAGGACACAAAAAGCCAAACAAAGCAGAATGCAAACCCAATAGCAGCACTAACCAATGATGAGCGAGATACTGGCTAAGCTTTTTGAAATGTCCTGCCAAAAGAAACATCTTCCATATTCCAACATGAAGGATGAAGGAAGTTCTAGAAAGCCAAAATTCAGTATTTCATAGATAATTAAAAAGTATCATCAGAATAATCCTGCAGTTGATCAAGCACTGCAGCTTTAGTGCTGGTGCATTTCTTTGGCTTGACATTTTATTTTTGCAATAAATGATAACATGGGAGGTCTCATTTTGCAACAAGCACAAGCAAGCAAAGCAGTTTAGCTCTGAAAAGAGTGCCACTTCAAAGTCCATCTGCCCTGCAAACCACATCCTGCACACAATAAATTGAACATTAGAGTGACTCCACGTTAGCCACAAAAACTAAGTATTCAATTAACTATCAATCTGATTTAAAACTATTTCACCTGCTAAGTCTGTCTTAACAATGGTATAAAAATAGTTAAATACGTTATTGGAAGAGTCTGAAAGTCACTAATAAAGTTGCAAAACAGGTGCAAACTGTCAAATTACATCCCCACAGGAAAGTCACCATTATCATTTTACCTATGGAATGCTCCGTTCCCACTGCAGAAAAACCACCAGTGCAGCTGCCACTGCTGCCAAGCTGAGAATCCCCAAATAACGGAGTCAGAGCAAGCGCTGGTGTTCAGGAGTCCAGGAACCAAAAAAGCAGGCAGACTGGGAGGGCTGGGCTGAGGGGGAGGCAGGAGAAGTGCTCCTCTTGACAAGCTAGGAAGGGCAGAAAGAAAGGAAAAATCCAAAGGGAAAGAGAGACTCTGGTAGCTAGGCAGCAGTGAGATTCCATATACTCAGGAAAATAGAGTAATCAAGTGCATTCAGCTAGGGAGGAAGGAGAAAATAAAGAAAGGGTCATATAGGGGGGAAAAAAAAAATCAAGGGAGAAAATATTAAGTCCAGGTGAGCAGAAGATCCAAGAGAGGACAAAGTAAGAAGAAATATCTGCATGACTCCAGTCAAGTACTTCAGACCTTTTCCTAGTTTAAAATCCACTGACCATCATATATCCCCATAAATAAAAGCAAACCTTGGTAGCTCTGAAGGCATAGATTCTCCCCTACTTGTGGCACATCTCTTTTAAATTATTATTCTTTTCTCTTTCTCAGTATATAGAGCTAATCCAAGACCCAACTGCTGCAACCACTGTCTGCACTGAACCACCTACAGCAACTCAAAAAGTCACCACATCTCCTGGGAGGGCTGCCTTTGCTGCTCCAGAACCTCTTGTATCAAGGCACTCAGGGCGGACAAAAATCAGCCCTCCTCAGGTGTGGCCTCAAATTATAAAGATCTTTAAGGTATTTGGTCAGCAGAAAACACTGGAAGTGCTTTGTTGTGCCTCAATTCTGCTTCTGCTCTCAAGCTGGAGTTAAGACCTAGAATATACTCTCCAAAATCCTGACCTCATCACGGGTCCCCACATTACTAGATCCATTTTTCCCCCTCTTTCACTGCCTCTTCCTTTTCACATTTCTTGCCAATTTGATTGGCACCAGGTTCCCTCCTTTCTTTATTCTGCCACCTCCTGCACAGTCCATCCTGCTCCCACACATGTCCTACAGCCTGTGCTATCCAACAGAGGCTTCTCCTTCCAAACATCTCCCTGACGCTGCTGTCTTGCATGACAGCATACCTCTGCATCTCTCCCATACCATGACCTCTAACACTCCATGCAGGAGCTTCGTCTTCCAAGACAATGACTCCCAGATGCCCAGTCCTGCTTCATCTGGTCACCACCCAGTTCCCTCTGAGACTGTTAAACCCCCACCACAGGCTCTCCACCTTGGCTGATAATTCAGTGCCTCACCCCTCTAAATCAACAGGTATACCCTGACCACAGATCTTTGGGACCTTTTCATGCTTTGTGTAACATTCTAACTCAGCACTATTCATTTCCAAACTCCACTTTCCCTCTTCTCTCAGCTACTCCAATTTCTCCACTTCTCCCTTTGCTGAACCATGGCTCAGTGTCTCATCTCTGCCCCACCAGTCTCACAGATGAGCTGCTCCTAGCAGGGAGCCTGGCTCACCACACACCAATAATGCAGTGTGTAAATGCATGATGCTGTATTAGCAGTGTATCAGGAATGATGTTCTGCTGTTAAACACGCTGTCCTCAGAGTCATTTGTGCTTCCAAGAACAAAGCCTAATAAATTCAGGCTTATCTCCTAATTTATCCTTCTCACGGGCTAACGTGAAATGGGATATACCTAAAGCACACACTCTTTGTTTGTCCTTAATTATAGGCAGTATTATGCTGCCACAGCAACTAGGAAAGCTTAAGCAGCCCTAAGTGATACAAGATACTGCACAAAGGCTCACACCCTGCCCCATCTCCTGTCCCCCCTGTGGTATGTGAGGGTCACGTTTGCTCTCTGGGGACAGGGAGCAGCCACATTCCAGCAGCGTGGCATGGCACTGGCGAGATGAGGCAAGCCCATGGTGACACCTGCTCCCTCTCCATTTGCACATCTGCACGAGGGCTGTCTTGCTCTCCCTGGCTCCATGCAGAGGGGAAAAGAGGGACCGAAGGGCATGCCCTCTCCAGCCCCATGCAGTGGGGAGGACACCCCAGGGATCAGGCTGCTCCAGTCCTCTACTCTAAACCCAGAGTAGGGACTCATTAAGGAGAAAACATTAATTATGTATCTGGCTGCCCCAAAACAGCTGGATGCTCCACTTCATCTGCACATTCAGAGCTCTCCCTCAAGCTGCTAATTTCTCAGCTACCGGTCCTGAGCAATGACCAAATGGTAGCAAGAGAAAGTGGGGCTTTTGGGGGCATTTAACAAAGAAGGGAGGGTGCACTGAGGGGCTGCTGGGCTGCATTAATGCCAGCAAGCCATCACATCCCTGAGGAGCCCTGCAGCTCCTATCCTATTGCTATGGCACTGTGAAACAGGGACAAACGATACATGGGGTCTGAATGTGTTTGCCAGCAAAGCAGCCCTAATCAGGAAGTGTACCCCACTTACAGAGGTAACTAGTTCAAATTAAATTTTCCCACATCACATCAACACAGGATTTCTTGGGTGTGGGTTACACTTACTGTGGAAGCTTTAACAAGTGACTCTGCTTCTTCTCTTGCCCCATGATTCATCAAGAATTTACTGTGGTTGCCTGCAACTATAGCAGGGATTTCTCTTTCAGCCTCACAGACTAGCTTAACTATCACAGGTCAGCATACAAACCTCTAACTCAGGATCCAATGAATCACAGACTTGCTTCACCTTTTGATGAACTACTACTTATTCATAACTGAGTTCATATTACCTGCCAAAGAGATTTAATTTGTGCCAGCTCTGCACAAAGCCAGGATACCTGTGCACCCCAGCAGGGTACCAGGCAGAAGTTTACAGCTCTTAAATACAGGGAACTGTGAACTACATTATGAGCTTAGCAGGAATATAATTCTTGCTTTTAACAGGACAGAGAATGACAGGCTGAAGTGATTTACCTAGAAACATCTTAAACATGACAATTTATTAAAAAAAAAAATACGTTTCTCCTTTTTCTTTGCTTTCTTCCTCTGCATTAAATTCTGAAAGTACTGATAGTCATGGAATAATCAGGTTTAACAGGTTAGCAGTAATATATGCCTCAAGTGTTCCTAATACATCATAATCTTCTTTCAAAGAATTTGCATCACTGTCAAACTGAACTACTGATTTTCAGTTGATGCTTTTAACATGTTTCTATGGTTACTTTCCAAGGTCGCATCAGAGAAGCCTGAACAGCAGTTCAGAAAGACAAAAGGCATTTTGCATCCTTCACCATATTAAATAATTTATGAAAGTTAAGGCATCCTCAAGGAAAAAAAATCATAAAAGAATAGGTTCTGAGGTTATTTTCTTTGCAACAGTTTGAAGCACAGCAAAATCAATATCTCTACAAAAGCTTTCAAGATGAGACTATTTGACTAATGTTCCATATGGTACAAAATGCTAAAGAATACATTCTAAGTTTAGATCTATATGCACAAGCCTATATGAACTGCATGAATGGACTTTAAAGCAAAATGTAGACATCTAATTTGCTGCTATCAACTTCATCTTTTAAATCAGGCACGAGGCATTGTCTCAGTATTCTAAATTTAAAAGATGCAAAAATAAAACTGAAAAAAAATGAAGTAAAACCAGTAATGACGGGCTTTATTATTTCCACCATTTTTTATTCAAAGCCATACAGATTTCATCTGTCCCCTAAATGTTACAAATTTTGACTAGTGTAATAAAAGCTTGTACAAAAAATATCTGAATTCTCTGCCTACCACTACACTAGATCAGAGTTTATTGGAAGTAACTGAAGTGTCTAAGGCTTGGAACAAAAACACATTAGTCATTTAGTGGTTGTGGTGATATTGCTATGCCTTTCCTGCAGTTTCATTAGATACAGACTGCTTCAATACCCTAATCATATGCTCAGTCACAGCACAATCAGGACACAGAGTACTGACAAGCTGTCCCACCATGCCTAAAGCTGATAAGGTGTCTGCTCTATGAGCAACCTCAATTATTGACTATATTTTATGGTCAATCTAATGACCAAATGCTTATCAGTGAACCATCAGGTGCCTGTAATAGGATAGTGACCCTTAGTTTATATGTACCATTACTGCTCATTAGTGAATAATTAGATTCTTTAATCCAAATTCACAGGCATTAAAATATGATGGAATATCCTGACTCTATAAAAAGACAACTACGCTTATTTTAACTCTTCAGATGTTCAATTACATTACTCAGAGATTGTATATTTTGTTAAGAAAATCTGCTTGCAAAAAGCATATAATGTGCAATGTTTTATATCATGCCTAAATTGACATAGCTTTCCCAAACATGCAGGAGGATGACGAGAGCAGAAAGATAATGGGTGTGATTCACCACTGTGATTCTCCAGATTTATTATCTTTAATGGTTTTAATCTAGCAAAGCCCAGCAACATCGCAAATAATTTAGAAACCTGAAAACTAGTGAGTTTGGAAGATTAATTTTTCAAACAAAAGCAGGTGGATACAAGGGAAAGGAGTTCTAACTATACAGTTATCTCCCCACTTCAAAGGCAGCAGTCCCACAGCAGCAAATGCAACCCTGTAAGGAAACCAGTTTGAAAAGATCAACAACAACAAACAAGATGAGAATTTTTAGAAGAGTTTGTCTTCTGCTCAGTGCTGCTTGGGGTTGCTTGCTTAGAAACATATTTTCTTCTAAAGAGTTTTGATTCCTCCTCGCTGCCCTGTCACTGCTCAAATCTTCCTTGCAGCTTGTGCATTTAGGGCAGGTACCCCTGTTCTCCAAACCCCACACCCCCAATCCAACTGCACAGGCACTATTGCCACCATTGTCACCAGCCACCAACAGGAAATGGCACGTTAATGGTGACAGCTTCGATTTATTGGGGGTCTTGACTCTTCTCCTAAGGGAGTGGTATTTTCTTTTTTGTAGAGAGCCCATTAACTTCTTCCCAAGTGCATGCCCATTCTCCTTGCTGCCCTTCTCCTGCCTGATCTTGGAAACACCATTTCTTCTCTTCCCCCACTGTTCACGTGACAAGAAAACCCAACTTTGGTATAAAGCTTATTACAGCTTTATAACAAAATATGCCAATATTTACTTAGCTGCAAGCATAGCTCACAGAAGGGTCCTACAACCATCTCACATATTTTCCCTTAGTAATATAAAGTTTGTTCAGGTTCCTTATACAAAAAAACCCACCTGGAAACTGGTAAAAAGTGTGGAGCAATAGGCAAGGCACAGTTCATGCCACACCAAGGGACAAAGCCAGTTGCATTCTTCTTAAATCTGAAGAATGAAAGAATAAACTTCTCTTGAAATGTAAGGGTGAACTGGGAGTCCCTTCAGAGCCATCCATGAACATAAGCTGTGCTTTTTGCCCTGGCTTTCTCATTCTGCCAGTGACCTGCTGAGAAGCTCCATTTTCTGCTAAATCCTCTGGTCCTCTGGTAACACGACCACTGAGCAATGCCTGGCAATTTGCTTGCGTGACACAGTCAGATGTTAATCAAAGCTTTCCTCCTTCTGTGACAGATCACAGTGAGGAAAAAAGCTTAAAACTGATTTAATTTCTTAATACGCTTCTGTCTGCTGTCTTTAATATTTGGCTTTGATTTCGAATACTTAGTGCTTCTCTGCATTTCTTGGTAATGAATAAAATACTTTTTTTAAAAAAGCAGAACATAATTAAGCTTGAAGAAATTAAATATGACATTCAAATGAGAAAGAGCTTTGGATGAATATGTAGATTTGGGCTGCACATATGCTTAACAAAATCAATGCATTCCCTGCAAAGAATATCTTAAAGATACCCATTTTAACCATGGGGACCTCTTATGACCAGGTATCCTTTTTGTTGCATCTCTTAGCTACCATTTTCCAGGTGAGGACATGAATCCTCTGTCCTGTCTGCAGAGTTTGTGACCTTACAAACACAAAACTGATTCTCACCATGGAACAAACTGGAGTGAAAAACAAAACAACCAACCAAAAAATGCAGCACAGATCTCCCTTCCCAGGCACAAAACAGTCCACAAGCAAGAGTGTAAGGGTGTTACTTCAGCAAATAGAAAATTCAGTTTTAATGTGAAAAGGCATTTATATGTGGCCAAGAAACCATGTCATAACCCAAAAGCTAATTGTGCTAGGACCTGTACAAACACAGCGAATGCTGTTTCATGAAAAATAAGATTGGAACACTTTATTCATGGGGGGGGGGTGGGAATTGTATCTAGTGTTGCTGTG
>VXBB01005746.1:229737-279472 GCA_013399915.1 Illadopsis cleaveri
TGCTGTGGCTCAGGAAATCACAGATGCAGTTTCCACAAGCGCCCTATGAAGGCTTTGTCTTCCAAAGTAACTAACCCTGCACCCAAATACACTGGACATTAACATATATGCATATTTTTGCCTAGCTACTTTATTACTAAGGTAAAACAGCCTTTTTAAGAAGCCAAGGTTCCAACAACAGCTCCTTTTTAAAAAGGCTCATGTAAAAAGTTAAAGGTCCTCAGCAGACTTGGTAAAAGAGAGACCAATGATTTGCAAAAAAAATAAATATATGTGTGTCTGTGTGATTGTCAATATATTAACTGCACTTATTCCAGTAGAGAGCAAGAACAAAATCTGCCAGGCTCTGCACAATGCAAGTAACACACTGGCCTTGCTATGAAGTTCAGATTTTAAGTGGCTGAGGAGTTACAGTACGGAAAAAAAACCCCAGCAAATATAATGAATGGGGACTATAGCATGACACTACAGGCATGACTCTTCTTTCATCTCCAGGTGCTTCCTGAGAGAGGATTAGTTGAACAGAGATATGAAGGAGAGACAAGTGAATGCTGCTGCAAAAGAGTCAAAGCAGAGATGACCTTCTTCCTCAACATGTTCAAAGCTGGATGGTGTGAAGGGAAGCAGACAGGAGTGGAAGGGTTGAAGCAAAGAAGCCTGAGAGCCCATTTACTGAACAAAACCCCCCAAACTGGTGATCTCCTAATATTTGTGTGACCTGGATAAGTCATTTCTACCAGTATCTGTGTTGTTTCTCACTCATCCCTGAGGATTTCCTCCTCTTCCCTCCTGCTGAGAAGACTGCATGGTTTCAGGGTGGAGGACTCAGCAGGAAAACTCTGATCCATTAAGGTCCCAATGGCAGAAGAGTCAAAAGAAGGAGGAGTGGCACAGTGAGCCTCTCCTGAGGTTGATGCCAAAGTTAGGGGAGCCACCTGGCCAGGACTTTGTACCCACCTGAAGATCTGCTCAACCTATCTACAAGTGCCAGGGATCTCTCTCCCCCACCAAAATCTTTGTGAGATTTTTTCTTTCTTGTGTTTCAACAACAACAGAATAAGAAACAAAAGTGCTTTGTGCACAAAAATTTCCATCAGCTCTGTCCATCAGCTTAAAAATTCAAGAGAATCAATTTTGAATATAGGAAACATGGGTAGGGAATAAAGCAATGTACTAATGGGGTTTTAAAATGTTTTAGCTAGCACAGAGCTGCTAAAGCTATAAAATTCTGATTCACTCAAGGCAAAGACAGATTCATGAGAAGCAATTAGGGCCTGATCCAACATACAATGATGTCATTTGCAGTCTTGCTGCTGACTTCAAGAATCTTTGAATTAAGCCAATGACACCCACTTCACAATAAAAACAGAACTGAGTTTTGCTGACCCGTGACAAAAGCACCACTGAGAGAAAATATTTTGGGTCTTATTTTATACTATTAGATACTGATTTCTTTCTCTCAATTTCAAGGAATGTATTTTATTTTCTGGCTTCCCCAGTGAAAGGGAAAAATATTTGCATTTGCTTATGACATACAGATTAACACTGAAATAAATCCAAAGTAGATTAAGCTAAAATCATACCCACAATATGAAATACAGTAACAAAAGCTGAGCTGCAGTCCCACCTAAATACTTTGGAAAGGATGCATCTGTCCTTGCTTAGGCAACTAAACAAGAAAAGAGACACGTGATCTTCTCCCTTTACCTTTCCTCTCCATTCTCACGGATAATTTCACATACCTATCTTTGAATGAAACAAATAATGCTCTGCAGGCCACCATTTCTCTGTGTTGACTTTAAACCCACAGCACAGAGACAATCCACTAACTTACTTACAATGCTTTTGGGGCAGTCATTTCCCAACCTCTTGTGCACAGATAGACCATGATGACAAGGCTTTTGACACTTCAAATGATTGTACTATGTTCTTTTAAAAAAACAGAACTTGGAAAGTTGAGCACTGAGGTCAGATTGTAACTTACAGTAAACATCATTCATCTAATGGTACAAAACATGCTGAAGACCAATGAAAAGGAAACAATACAATTACCATTGTGATTACACTCTGTGAGGGAGGGATTCTTAGTGCATAAATTTTACTTTAGTGCCATTCACAGACATACGCTTTTCAATATTGTCTCAAAATATGTTCAGTTCTGAATTAAAAGAGTACTGGAATGCAAGTACAAAGCCCTGAGTTTTGTTGTTTTAAATACCATCTGCTTGACAGCATATTACATTTAATCAACATTGCTAATTACAACAAACATCCAAACAAAACTAACATATTTTTATTATAGGATACCAGAATGGAAAAAAATGATTGTTCTGGGCTATTGCTAAATGAACAATGTCAAACTGTTTTAATTGTTTCTACCAACCACAGAAAAGCTTTTATTTGGACACATAGGCCATGCTACTGGATAAAAAATACCTTTTTTTTAAATCTAGATTGTTGCAACCCCACACTAGATCTGAGTGAAAAAGACTTGTTACTTCAGCTTGGTCTCCAAGGAAACCTACAGAATAGCAGAGTTGTGGTGAAGATGGCCATTAAGGTCTAGACAAAACCATGGTCTAGACATGTTTTCCTGGGGTTTGGTCCATAGAGGTACCAGGCCTCCAGAGAGACAATTGGGGTTATCCCCACCCCATCCCTGCTCTCCAGTGACAGCAGAAAACCACAGCCATGACCAGGTGACCAACTCCACCCTTCATCAACCACCACTCAACAGCATTTCCCAACTGTTTGAAGACCCACAAGAAGTTATGGAAACCGGAAGGAAGAGGAAGTACCTTATGAAGAAGGAAGCTGCAGCCGAGGCACCTGCCGAGACCGCGACTGGAGCCACCGCGCTCTGTGTGGCCGCCGCGGGCTCCGCGCTCTGCTGCCCTGAGCTCACCTGAGCACTGGGAACATCTCGGCCACCTTCTGGTGCTGCTTCTGCCTGGTAAAAACAAAAACACCACCGACAGGTCAGTACACAGGGCCATGACAGGGAAAAATTTCACACGGCACTTCCAAAGACAGTCTGTGCAAGGGTGAAGGCGAAGATCAGCAGCAGGTGAGGAGTGATACAGGTGGAAAAGTGTACACAGTAGGTTCAGCCACAGAGAAAGTAAAAAACCATGACCGCAGGGGAGGAGCAGAAAAACACACAGAACCTTTGTGAGGAGTAATGCACAGTTAAATAGTTTGACAGGCATGAAGAAATGGAAAACGATAAGCAGAACCCTTTTGTTTTACAGTGTTATTTGGGAGCTGGCAGAACTGTTTATCTGGTTCAGTTATGACTGTCAGGAATTATTTCTCAGTGGCACATCACCTACAAGACCTATCTGTTTAAGAGGAACTAACCAAACAGTCACACTTGTAATATGTTTCCACATGAATAACCCCAAGAAGTAAATAAAAGAAAATTGATTTTTTTAGAAACATATATACAGCCCTGTTTTTCAGTATTATTTTTCTTAGCAGCACAAGTATACAACACTTTTCTCCTGCAAATCGCTCCAGTGGAAGAACAGGAGAGACTGGAGATGCATCTTTTCCAGCATAAAGCACTTGCACTGTCTGAGACACAGTTTGGAAGGAGGCAATTGTTTTGAGATTTTGCCAAAATTTTAGACATCTGTATTGTGAAATTGTATCAGGTCTATATCTTTATGTTTAGGCCACCAACTCTTTCAAGTACCGAGTTCAATTAAGCCCCATCAGTCAAATGCTCAGTGACAGTGCTGGGAAGGCTCCTTTTTGGAAGAACCTGCTCTCTGTCTGGGAGTCCTGAAGATTTAATTAAAGATGACACCACAATAAATATTTGTCAAAAGAGTTAATTGCTTCATGTATGATAATATATGATGTTTCTGTCATCTGAAATACTACTTTGACATTTCCAACTAATTAGCTGAAATAGATTCCAGGAAAGAAGACAGCCTTGTAATGAAGCACAAGCACAATTAGGTACTTCCTGGGATGCCACCAAATTTTAAATTTTGAGATGCTATAGATCATGTTTTACAACTACAGATACGCAGACATGGCAATAGGGCACTCCCAGTTACATACACACCCTCAATTTTCTCATACACTGACAATACAAATAGAGATTTTCTCATGAGAACTGAGGCAACCTGGTCATTAGGAACCAAGGAAAAAAACTTTTCCAACCAAGTAGTGCTCAGCTGGTGCATGAAAGCCTGTCTGAAGTTTCATCTGGACTCATTCCTATAGGTTGAGTGCTATATTCCCAGTTCCCAACAAAGACAACACGAAGAAAGTGCACCCAACTCTTTTGAAGGTCTGTTCTTTCAAGATTAGTACTATTATCAGTATTATGGAGTGGCTGACTAATGCTTTACCATAGAGTGCTACGCAAAAAAGTATTCTTATAGAGCTCACCAAAGACATCTGAGGCTGAGACACAGAATAATATTCATGCAGATTAACTTAATCCTAGTGGAGCTACTCACGCTAGAAGCCAAAATGGAAACTTTGAACAACTCTCTACAAAATCCTTCACTTTGTAACTCAGAAATCTCATGAGATCAGATTTCTCTGCAATGAAAGCAGAAAGACCAAGCACTGCTAAAGATCATGATTGACACAAAGAAATGATGTGGCAGGAAAAAGTACTTTAAAAAAGGAGTTTGTCTGTCTGTCCTACCATGATCTACTGGCAATGACAGCCAGGAACAGAGAAGCTTGGAAAAGGATCAGATCCACTCACGTGGTTAATTGCTTATAAGTAAGTGATGGAGTAATGAACCTTGAGGGGGTCAATAAAGCAGGTATTTGATCATTAATGCACTGAAGCAACAAATGTGTGGTCTTGACCTATACCAGTCACAGAAGGAATATGGCATGTGGAACAACATACAGATGGGTAAAATCCAGTGCGACACCCGAACTTTGGAGTTACGCGAACTGACGCAAAGCGCTGACACAAGTGGAGCTTATATGGAGTCAGCAATTTACAAACTAAAAAAATCTACACCACAGCCTCTGGAGCCAGCACATGGAGCCCACAGAGTGGCACACCAGGGACTGCCATGCTCAGCAGCAGTGGCATGATGGCCAGCAAGAGGAGGACCCAACCTGCAGCCACTGGCAGGATAACACCTGTGTCCTAATACTCCCCCATGTGCTGTCAGGAAAACAACCGTGACCCTCTGCCACAGAAGCTGCTGTCTCAGATTAAAAATTACAGGCTCAAGTTGAATTCCCAAGACGTATTTTTTCACTCACTTTCAACAGGGGCTATACTAGACACGATTCCTTGTCACAAAGAAAACTGCTTTTAAGCTACATTTTGAAAAAACAGACCGGAGCAGCAACATATTTCTAACCAATCACACAAATTAATGAATAATCTAAATGATGGCATGATCTAAAGCTAGATGTGAAATCTGTAGAGTTAGCACAAAACTTCACTCAATTTTACAGCAAAGTGCAACGGACTTGTAAGAACTGACTGGAATCTGTTAACAGATCAATTCCTGTAAAAGCTATTCACACTAAACAAAAATATAAGCCATGTGTAACACACATTCCTTTTACACCGCTTCTTTATTTCATGAGAAGTTAAAAGGCTACATTTCTAAGAGACCAATGATTGTGGACATATCAGGCATGTAACTTGCACTATCCAAATCAAACCTGATATTTCAGATGGCAGATGGTAAATATACTTTCCAAACCAACATATCTAACTTGGATAAATTGCTGTTCCCACATTAAACACATTTGAAAACTCAAACTGTAATTTCTGTTTCTGTAAGTTTTATTCTCAGTTCTGTGTGAACATAAGAGGATGAGGGGAAGCCAATGAGAAGTAAAGGATTCTTTTAAAGGAACAAAAAGTGAAGATATACAAGATAAAATCATCAGAAGACTACTGCAGAAGACAACCCATACAATTTTCATTGTCTTCAACTTCCCAATTAATATTAAACACAGAGGTAACATCAGTTTTGCTGCATGGTGAGAAGCTGAAAAACATCAAAAGTTCTTCCAAGTTTAGGATTTGTTCCAAGGACTGTTTGCACCATCCAAAGCGACAAGAGTTTCCAGCACAGCCATATGCAGCTTTCCCTGAGAAGTTACATCTCTCAGGTGATGAGGAAGGCTCAGGTATGAGGAAATTTGTCAGTCCAGATCATTTACCCTGAAGGAAGAAAACTAAAGACAAGTAACAGGACCCTCCTGAGCCCAGACACTTCAGTCTGCCACACCATTTTAAAAAAAAAAAAAAAAAAAAANNNTTTTTTTTCTCCTGCTTTTTAACTAAATGCATCTCACTCATCTCAACAAATAGTTTTCTGAGGACTGTGTGTGAAAACCAGAATTCTTTAGAGGAATTTGAGCAACTTTTGACTTTTCCAAGCATTCAAGTCTGCACAGAGAGAAAGCTCCAGACTGCAGCTGAGAGGGAACTTTGCTTCTCCATTTAATGAATTTTCATAAATCATTAATGATCAAATGCAGAAAGCACAACCTTGTCACTATAAAGTGTTAGTGACTGCATTGAATATTTAAAATGTCATAGGGCTCCACATCCAGAAAGTAATGTTTGTTTCAATTTTCTAAGAAAATATTTGCTGGACAAAAGCCATTGGAAAAAAACCAAAAACCCTCAGGAAAGATGCGAAACCTCAAAGAAAGGATTTCCAAAACTGCTCTATAGGACCCCTTCCCTCTACTCTCTCCAAAACTACATGAAAACTGGCACTAGTAAGAGCACAGCACATTTGAGAATGTCACATCAAGCATTATGCACGTGCAGGAATGAGCAATGTCTTGGTGCTTCATGTCAGTGCCTGTGTCATGGACAGGAGGGTTTTGGGACCAAGTCCATCCTAAGGACATGGGAGCAGGTTATTCACACTGTATTCCCAGCTGGCAGCATCCACACACACAGCTGAAGTTGGCAGGGCCACAACAAGCAGCTACAGCATGAGTTGTTCCCAGTTAACAGGGCCAGCGCTGGGGGAAAGGGCAGAAGGAGATGGAGGTGGCCCGAAAGGCTACAGAGGTGGAGGTGTGCTGAGCAGAACAGGGGCACCCCTCTGTCCCATTCCTGACTCCCAGCACACAGGCTCACTGTTGTGACTAGATGGCAGGAAACATCTGCCCAGGCTTAAGCAAGTCAGACTAGTCCAAAATTACACTATAAAGAAGTTGGCCCTAGATGAAATTTCCAGATACACAGGACTCTGTCAGGCCATTACCATCTAAAGGACAATTACAATTCTAAAAACCTCTTTACACATTTGAAGTGCAAAGCCAAAAACTAAGCCATACAGTTTCCAGCATTCTGAGTATTTCCATTCTCTGGACATTGACCTTTGTCCAGAGAATGTCCAGGAATCCAAAAAAGCTAAAAGAGGTCATGCCACTTCGTCTCTGAAATGCATGCAAAATATGCATCTGGCGACAGGCAAGAAAAACACGGGACTATAAAAACCTATAGAAAAATAGATCAGTCCCAGGATAATACTGTCACGGCAAAAGAGAACCAGAAGGTTGGATAGAACTGCAAAAGAATAAGAGAACAGAATTATTAATGCGGGAATGAAGAAAATTACAATAGCCTCTACAAATCTGACACACATCTGTTTATCAGAATCACAATTCAATATAATTTATTTTATCTCAAAAAATTGGTCCCGTAATGAAGGCACTTAACAGG
Organism: Illadopsis cleaveri; assembly: GCA_013399915.1. Taxonomy (NCBI): domain Eukaryota; kingdom Metazoa; phylum Chordata; class Aves; order Passeriformes; family Timaliidae; genus Illadopsis; species Illadopsis cleaveri. The sequence goes on from VXBB01005746.1 coordinate 237,431, forward strand.
GTAGTGCAGGCGAAGCACTAAGCGCTCTGGTATAGCCTGAGTCTGCACTGGGGATGTTTTTTTCCCTTTTTCTAACCTTTTTTACCCCCTTCTGACTAGCAGGCAGACAGAGAATTCTGAGGATCTGCTCTAACTTACTATTTTCCCCTTTCTGACTAGAACGTCACAGTCAATTAAATTGTAAAAACTGCCTGATGTAATGATTTTGCAAAATATTAAACCTACTGTTTATATATGATAAAACAATAATTTTCCACCTAAATGATTCATGCAAAGACTCTTATGACCCACTACTAGCAGTGACTGGAACAAACGTGACGTAAATCTGGAGCTGGATAATGCTCACACTATAAACCCTTCTTTCCCATAAGCGTGGATAAGTCCTGCACGCATCCCCTGTGAGAAACATCTCCTCCTGACTGACGAGCATTACATAAAGTTAACAGAGCAGCATATGCCAGGCTGAAGTGAAACGTGTTCTGGATAAACTTTTTACTGCCATTTGGCATTGTTTCTGCCAGGGCTCATTATAAAATAAGTAGGGCATTTTATAGCTACAATACGCTACTGTAGTCATTTGTAACCTGCAGCTGCGATGTGGTAACAAGAACGCCTGAACCTGTGGTTTCAGACTTTTATATGCATCTCGTGTTCGGTGTAAATCAAATTCAGAGCATAATATCCCTTCTCTCAAAAAAGGTTTTTCAGCTACAAGAGTTGCTAATGCTTGGCTTATGATCAATCTTTGAAGAGGAGGCAGAAGGAGAAAAATTATAGAGAAGTAGAATTAAATAGAAATAGGAGGCCCATCTGCTGTCACAGACTGGAAAGTAATATAGGCGATCCAAAGGCAACCTCAGAGCGCTTGCTTTTAGCAATAATATCTGAATTACTAAAACAGGTTTAAGGTTTGGATCTTTACCACCAAAAATCATCAGCAGGCCGTGCTCCATGCAGAAAGGACCTCATCCTTTTGGGAAGGGCACACATCCAGCTACATCCAGCACTGGCGTCCTTGACAGTACCAGAATGAAGAATCAGCAGCCTCTCCCTTCTGACCAAGGGCTTTTGATCACAATCTGACCCAGATGTCTCCTAAACCACGCTACTTGGTCCTTGAAAAATTTATTAGGGTTCTTGTCAGGCCTTAATTAATAAAAAGAAACGTCTTTGATCAGATTCAGAATGTGGGCAATCCCTGCAGGCAGGGTTCTGGTAGTGCAAAGATGTCAGCAGACAGTGAGAGACCAATTCCTTCACATTTCAGCTAGTCAGGACACCCATACCAAAAGGCACGGCAAGCAACGCTCCTTTTTTTCTTTCCTTCTTCACAGTGATCTGACCACCAGCCACGTGAACAGCACCTCCTATCTGCACAGGTAAACCCACCACCTGAAAGTCAGGAGGCCATGAAATGGGCTACCAACAAGGACACAGATCCTGCTGCACATTAACACTCTCAAATCAGGACTTTTCATGTGCAGTGGATATAAGACAGCCAGGCTAGAGGAACTGTTTCTTCTAATGCCTCTAGGCAAGCATCAGAAAGTGTTGCCCAGAGCCCTCCCTGTTGACTTCTATTAAAATAGCTACAGCCTCCAAAGCCAAAAAATCTAACTGCGTACTTCCCTGGGTATTTATTCAAATGGACAAATATACAATAAAAATCCCTTCTTTTTGTCAAAGGCTGATAAGAGCAAGCAAGGGAATTCATTAACACGCTCATAATAATGCAAATTTCTGTCATTTGAGGATTGGGTTTCCTACAAGAAGACAAATGCTTTTCCATTAGGACTGACTTCTATGGGCCAGATGTGTTTCTAACAGCCACTAAACATAGGAGACATGCAGAGCTTTGAACTGGGAGAACTTGTGTCACCTTCCTGACTCCACAACAGCATTTCTCAATGATTTGGGCAACTCAACAAAAATCTCACCGTATCTTGATTACTCTCTATTCAGCAAAAGAAATTACCATGTTCCCAATTTCATTAAAATCACTGCATTGTTATAATGATTGACATACAATGTCATCAAATAAAGCAAAGGTGGACGGAGATTGTCATACCTAATTTCTATCTCAATCACACTTGAACTGCTTACATATTAGATGTAGCTGCTTTAAAAAGAACATCCCTTGGGATCAATTTGCCTGACAGCTACCACATGGAAGGCACCCACTGACTAGTAGCTCACTTGAAGAGGTACAAGCCCTCATTATCTGATGGGAAAACTGTCTCTTTATTACGCCCATATTTAGAGACCAAGGTTCAGTTATAGGCAATCTCATGATGCAGTGCTAAGTTAGCAAAGACAAGGACAGCTGTGATCATTGGGATCTCTGTTGAGGGACACCAAGGTCCCAAATTAGGGATAGAGCTGTGCCCTCTTTTCTTGTGGGCTTGCTCCCAGTGCTGGGGCCATGTAACCCAGACATGATTCACCATGACTAGAATGAAATCTGCAAGCCTGCAGATGTCCCAAAGCTCTTTCAAGTAACCAAATGCCAATAATAAGGAATTCCAGAAGAAATTCCCAAGTGTGACTATACAAAGAAGTGTCAGGTAAGATTTGACATAGATAAGTCCACATAAAAGATGAAAAACAACCTAAATGACTCCTCAACAATACTGAACTCAAAACCTGCAGCTACAACTTGGAAGATCTAAGAGTCATTGATGGTTCCTCTAAATCAAGATATAGTAGCAGCCAAAAGAAAAAAAAAAAAAGCAAGCAAATTCTGAACATCACAAGGCAGGGCACAAAAAACAAGGAGAGTGTCCACATATTGAATCTAGTACTGCATCTCAAGACAGGGTAATGGAGTAAGGGAAATGACAGAGACAAGCAAGTAAATAGTCAAGAAGATAAAGCAGCTGCCCCAGGAAAGATGAAAGAGCCTCAGACTCTTGCTTGGAGAAGGGAAGATTGAGGACAGCCTGACTGAGGTTTGCAAAGTCATGGAGGCACAGAATAAATTGAGTGAAAGCACGTACTTCTTTGCACTGGGGTAGTGAACTCATGGAACCTGCTAGCATACAGAAGGCTGTGGAGTTACAGAGTGTTTCAGGGTCAGAGATGATTTGGATAAATTCCTGAACAGCAGGTCCCTAAACAGATCCTGAAGGGAACAGACAGGTATGTGTCCCTGTGAATTCTCCAACTGAGCATGCTGGGGAGTATGAGCAGACTGCAGAAAGCAGCCAGGCTCCACAGCTCTCCCTAAATACCATTTCCAGCTTCACTGCTGGAGACAGCCCTCGGCTAGACAGGCTGCAGCTGAGACTCAGCAGGATAATATTAATGTTCTTATCACTCCCATTCAATCTTTTCAAGAGAACCTCAGCACAGCTAGTAACAGGAGGCAGCACTATTCCCCTATCCCCCATCAGTACTTCAGAGTCATCAGCAGAGACTGACAAGACTCAAGGGGATTTCCACACAGCTACCTTGCACAAACGAACTAAACCTAGACCTCTGGCAAGCCAGGCATCACAAGAGCCACTCTCCCCTTCTTTATCCTTCCACTGCCACGTGACCCCTAAAAAAGCCTTGTACAACTTCATCACCTTGCACAACTTCATCACCTTCTTTTCTGAGAAGCACAACAAAGATAGTTCTGAATGGCACATGCATTATCTTTGCCCAACAACACCAAAAACACAGGAAGAGACTCATGCCTACAGCACCTTTCAAATTCTTCCTTTGCGTAAGGTACCACAAAAGAAAAAACTCATCCAGTTTTGAAGTAGTAGCAGCCATGCAAATCCAGAGGAATTAACTCAGTTGTCTTTTCTCCAGGCTAAACAGGCTTAGCTCTCTTATCCTTTTCTGGTAAGAGAGGTGCTCCAGTCCCCTCATCATTGTCACAGCCCCTCCACAGGACCCTCTCCAGGAGCTCTGCATCCTTGAACAGAGGAGCCCAAACTGGACACAGCACTCTAGATGTGGTCTCAACTAGGGCTGAGGAGAGGTACAGGATCACCCTCTCAAGCTGCTGGCAGTGCCCTTCCTAAGGCAGCCCTGAATACCACTGGCCTTCTTGTTCACAGGGGCAGGGCTGGCTCCTGGTTAACTTTTTGTCTACCAGGATTCCCAGAGCTACTTTCCAGTAGGTCAGATCTATACTGGCACGTGGATTTAATCCACCCCAGCTGCAGAACTCCACACTTGCTTTGGTTGAATTTCATTATGTTCCTCTCTATCCACATCTCCAGCCTGTCCAGGTCTTGCTGGATGGCAGCACAGCACTTTGTGGTACCAGCCATTCCTCCTCAGCAAACTTCCCAAGGCTGCAGTCTGTCCCTCCATCCAAAGCATTGATGAATACAATGAACTAAACTTGAATCAGCACAGACCTCTGGGGAACACCACTGGCTACAGGGCTCCAAGTAGACTCTGCATCACTGATCACAACCAAGGTCCAGCATAGCACCTCTCCCCATTGGCTCATCTGTCATTTGGAGAAGAAAATTATCATCAGCACATTGCAGGAAACTCCTAGATTGCTTACACCCTGCTGTGTTGTCCCTCCAACAGGTATCAGGGTGGTTGAAGTCCCTCATGGGGACCAGAACTTCTGAACATGAGGTTGCCCCTGTCTGTCATCCACTCAGTCTTCCTGGTTGGGCAGCCCACTCTCTAAAATGTCACTGTGAAATTATCTCATCGTAGTTTTAAAGTTCTATTTATAAGTCTGATAATCCCATCATTGATTACAGTGACTGTATTCAAATTATAAATCCATTAGCTGCTCAACAATGAAATAAAATCAATAATGCACGTAAATGGGAAAAAAGGAATTTAAATGCATACATTACTGTCACTTGAAGTAGCACTATTTTATGCACCATCTCTAACAAAACTGTGTCACATCATTAGCAATAATGTGAAAAATCTTTTTCAATTAACAGAGCTGATTTGATGCTATGTTCACTAAAGTGGCAATCCATTCCATTAAACACACACATATGAAATGCTTGAAATATCTATGAACTCTATCCATACATCATAAATTCTCTCCTAAGTGCTGAAACACAAAAATAGATACATCATTTTCTATTGATGCTTTTTAAACCTCCTGTCAGAAGTTACCAGGCAGGGCACTTCAGTGACTCTAGTTGCAAGCAACAAAGAGCACCAATTTTTGCCCCATGCTCAGCTGCACATGCCACAAAACAACAGGAGATGCTTTCAGCAATGCTCGTACTGTGCACAGCTCAAACATCTCAACATGCCCACACTCTCAACATGCCACCATTCCAGTAAACAGCCTGCTGAGAAAATGTCAAATTCAAAGCACTTTAAAAAAAAAAAAAAAACCAAACCGAAACAAAAAACAGATGATGTTCATATACGATTCTACACAAGCAGGATAACTGGGCAATCCTACCTGCATACAGCTGTGCAAATCAATTCCTTTCACCTGCTATACAGACACCACTGCATGCAAGACTTTCCCCTCCACCAGTCTGCACATGACTAAGGTCTGAGCACAGCCTCAATTTATTTGGTTTCTCTGCTGCATTAACTTCTGAAGCCAAAGGGTATCATTAATTTGCAGCCCACCCTTAACCCATGTAGCCCAAGCAACAGTAGCCTCGTAAAAGCTGTTCTTTCTCAAATCTTGTGTGACACCACTCCTGAGCTTCAGCCAAAAAGTATCAACCTTCCTTGTAGAGTGACTTCTAGTGCTGGGGTGGCATGGGATGCATTGGTTATCAGTTCACCAGAGGATTTGGAGTGGAGAAAATTCAGAGTATAAATGGACCAGCAGGAAGCAAAAGAAGCTGAAGGGAGCAAAGTGAACAGAAAAGGCCAAAGAAACAAGTTGAAAGGCAAGAGCAGAAAATTTAAATATTTGGGGTATTTAGTGTAGCTTATGATACGCTTGTCAGATGAGAGAATGGACTGTGGACCAAAGGTAAATCCCGTAGATTATAATTTCCACATAATCTCTAAAGTCTACTTGTCCTAAATCTATCTCTGATGAGTTACAGGTGAAGTCTGGGCAAACATTCCTTATTATTGCCTGTTGGCTTCAATTGTCAACAGAGGCAAGCATGGACTTGTTTCCTCATGAGAGCTGTAACAGCAACTGTTTAGCCTGGAGGGATGAAAGATCAAAAGGACTGCTTTCAGGTGGTAATTTGAGCCACAAGAGTGTCTGAGTCCTCAAACAGTTACCCTGTCCCACAACTGTAAAACCAATACTATGGTGGAAGTGTCAAACACAATAAAAAGAAATGCAATCCACACCCTCACCTAAGAAAATGTTCATTTCCATCTTGTAGCCAACAACCTTTCTGTTAGCACTTAATATTTTTCCTATACCACTCTGATACCTGGAAATACGTTAAAAAGTAACCTCGTTATCACCTTCAGCACCCTACACTGGGGACAATCTAGAAAAAGAGAGCACAAAGGTCCCATCAACGACCCAAAACAGAGGGCTACACTTCCAGCTGCACGTTTAAGGCTGAGTTTCCAACCCACTCTTTCTAAGCCAGTCTGCTCCCTGGCCGCTGGGGCAAGGTCTCACTGACAGTGGCAGAGTTGTGCTCCCACATCACAGCCCTCCCTCAGGATTTGCCAAGGCAGCAAAGTTCAAAGCAAGGCATGACTGCCCAGCTGACATGCAGCAGTCACAGCAAAGGTCTTTTCCGTAGGTTAGGTTAGTATGAGAAACCATTTAATAACTTGGACCAAAAGGTTTCCTTCTGCTGTTGAGACTTTTTATGGAGGGCGACCAACACTAACTTTGACAATTAGTATTTTTTGCCACCCCCTTTCCTTTAAGTAGTTCCTCTACAAGAGCAGTGACACCAACACTACTGGAGCTAAAGGGAAAACAGAAAAGTCTCTGTGCAGTCCCTGCCTCACCATCTGTCTAATATTGACTTCTTGAGGATCAAGATGTTATATGTGGAGTCTGAGAAATGTCCCAAAGCTCAAAGACATCCATACGTCTCACGGACAAGATTTATGGTCAATGCACTGTATTTTAATTGTTTCATTACAAAATATATTTCCCACATTGTATTAATAAAAGGTCACTGAGAAAGCTATCAAGAAGGGTTTTAAAAATTAATTTAAAAATCCATTTGGTATGACATTTATCAAAGTAAAAAAGTAAATGCTGGAAAGTAAATCTTGTCATTGTTCTGTTTTCCACAGTCAGCTTTTTATTGCATCTTTTAAACAAAATGTAAGTCACCCTTGCTACAAACAAACAAAGAGGCTTTAAGGAAAGTCAACAGAGGCTGAACTGCTCTCAGACAAATCCATCTGGTTTAGATTAGGGTAAGCAGAAGACTTACTCAAACTACAGGAAAGCTTGAATTGTGACTAAAATAACTCACAGGTTTTTCACATAAGACAAATAAACATAAGTTCTTTAACTTTAGAGTCTATGCACCCATTTACATGTGCTGTGGGTTAACCCTCCCTCTCTGAACCTCACAGACCCAAGCAATAAACTCATACCTAAATTTAAATTTGTGAATACTCTCAGGAACATACATCGAGCTTTTGATAATTTTACAATTTTGTATACATAGGCTTTAAAAGTTTTACTTAAGGCACTTCAAATTTTTTAGTGCTCCAACTTTTTCAATTTCTTAATGGTGCATTTTTTAACATATTTTTAAATCCACTTATAAACTGGTTAAGTATTCAAGGGGTCACAACACTTTGCCTTATAACCAGTACCAATTATATATATTCAAGTAAGAAACACAGTGTGACCAGGATTTCATTTTGTGTAAGATGAAAGAAAAAGCAATTTGCAAATAAGCTCTATTTCACTGAGATGTCTTTATATCACATGGCATGGCTACTTTAGCACTTTTATGCAGTACATAACACTGCATAATAATAGCACAGTCAATTTAAAATATACGGTAAGACCTCTTTTTTCCTACAATACACAATAAAAGCAGATACTTCTAATAGGCATACAAGGTATTTCAGTGGTTTTATTGTTCTACCTCTCAGCCACATTCCAATACACCTGGGAAGCCCAAACTCCCCTCAGTCCTCTCCTTTCACATTAAACTGGGTGGCAGTCCTGAGCACTGCTAATGGGTTTGTTTTTTTTTCATTTGAGTAGTAACTTTATATTCACTTGTCAGGTCTAGAACTAAAAACAACAATATAAAAATATTTATTAATTATAGGTGTCAGGCATCTAGCACAAATCAGATGCCTTACCCAGAGTTACACCAGCTCCCTCCTCTCCACTGTGTTCACTGTCTGCTCAGACAACTTATCACTGCTACTGGTGATTATTTTTTGTAATTTTTCACAACAGGCCACTTGGGTAAAGCAGCTGATTACATCTTCACCTTTTGCACTCTGATTGCAATCCTAGTCTTCCCCTCCCTGAACCTTCCTCCAGATCCTTAATTATTGTTCCTCTCCACAGCTCCCAAAGCCCATGGTTATTATTTTGGTTTGAGCAGCACCCACACTCTGCTTCAAACACACGTTCCTGTTCAAAAAATTTATAATCTATATAATGGATTTTTCACACTCGAACTCCAAACACATATTAAAAATTTACGATGTCCTGCACTTCTGACCCCCAACGTTCAGCCCAGAAGTGTTTTCACAACCATAAGTGACATTACAAGGTAATACATGCGAGTTTGGGGAGGGAGATGAGAGGAGCAGAAATCAAATCTTTTTTTTTTTCCTCTCCATAGACAATTCCACTACACTAACCATGAACAAAAAATACGACTCCTGGAGAAATGCGTGTGGCTGCAAGGTCTCCTGAGGCTTGGCAGATGTACACTGGGGTGTATTTTCACACCCGGAAGGCACTGGGGACAGACATAGCAGCTTGCATCCAAAAAAGGATTTGCTCCTCATGACCTAACTGGGCCCTACCAGCACCAGAATAGACACCCTTGGTGCACACGGTAGGCAAAGACAGACATCCAAGATCAGAAGGACACAGAATCTCTTGGAAGTGTCTGTTGGTCTTCCACAGCCACAAAGGAAGCCTCAGTAATTACGTTACAATAAACACCTGGGATTTTGGCAATTAGAAATACCAGAGATGAACCCCAGCCTTTACTTTTGTCTTCCCAAATTTGTGAAGTTAATCCTGCCCACTTCATATGCAGCAGTGAGTTAAATCATTGGGAAGGTAGGCATTGGATAGGAGCCTCCCACCAGAGAGTTCAGCATCTGTTTCAAGTACCCTTTGGTAAGGAAAAAAGGCATAAGTATAGATTCCCAGCAGAACAGGATTATTAACAGGGTGGTCAAAATAACTGGTGTCATAACCAAGAATGGAAACTCCCTGGGAAAAGAGCCATCTTTTTCTTCTGCATTTGTGCAGTATATTGCCTAAATGGGGGCTGAAGTCTTAAAAATCCAGTTACACATAATAAATAGTACATTCAGTGCTGTTCTTTCTACTGCAGTAGTTCTTGCTCCAGAATTTCTCTAGCAGAGGACCAGCTTTGCTCCACAAGACAGGAAGTATTACTAAAGACAGATATCACTATGAGTATGCATATGCAATGTTCTCTTCTGGGTTAATCTGAAACCTAAACCCTGTCTCTAGCTTCAGGAAAGAAAAGACAAAATTATCTCTCTAACTAGCTTTAAAAAAAAACCACACAAATATTTCTAATAGGAAAGGAAATTCAGATGTGAGAATCAATAGAACTCAGAAAATCCCAGACTTTGAAAAATTGTAAAATGATGTAAAATAAGCATTGGACAAGAATGTCCATGTGGATACTGTCCTAGACAAGGGCTAGACTAGCTGTTTCCTGAAATCTCTCCAATCCTATTTCCTTCAACACCTGTGATTCCTCAGGGGAAGAGCGTAGGGGAAGCACCCACCCAAACAACTTCATCAGACACACGGCTCTTAACAATACAAAAAGCAGTGGAAGAATTCCGACAGACACAAGAAGCACCATCTGGAAAGAGATGCACTCACAGTCTTCAGTAACTACATTTGGGTTTAAATTAATAAAATAAATAAAGCAAGAGGAGAGATAAAACAACCTCAAGACTAGCTTCTCTCCAAAAACTGCTTATAAATCTAAACGATCCTTGCAGATGACTGGATCACATCCAAGCTGCCTCCAACACTCACAGTGTTTGTCCTCTCGTTAAAGGTCACTGCTTTCCAGGCTACTGAGTTTCTTTGCACATTTCTAAATCACACTTAAGCTCTGCTGCATTATACACATTTTTCCTTCACAGGGGTTAAATGAGGCAACAGTTTTATCTTAGAATAGCATAGTGGTTAGGGAAGACCACATCTATCAGTCAGCATGGTTAAGCAGGAAGAAATCTGTAGCTGGCTGTTACTGAATTATTCAGGACAAGAAGAAGGGCAGACAAAGAATGAGCAGACAAATGGAAATACTTCTGCTTTCAGAGTGCAGGCTTCTTAGCCCAGCAGCTTTCCCGTTTTTCCCTCTCTATTTCTGTGATATACAAAAAACTTAAGAGGCAATTTAAAGGTAACATCATACACCATACATGGCCAAATTGATCCCTAATGCATGAAGCAACATTTTAGAGAAAAGCTCTCATAGCAGAAGCTCCTTATAAACTATGAAGAGCTGAATGGGCCATTTTCCCTTTTCTCAGTGAATGACCTGATGTCAGTGGAGATTCACTGGATTTAAATGGGAACCTCTCAGAGGTGGAATGTATGTGAATTCACAAGTCTCCTTAAGAGAGAAAAGTATGAGAGGGAGGAATCAAGTCTCCAAGCCTTTTCTGGAAGGAAAGACAAGTCAGCCTGAAAAATTAATGTTACACAGCAACACTCAAATATTTATCTCTGAAGATCTTGGAGCTCAACCAGCTGAAGCTACCAAGCAATATTAGGTAGTGTTTACATACAACAGTACATAAGGCATTATGTTGAATTTAAAGCTGCTTGGCACAAAAATACCTGATCTCACAAGATCTGCTATGTCATCTTTAAGTGAAAACCATGACTTCAAATTGTACACATTTCATTATTACATACATTCCCCCATTCACTACCTGAAAACTGGTCAGGAATAAATCTTAGTCAAAACCAGCCACATACTGCATCCGTCTTCTTAGCACAGTTCCATAGGTAGCCACATAATGAACTTGCTTTTAAAGGTAACATGCACCTCTATAAAGCTTTTCCATTTCCCACAAGAGTTCGTAAAATACACGCAGAATACAGGAAATCAACATCAAGGCTTAAAATCCAAGTGCAGTGACATTTACAGGCGTGTGGCTCTGAAGCAACCTCCTGAGCCCCTTCCTCAGCAGCGAACTGTTTAGCAAAACATCTAAGCTGCAGATTAATCCTGTGCATCACAGTCCACCAACAGCAACTGCTGAACTGCACACAGCGTTAGAAGCTCAGCACTAGACTTGAGGGTCAAGTTCATCTTTGATAAAATCCCATGAAGCTCCTAGAGTTTCACGTGTGACAAACCTGGCCTTTTGTGTTTTTCTAAAGGGGTTACCAGGTATGTGACAAGCAAATAACATCACCTGCATACATGAAGCTAAAATAGGTGCAAAAACATCTGAGGAAAGGTTCTCACCATGTGAGATAAGAAAGCAAATTCCTTGTGACATCTGACAGAACATCTTTCAAAGCTCTTTAACTCTTCAGGTCTTGAAGCATGGCTTAGAATACCATTAGCTGATCCCCACAAAGATAAATATGTATAGATCTCAAATTTTATCTGTATCTCTCTGTATGTCCACACACACGCCAACAAAACTCAAGCAGCTGAATTATCACTACTTACTAGACAAGCTTGAGGCAGGAAGCTGTTCACCCTGGAGATACTCCACATGCCCTCGAGGTACTGCTGAGCCTGGATGGTGACAGAGCTCAGGGCACCGCTGAGACCACTGGGAGCCACTGTCACTTGGACACTGGAGTTGGGAAAACTGCCCATGCCTTGAGACCATCCGAGTCCTTTCTTCCTCTCTGCTGCAGAAAAGAGATTGGGTGACTTTCCAGGCTGCCTGCCCACCTGCCCAGCAATGAGTGGCAGGTCTCTCTGGGAAGAGACAGTGACCATCCTGGGTACCATGCTGGTCACTGCCCCGGCGCCGGGTGGGAGGTCGGGCATCTCTGGGTAGCTGGTTTGGCTGAGGGTGTGCATCATCTGAATGGCTTCCTGCTTCAGCTGATTCAAGTGAGTGGCACAAGTTTCGCATCTGCTCTCTCCTTCATTCCTGTTTTTCTGTAAATAGTCAGGCACTTGAAGCTTGTCAAAAATTAAAGCTGATAATCGTGGGTCCTAAAGAAGCAAAGAAAGGGAGGAAAAACACCATACTCAGTCAAAGCAGTGCAGAAAGATAAAAAAGAGAGGAAAAAACCAAAGTTCTCTGATTTGCTCTCCACTCACGGAAGTACTTTAAATATCTTCTGGTAACTCTCAGCATTTTTCCCACTGAATACCCTAACAGGCCCGCAGTGGATAAATAAGCCATAAGTGAATTCATTTGTATTAGACCCAGCATGAAAATTATCATCAGAATTAAACAGTGGAGCTGCAGTGTTCTTGATAACTGCTCATTCTTCTAATTAACTCTCCTTTGGAAACATCTAAGGCGCCTGTGTTTCCCATGCTCAGGAACAACGTTAGTTGAGATGCTGAACCTACAAATACCATAACTTGATTCAAAGGCATACCACCCTCAGAAACGCAGGAAAATTAAAGTATTTTAAAAAATTAATGCGTGACCTGGTAAATGTCTTGCTGCTCATACCCTCAGAAATGATTAATCAAGTGGCATAAAAGCCAGTTTACATGGTGCTGCTCACAGGACCGTTATTTCTGATCTTTGCAACCCAGATGGTCACAATATTCCCTTCTGCTACAGTTGCTTTAATGAGAAATAGATTTGAGCCTACAGCCATGTGTGAAGGTGTGACAATGTGCACACAAGATCCTGATTTAAAAGCAACACCTATTTTGTTTCCACAGAGCAATTCCCCACCACCTCTTGGCTAGTTCATTTAAAGGCTGCTAAGATATTTTAAAACCCAGCACCATGTTTCCACTTCAGGGATAGAGTTACCTATCTCCTGAAACACACAAACGCCTTCCCATCCCAGGCCTGCTACTGTAAAGATTAGTCAAGAGATTAAATCCAGCCCAGTCATAAATCTGCTATCAAGACTAACACCAGGCAGTAAAACTGACCCAACTTCACACACTCTCACAGAGCTCTCTAAACAATTAAGGTTTTAATGAAATCACAGCACAGCCAAAGGTTTATTTGTGTAATTATTTTAAATGAAAATATTTAATTTTCTTGTTAATAAGTAGGACACACATAGCTGGTAAATCAGCCATCCAACATATGCTGGGGATATCCCCAGATTGGCACTTGTTTTTAAAAATGTATTACTTTATGCCAAGCTGCTCTCTAGAAAATGAATGTCCTATTAGAAAACTAATTCTGGTTTTAATTACAATGCACATCAATAAAACTTTTTAAAGAAGTCTTGGCACTGGTACTTTGGCTTTGCTCTGAATTCAGAAAGTACTAAAATACTGCTTAACTTCTGTAGCAGCAGCACAGAATTTATCTCATGTTTAGCTGTTGGACTACTCCTGCAATAGTTTTCATCTCGCACGAGACACAACACAGTGTTGATAGAAACCACTATAGTATATCTAGCATCACATAATTCCACAGCCAAAAGCCATTAACCAAAGTTGCTCTTTCCATAATAATTTAAATTATTGTTTATTGACTTAAAATAAAAAAATACTTCTCAGGCTAAGAAAAGCTACTCCAGCCACTGACTGAACAATGAATTGATTCACATTAGTGAACCAGTATAAAAAGTGAAGTGAAAGACACTTTCATTTTTGTCTCTTCTCTTTATTGGGGTTTAGATGCTGCTAAAAATGCCTTTGAAGTTGCACCATTTGCTTACCCTCATGAGGAAGAAAATTCTTCCCCACCAAACCTCCCAGAAGATGGTAATACTAAATTAAGGGATATTAGTCAGAAAAAAAAACCAAAAAAACAGTAATTAATATTCTAGAAACTTTTTTCTATTCCTTCAGCAGAAAGTGCTATTGGTTAGACTGAAAAAAACCACAGAGATTCAGTGCTGCAAGATTTAGCCTTGGGCAAAACAAAGGCCATGCAGTCTATCTCCCAAGAAAAACAAACAGCACCATGCTCAGTGCTCCTCAGAAACTACTCCAAGGGAGAGCCCTCTGAGCAAATACTTGCTGAGGCTGACACACAGCATCTATTCAAACAGCCCCAAAGCACAGCACCTTCCAGCACTGTGTGCCCTGTCTGTGGCCAGGCACATCCCTGGGCCCACTCTCCTTTGATCCAACTTGGGCAAACAAGGAAGCACCTGCACGTTCCCAACTGCATGAGCCTCATCTGGCAATGTTTAAATTGCTATCAAATGTCAAAAGTTTCAAATAAGCAATTAAAGCGAATTACTAGGTGAAACAGGCTTCTCATTTAAAAGAAATTACTTCTTTTGATGTAAAGAAAATTAATGACCCCAATTCTAGCTCCATAAACACAGTTTACAGCATAAGGCAGATCAGAGTCAGGTCTGTCTCGCAGTTACAAAGAAATCAAGTGGATGTCATATTAAAGGAGGGAACAAAAAAAATTTATAAAAATATATACATTTAGAAAATTACACAGAGCAAAGCTTATAGGTACATAGCATGCCAAATTTAAACCTCATAATTTATTTATAGTATATATTTTAAAAAAAGGCATCTCATTTCCAATGCTTGTATTTTGCCAAGCTTTACAAGGAGCCTCTTAAGCTACACATCCAGTCTCTGTGACCCCCAGTTTGCATTGTGGCCAGCCTTCTCCAGCACCTCAGGGAGGGCCCGGCTGGATAGTTAGATTACTTTTATTTTTCCACTCTGAGAGACAAAAACACCTGGCTAATGGTTGGGCGTGAAGGCCAGAGGAAACACAAGTTACTGTTAAAAGCATTAACCATAACTTAAAAGTTTAGCCAGCCCCATTAAAGAGGTTTTACTGCCCAGTGACAATGCCTGGTCCTGGGGAGCCCCTGCCTCGGCAGCTGGCACCCTAACAAGGCTGGGGTGGAAGTTACACTCTCGTGTTTATCAGAGGGAAGAAATAAAACTTGAGTGACCAAATGTGTGACACACACGTGGGAGGGGTGAAGCAGCCAAAACCATCCTTGCTACAGCTCCACCAGCAGACAGGCAAGCCTAACAAAGACAGTATGCAAATTGCTGAGGGGAATGGCACAAAAATTAAACATACAACACACAAGCCTCTGTTCCAAACAGTGCTCCAAAACCTCTTTAGTCTGCTGTGCTACAAAGAACATGACTCTTTTGTTCCTCCACAGCATAAATAAAGTCTGCTGTCTTTGTCACACCTACTTTCCAAATGCTCTTCTTTCCTCCTGAACAAGCAGGATAAGCAGAATACTGTGATGCTGTAACATTCACAGCTTCCCTTCCCACTGCAGAAACCAGAAACCTAATTTCAGACTCAGCTTGTTAACTTTTGCATACAAATTTTACATCTTCAAACATAACAGACTGTTAGAATTGTAAAATAAATGGTCCCGCTAGGAACTGAGGAGCCCAGCAGCCCCCAGCAAGGTCAGGACATGAGATAATTACATGTTCTTACATGAGGACAAATTTTCTGAATGCTTGAATTTACCACTGCTTTTCAGCAAGCAGTTCTTACAGACACAAGCCAACTTGCCAGCTGCTGCTGGGAGATTAAACACACACATGCAAACTGCGCACATGAGAGGAGCTCACAGAAATGGTCTGCAAGTTCAGCTGGGCAGGATGGTAAACTTGGAAAACCAGGATTGTGCTCCTGCTAGAACACACGGCAAAACACCCCTTTCCTTCAGCACGGGAGCATTTAGCCTGCAGCCTGCCTTCAGGCTTTACCTCTAAAACCAGGAGAAGGGAAAAGGAGCACAGTTTTGAAAGCACATCCAGCAACTTGCAACAGCGAGAAGGAAACAGTAATTCAGGCTTCCCTCTCTGATGTACCAGCTCAGCTCTGCTGCCTCCACATGAAAGCAAGCGGGGACTGAGCAGGGTCTCAGCTATTGGGATAACACCACATGCTGCATGTGGGGCACACAAACAAAACCCACATTTCACAACTGAGAAATACTACATCCCCAGACCACTGCCCTTGAAACTACAGACATAACTCAAAGCAACTGGGATGTGGCCAAAAGCCAGTATCTCCAAAAATCCATGCTACAGCTTAGACACCGAAGTCACAGCCAGGTTTTCAAAGCATGAAACACCAAATTACCTTCCTGGACCTGAACTATTCTGAGAATCTGAAGCAGTTTGTCAGTGATAACTGCACTTAAATTAGATTATTTTGAAATTACAGCTCAATCTGTAATTTCCCAAGTGCTTAGAGTTTGCAGTTAGATTTTCTGTTCAGCTAACAAGAAAGAATAGAGAGCTTTTTTCCCATTGCAAAAGAGAAACAAAGATACAAGCTTTGAATCTTACCTGCAGCTACTGACTTCTAACTCCCAAACTAAGCAAGAGGAGAGGAGGCAGAAAAGCATCTGGATTCCCACTTAAGAAGTCCCTGAAGTAATACCCACCCATCTGTAACCTAATCCTTTCAGCGAGGAACTGTGCACAGAGTGCGAACAAACGATGACGAACAAATGATGAAAAGTCAAATTGCCAGCAACCGTCCTCAGTAATTACCCACAATTTTGCCTGGCACTGGTTTCTGCAGTGCGAGTGCATCCGGAGCAGTATTCTGAATTGAATTAAATTAAAGTCTTGATATAAATATAATTTAAGAGAAAGAAGAAGCATTGAATGTCGCACTGAAATATATAATTAAATGCAGGCTGAGGTGAACAACATTTTAAAAGGATGCTTTTGGAGAAAGGAATGTACTATCCCAGTGCAAAAGAATCAATGTTAATGATTTTTTGTCTTAATTGTCCTTCCAGATCTCTGCTGCGCTGCTTACAAATTAGTTTTTATCTTACCTGACATTGTGAAATATCCCCTAATATCTCCTATATTGACAAATACCTTGAAGGCTAATGCTTGCTCTCAACTATATGGCAGTCATTGTGAAAACAAACAAACAAAAAAAGAGCAATCACTATATTCAGCAAACCCAGAGAGTGTTCAATGTAATCAAGGGGGAAAAAAAAAAAGTGTTAATGATTTTTTTTTTTTTTAAGGAAAAGTTTCCAACTATCTGGCTGATCTCAAGGAAATGAAAATATGAGCTTTAAGCCTTCAAGTAACCCATGTTGTGAATTCATTCAGTCACCGACCTCATCTTATCAGAATATAAACAATCAAGGAAAAACAAACACATGAAGCTTTCACAAAAACAGAATTCACCTGAAGTCCCATCTCCTGCTGGTTAAGAGTATCTGGAACTTGCAGTGTAACTTCACTGTCCTTGAAAACATTCCTCTGAACAAGCACGAGAGTAATCCACTTTTCCAAAGTGAGCAAAACATGCAGGCATTAGAAAAAAAGTAGATACATTTTTAAGGCCAAATTCCATTCAGCCTCTTTACAGTAATGTCTCACTACCTTTAGGTGGAAGGTTAATTTAAGTCAATGGACTGTGGCCCTCCTCCCATTCTATCACCTAGAAGAATTTCTTCAAATCTCCAACCCTATTATTCTGTTTCCAGCCACAACCTGAGGTAGTGCACACTGACATATCCCCCTGACTCTACCCAGCTGAGACTCAACCCAATTTCTTTTCATCTCTGGCATCCCAAAGAGTTTCCAAAAAAAAATCCAAGCACATTTTCTTACTTATTAAAAAAAAATTACACAGTATCTCTTTTAAACAGTGCTCATCTTTCTAACAAAAGCCAAGCAATATGATAAATCTGCTCAAAACCACATGACCCTGCACTAAAAATGACTGCGCCGTGTTTAGTTATTCGGCAGCTCCACTGAACTCTATTTATTTCCATTTCCTGCCCACTTTAATGTACTTCAGTGGCCTGCAGTAAAGTTAAAGCAATAGGTGTCTGTCATAAAGATGAATAGTGCTATTGGAATGCATAATACAGTGGAAAGAGGAAATGAGAGCAATCTGGTTTATTTACATCTCAGGCTCCCATCAGCACCTCAACCCACCTCCCAATGGCTTCAGCTGCCTTTCCTGTTATCTTGCTGTATAGTCCCCTGCAATGAGTTGGCTTTTAACCTCTCAGAACCAGAGGGGATGAGCTGATCTCCCAGATTTGCTTTCATGAGCTGGCAGAGTACTGGAGCAAACAGCCATGCAGTGTGTTCAGTGCAAAGAAAACAAAATAAAGGTAGTGGTTGCCATTTAAATTAATTAAAAGACACAAACAAAACAAAAGACCCCAAAGAGATCTGCTATCACCGGTAAATTTAGATCAACACACAGAAACCTGACTACTCCTGAAAAACAGTAATTACTGTTTCACAAAATATTACTTTTAATCTTCTTTCTTTACAATCTAATTAAACAGATATTTTACTTGCCTTTGGAAAATGTTTTTCTTAATTTCATCCAATTTTAACATTTGGTGTGTTCTATAAACTACACATCCAAACTAGTATGCAATTTTATGCTTATTTTTAATAGTGTATGACTTCATTTAAAATTTATGGCTTTTAATTTGCATGTTTATTGTTGGTTTTAAGTAATCTTTTAATTTTCCCTCTTGGGTCTGAGGCTTACTATAACTTCACAATGTAAATTCAGTCCTGATTTTGTTCATGCAAAAACACCATCTTCCAACACAAGTTATTTTCCTCTTATTTCTTTTATAAACCTTCAGAAAAGTATTATCACTTGGAACAGCAAGCAAGTATGTGTAGAAATAGTTGCATATCTATCACCACACAATACTTGGTGTCTGAAAAGCCTTTGTTTGATTCTACTTTCAGAAACAGACACTTGGATCAAGCTGACTTTAAGAAGTTCAGACAAAAACCTCTTACAGAAATTAGATACTTTTGTTTAAAAGATAAAGAGCTTTCCATCCCTAATTATTTTTTATTTGAAACCAGGGAATAAATTTTGGTTAGCCTGTGAGCCCAGTAAATCAGATTATAAAAACTCTGCCTATCAAGAGTCGCAACTGCATAAAAAGTCACAACTTCTCTTTCCTCTTCAAAGCAAATCAAGTGCTCATGGGTTAGAACAGCTACTCGGGAAAATGATATTGTCTGATGTCATCACATTGAATGCCACCAACTCCACATACAGTTCAAGTTCAGTGAGGCTGCCCAGATAATAGAATAGCTCTGAATTTCAGCACAGGGATGAAAATCAGAGCGCAGCACCACTACACAGAAACATGCTGCCTTGTCAAAATGCCTCAGAAACACCAACTCTTAATATCATTTTATGGGAAACAAAAGGCTGTTCCTAGAATTCAGTCGACAGCCTATGTTTCCAGAATTACAAATTGCACTGAGAGCCTGGTGAAACACACTCCCTCACTGATGAACTCGGACCAGCAACCCAGCCCAGCCAGCCCAATGGACTGGGAGAGGAGTCACGCCCCAGATGAGATCTTCATCATGTTTAAGTGTTCTTAACTTCTTTTGTCCCAGTAGAACCATGCCCATTCGTATCAGACAGACCTTTGATGAGGGAGTTCAAGAACAGCTGGACACTAGCCACAATGAAAGCAACTCTAGCTTAGAAAGACTACATAGGAATAAAAAACAGTGCTTGGGAACACTCCTCTGTATACGAACCCTACCACTGTTTCAGTCCAACCATCTGAATCCAATTAACAGAACGCTGAGCGGCAGAAGTTAGGGAGTGGACACATTTTCCAAATGAACATCATTAGCATAATGTAGATTTAAAATCAACTATGGAAACCAGCACTTGGCATTGGATCACACTCTCTTAGTGTCTCATTCACTTGCTCGTTTTATCAATTATTTGGTAAATGAATACTTGAAGACTGTACAGAAACGATTTAGCCTTCACAACCAAAAGGCTGCCCATTGTGCACTCCCTTGCAAGCTACAAATTACTGCATACAGTGCACAGTTAGCACACCATGCAGTTTTTATGATTACAAAAGTGGATTTCACTTATTCTTCATCTTAATTAAGTTCCACTGCCTCAGTTTGACTGCTTCACAAAAAAAAAAAAAAAAAAATCTTGTTGCCTGAAAAATTTTGGGATCTCATCTGAATTTAGGGAGTACTGTAGTGGAGTTGAGTTTTAACTTTTTCTCCTTGCCTGGACTTAATCAAGGAAAAAAAAAAAAAAAGGAAAAAAACCTAACAGGGGTGAATAGTCAAGGAATGATGAAGAGCATCTATAACTCCTCAACCACAAGCTGCCCACACCCTGCCTGAAGAGTCTGCTGCAGTTCCTTTGCTTACTAGGTGGCATGTATGAGACACCACCTCCCTCTCCAAGCTGTTCATCCAGCAGCTCTTTAAAGTGGATTCTTGGGTGACTTTTTTTAATACCACTCTTCAGCAGCACAACTTCAGCAAGAAAATTCACAAATCTGCCATCAGCTACCTGTTGGTCCTGTGTCTTCAGTATCTCTGGACTAGGATGGAAGTAAGGTCCATTGCTGTCCCTCTGTTTCAGATAGGATGCCAGGTCATAGAAATAATTGATCTCATTCTGCTCACCCCAGCTTACAATAGAAAGAAAAGATAAATATGCAAATTCCAAGGGATATCTGCAGGAGGAGAACACTGCCCAAAGAATCAAGTGATCCTCCCGTGGAATCTCATTAGGGTGAAGGATGATCCCAGCCAGATAAAGCACAGCTGCATACAGACATTTGAGGAGTGTCGACAGGACAAATAGCAGTTAAAAAAAACAAGAATGTTGTAGGAAGTTAGAAGAGTTTGGTTAGAAGGGTGAAAAGTAATCAGAGTGCTCCAGTACAAAAGGTGGTTACAAAGAGATTGGCGACAAATTGCTTTCTAGATCCACTTGGGTAAGGAAAGGAAATCATTCTATCTTAAGCAAAGGTAACTCAAGAAAAACTATCAAAGGTGAGTAAGCCTCGGCAATTGCTACAGAATGGTGTTAAGAAACCTTGTTATTTGAGAATTTCTGAAGAGTCGTTGAAAAACATCTGTGGGAGGTGATCAAGAGATAGACAACCCCATTCCAGTGGAGGAAGCTGGACTACTTTTTAAAGATCTGAAGATCATTCCTATTCCCAGTCCTATGGTTCCTATAGTTTTGGAAAGATGGGTAACATATCTGTGCACAGACTTGCTGGTTGGGTTCAAGTGCCACAGATTTCAAAATACTGCTCTACTTAGATCATGTTAGTTACTATTAGTAACCTACACTATCTTGCTCACAGCAAGTTTTCCAACTTGCATCATTCCTATATTAATTCCATACCTCTTGTCCTGGGTGTGACCCTCTATACACTTTGAAAATTTCTTCTGTCAAATGCAGCCCATCATCACCACACCCAAAATTTTCTCTTATCATCAATTATGCTACATTTTATATTCCACTTTCAATCTTCTTTTACAAAGTATAGAATAGCCTCAGGGACCAGCTTTCAGAATCAAAATGAGATGCCTAAATTAGAAGGTACAAATCCAGCTACTCCTATCTGTCCATCTCAGTGGACATCAGGTACAAGTGGTGTCCCTCAGGGTCCATATTGGGACCAGTGTTATCTAGTAACATCTTCATTAAGGCAAATCAAGTGCAGATTTGCAGGTGACACCAAGCTGAGTGGTGCAGCTGACACACCTGAAGGACAGGATGCCATCCAGAAAGAGCTGGGCAATTTGATGGGAATCTCATGAGATTTAACAAGACCAAGGGCTGGTGCTGCACCTGGGTCAGGACAAGCCCCAGAACCAATCCAGGCTGGAGATCAACAGATTGAGAGCAGCTCTCAGAAGAAGGGCTTGGGTAAGAATTGTCTTTATCAGCCCAAAAAATCACACTCACATGAGTAGAATGACAACAGTCTTGTGATCAATATCCACCTGTAACCCTCTTGTGAGGAAGCCCTACAGCGGCCCTGTGAAAACTGCAAGATGTGCAACCTCTCCCTATCCAAAGGACTGGTGTAATCAAAGAGGAGCAGATTCCTTTGCCTAAGGTCTGTCTTCTACAAACATAAATCCATGGGGCTATGCCCACAGGCAGACAAAAAGCCACTCTGCCCATGCTCAAATCATCTCAAAAGCCATGTTAATAGGGTTTATAAACTCTGCTAAGGCATGGGATACAAACATATTAAACCCATGGGCAAAGTGAGCTTATGTCTGCCTATAATGCACGCACACGTAGACATGCCCACAGATGATCGGCAAAAATACCTCTGCAAACTTTCAGGCTCCTCACACACACACACAAAACAAGCCTTGTCTCCAGAGACACAGAAGGAATCAAATACCTGGCAACAACTTTCAAAACCCTTCAAGCCAGATCCTATTAAAACCAGCAACTAAGAGATGAAAGGCACTAGCTCGTCCTACCAGTCACACTTAACAAGGCTCTAAAACATTTACTGTATCTAACGTTACCTCTATAGAAATTCCACAACTGTAGACAATGCCTAACATCATAGGATACATTTATGTTTCCATTCAATTGAAGGTACTACATAAAAGGATGTTTTCATTTTAATTTGTGTTGTGGGACCTTGGAAAAGAAGCTGCCTCATCACCTGCTGGAAAAGGCCAGAAGAAGAAAGGGCTCTTTTAAGAATAGAAATTATAGCCCCAGAGTGAGACCTGAGCCCTAAAGAAATCTATGACAATATTCATACTGAATGCAAAGTCATTACATCCCCCTCTAAACTGAAACATCCCTGTTCCTAATTTCAAATTAGCAGTGAACTTTTTCACTGACCTGCCTCTCCATTTCATAAAATGCCCATGATATGCATGTTTGTAGTTGTTAGGTGATGACTTAAGTTACATCTTGGTGTGAGAATCTCCCCATTCTTTTTAAAACAAGGTTTTCTGGCATTATGTGTCAAATTCGCAGTGAGTTATTAAAAAAACCTTGCCACCCAAGTTGCCTTAGTATTATCATTACAGATGTAAATACACACTTAAAACCAGTTGTGTAACCATGCCTTGCAAACATCCTTATAAAATCTGACAGCTTGTCAAATAGCTCCCACTGTGGACAGCACTAAAGCAGCTCTAGAGATCATCAGTGTTAAAGGGCACTGAAGATAAGTACCTTGTCCCACCTCCTGCACATCACAGCTCTGTTAATTTCAGCCATGAGAGCTAGTGACCCTGACAGGCTTCTTTAATGAAAATAGGTGCTTTAATAGTTTAAGAACACTCACTTTTATTTAAGCCCATGTGTCTTCCAAACCCACAGTACTTCTGAAAAAAATAATGTTTTTAAAGTACATGGTATATGAATAAAAACCACAATCAAGCAGGTAGGGACAGCAATTGAGGATATAAATCCAGAACTGACACACACTACTCTTTGCTCCTGTGACAGTTTATATCACCAGGGCCAGAAACTCTGCTCCCAATGGTCAACTTGAAAAATCCAAGTGGCTGATTCCAGGATTCTCAGCACCATTACAGGCACTGACTGTGCACTGTTAATATTTGATGTATGTTTGCAGCTCCAGTCTCAGAGAAAGCCATTATGCAGGATATGCTCCAAGATGTGTGTTTTACTCCACATCCCTGATGCTGTGATTCACAGGGAAAACCTGCACAGAAGGCACAGGCTGGGATGCTACTGCTCCAAGCTCCATCAGCAAGCAGTCACTGAAATAAATTAACATCAACATCTCAGAGAATGAGAGTGCATGAGAGTGTTAGGCAAGATTTATTCAAGACTACAGTCTCTGGAGCAATTGATCAGAATCAAAGGTAAGCCAAAAACTAAATAAATGAAAATGGGATGAGCTAGAATAACAAAGCAGCACGGCCAAGGCAGCAGCCACATGACAGCCAGAGGCATCTCCAGAGCAGTCAAAACAACTGTCCTCAGAGCTTGCCAATGAGCCAGATGCTCCTGCTGGAAGATGGGTAGTGTTGATATAAACTCAGAGATAGGAGATGCTTAACACCAAGAGCAATCAATCTTCAGGATTCCCACATGGCTGCCAAGCTTCGCTATTATGCCACAAAGAGATGAAAACAAACTTCATAGAACACATGTAGATCCTACATGAGAAACTCCCTCCACCCTCCCCTTACTACTCAGAAACAAACCCACAATTTGGGTGTAGCTGTAAATGACCTGATGCTTTTCCTGAGTTAACAACAGAATCAGGAAAGAGTATCGTTGGCTAAACAGTGCACTGCACACACCCTGCCAGAAAAACCAATGGACTTATCATACCGTATAGGAAATTCCTATCTTCCACATCAATTAGTGACCCAAGAGTGATTGATTTTATAATCCCAAACTTGACTTACAAAGTGACTTCCTCTGGGGCCAATTTTCCATTACCCAGCATGTGGAAAATTGCATACGGTCAGTGCACTATGAAAACCAAGGAAAAAGAAGTGCTATTTAAACCCCAATTCTACCATGCCTCCACATTCTTGCTTTCCTGAGGGAGATGCACTTTTGACAGTTACTTCCTTTCCCTGCCCCAACATCCTATCTGCACCACACACCAGCTGGGCACTCAATCAAAACAGAAACAACAACAGGAACTAGCAGCTATTCATTACAATAGGATCAAAACATTTCTAGGCACTAGTGCTTTGCCAAGTTACCATCCTTGAAGACCTGCCACAACCCTCCTCTTCCCTCCCATCACAGACACCATTGCTGAAAGTGGCCTCACTTCAGCCTGAAGCACCACATTTTGAAGATCACAGCTTTTGAATCAGAACCCACATCTCAGAACTGCAGCAGGAAATGGAACTGGGCAGCAGAAAGGCGAGAAAATTACCTGGCCAACAACACAAGCCGATGTTTGCCCTTTATTCCAATCAAGTTAACATTAGCTCCAGTCTATAAAGCCAGGATTGCACTGCACACTAACTACCAGGGTAATCACAGAAACAGCACCGCAACATGATTACTGGGTGCTAATTATATCTTATAAAGAGTAAAAGACAATCAACTACATGTAATCAAGATCTATATGCCCTTTTTCACTGACCTGAAACAGCTTCATACATTAGTAGGTTAACATTACTGCAGAAACAAAGCAAACAGTTACATCTACATGATAAAACACATGAAACCCAAGAGCCAGATGTTGGGTCCTTTCATCCAGGAAGCAATTATTTAATTCCTGGGAAAAGATGATCTCTCTTGTTGTTTCATCAATACATAATATATCTCAGAACCAATCCTAGCACTCTGGCCTGGGCTGGGTACAAATCTGCAGGACTGCACAGGGTCATGAATCAAGGGTCTCCTTTTCCTCAGCTGCCATTGCTTCTGGGCAGGGAACACAGAGCAACTGGAGATATCCTCAGCCTGTATCTCTTTCTCCCCATTTATGCACAACAGCACAGACCCCAAGGAGGCTGTAGAGAAAGACTGTGCTTCCCCTCACACTCCTCCAGGAAGGCCAGTTCTCCCTGGGTAAGCACAACAGGGAATGCCAAGGAGCTGCCCACCCTCTCCACCACAGTTGCTGATCTCCAGCTCTGAGACACAAAGGGTCTCTCAGCCACCAACTAAGAGCTCCCTGCTCCAAGCACCATCAAGAACTGCTGACCTTTGGTGAGTCATTTTGGCCACACCATCCTCATCTATTGTCCATCCTCCCAGATAACAACCCTCATCACCTCTCGAGATGTGGATAGTCAACAGTCACTATCAACACCCAGCCAAAGATCATGGAATATTTGATTACACAGGACCCTACACCACCAGCAATTCAGCAGTTTTGCTAACTACACTGCAAACAAAACTGAAAAAGCACATCCCTCTGCAAGGTTACTCCAAGGCTGTCACTAGAGAAACCAGCCTGAGCATACCATATGTAAGGTACACTCCTGAACAAGGCACAACAGACAGGAGTACTTAATAAACACAGCCATTAACTAGGAAACATCCCTGCAGCAATTAAAAGTTTGCAAAGTACTACAACATACACCTGGTTATTGCTCTGACATCTGCTTAGGTTTTCTGTGTGTTTGTAAGTGGGACCAAACAGGAAGATAATTGAGTTTATGGGCATTTCATGACAAAAATGACAACAAGGTACTGCT
Source organism: Illadopsis cleaveri (assembly GCA_013399915.1). Classification (NCBI taxonomy): domain Eukaryota; kingdom Metazoa; phylum Chordata; class Aves; order Passeriformes; family Timaliidae; genus Illadopsis; species Illadopsis cleaveri. The sequence continues at coordinate 263,608 of VXBB01005746.1, forward strand.
AATTGTTCATGAAAAATGGCATAAAACCTCAAAATGAAGCACATGTAGTTTTGAAATGCTTCAAAGTTACCACATTGTATAATGAACCATATATGACCAAATGGTGTTTCTCCTACTAAAGAATAAAATTATTCTAAACTAAGGATTTCATCATAAAATGAGAGGAAATTCACAGTCTGAACAATTGCAGTTGTGCTGAGCACATTTTAAGACATATGGCAATTTTATAATGGTCATCAGGGATGAAGAGCTAAAATTCTGTTGCAGATTTTGAATTTAAGACATTTCACATAAAATTGCATACCAGGAAACAAATTAATAGTTAAGTGTGCATCCTCATAATGTTACAGACAATATTTGGCATATGTAAATATGACTACCTCAAAATATGAATGCTATTTTCAGTACAATTACCCAATTGTTTTAGAAAGGCTCCAAGTAAGTTTTTAAAAAATTGTGTGAAGGCATCATTAAAAGTAAACAAATATAACAAGATCTGCCATAACTTTATACAGAATTACTGCAACATTATTCAGCTACAATATGTTATCCAGTGTTCACAAGTAAATGCCCCAATTACTATTGTAAGTCTGTCATTTAAATAGTTCCTTCCTGTTTAAAATGTGGAGAGCCAAATGCATTTTCCCACCACTAGGTATTGTGTAAGACTGCTTTCTCTTCCAGCAAGCTGGCTGAAGATGGATGAGCTTCCAAACTGATATCATTTTTAATTACGTGTTTTTCTCTCATTACTAATTTCCTAAACATGTCTCTAATCTGGCAGTGAAATCTCTGAGCGCAGTAGGTGTATCCACATACATCATGCTCTCGAAAATTAAAATGAGATAATGATCAGGACTGCCATCACAACATAACCTGAAACAAGTAAGATACATGAGAGGTGATATATACTTATAAAACTCTGATCTCAAGTGTTTCTGGAAAGCAGTAGCAATTGGATGGTTTCCATCCTTCCTGAAGCCCCTCCTGGAGCCAGTTTGTGGGGTCTAGGAAAGGGAGATGCTTCAAGTCACCTCCCACCTTGCACATTTACATGCTCCTGATGCCAAATGCATTTCCACCCCTTCACTCCCTTGCCCTAAACACTGCACCAAGAAGCCCTGTGTGCGTGGGGAAGCCAGACCTTCTCCTCTACAGAAGATACCAGAGGGATCCCAGTTCCCTCCTGCCATCAGGGCTCCAACAGCTCCTTCCAGCTAGGCCAAGGTCTCCTGAAGGGGCTGCCTTCTCCAGGAGCACAGGAGGGTGGGAAGTGTTGGAGGCAGCCACACCCACCAGACAGGTAGGGAGGCACATGCCCACACAGGTACCAGAAGGGGTCACACCCCCGGGAGCTGCTGCAGCATCAGATGCTCTCTTGGCAGGAACTGGGACTATGTATAGACCCGTCAGGTTAGGTCAACCAAGTGCCAGCCAGTTGTTCCCATGGGATCTCTCTCATTCCTCAGATACCTCTCACTAGCTGAAAGGCACTGCACAGCTGAACAGAGCTGCAGCATTCTTTAACCATTAAACCAGCAGGGCAAAACCGAAGCTTTTTGGAGGGAGGGGGTGGGGGGAAGCAAAAGAAAACAAAAACAAAAGGGCAACTGTCAGGGGCTTTCTTCCCAGCTAAACACTTCAAACACCAAATTCCTAAGGGAGTGATGCTTTCAGCACATCAGCTGCCTTCTCATCAACTGACACTTCCCAAATAAAGGAGGAAAATCCTAGAACTCTTCAGAGTGGCTGACATTTAAAGAATCAAATAAAGCAAAACCAGATAAATCACAAGAACTTAAATAAGTTTATGCCTTCTAAGCACTCTTACAATATGTTACAAGTATGATTCTGCCTACTCACTCAAAGGAAAGGGATCTCTGCTGTTTTGCAGCCAAAAAGATGAAGGTAAAGAGAGACTAGAAACACAGTTGAAGTGCACACACCAGATTAATGCTCATAAAACCAGTGCATGCCTAAGGAACACCAACACCAGGGCTCTGCTACATATGCATGCAAGTCACTAGTCTGTAATCGCAGGCTGATCAAAATGCATGTGCTAAATGGGGTAAGCTTATCTAAAAATGTAATGCTAGCTGAATTGCCCTGGGCCCCAAGGGAGGCCTGCAGCACAGTGTGAGTGGGCTCAAGTTCAGATGTTTCGCTGTATTCACACATGCTGCTGTGGAAGCTGGATGATGGAAAAACTACACAATTTCACATTTTCTTCTTACAAAAAAAAAAAAAAANAAAAAATAAAAAAAAAAAAAAAAAAAAAAAAAAAAAATCAAAACAGTCCACAAAATTTCATCCTGTTTTTTTACCTGCTATCTATCCACTGACCAGGAAAAGCTCCAAACCTCTAAATCCAGCCTTAACTTCCTCAAGAACTTGATGAAGAAATTCCTACAAGAACCCTGGTTCCTCTTGAAAACAAACACTTCTAAACTTCACTCAGCAGAGGGAAGGAAAAGCTGGGGGATGCTCCCATTTTCTCCTTCCCACAGCATCTTGGGAGGACCATGAAAAGGACACACACATACCCAAGGCTCCACCAGACCTTTGCTTTGCACCACGCACTTCTGGAATGGAAGCAGTGCCCACCTGGGAGTCAGGGCAAGGCTGAGCTGGCACAACATAACCCTTGACCTCAGGTGGGAATTTGCTGACCACTGAGGGCAGGGCGAGCCTTTCATGTGACTCTGCTGGGTTATGACTGGGCTCCTACTCCTTTTTAATTCTCATTAACATTTGCTGACACCTCCTTTACAACCAGAGGGGCAGGTTCTTTACGAGAAGCCGTTTCACCTTCCCCAGTTAATGTCTTAATCCACAGACTGAAGCAGGTCAGATTATCTACACTTATCAAAGACAACATTATGCTTCATAAGCTATTTTTCTGCTTCAGTAAGGAACATGCACGTTTTATTTCTTACTATGTTTACCCATTACCTCACTGAGCTGTATTATTGTTAGTCTTTCTGAGGCTCTCCTAGAATAGGAGTGCATAAAACAGGATTTCCTCCAGCTCTGCATACCCACTTACTCCAGAGTCATTAATGACACAGGACTGGATTGAACAAAGACTTAACATCAAATGAGCATTCAAAACAGCTGGGAACTAAAATATATCTGCCTGGAACACTGCATCTGTGTTTTGTCTTTTGAAAAATGCCAATGAGACAAAAATTCCCTTTCAAGACCACTTTTACAGGGATGTTTTCATGAGAAAAAAAGGACTTGCGAAACACTTGCATGTGGGACATGAATCCCAGTGGGCTCCAAATTAAGTTTATAGCAGTTTTTATACATCAATCTGCAAATCAAGTTGTCCTCTTTCTGGAGATCAGCTGTAACTTAACTGTTGTCAGAAAGAATTCTGCAGAAAAGAGCCAAGAGCTGCACAAGAATCCTCCAAAAGCCCAAATCCAAATTGTCTTCCATGTGATAGCAAGCAGTAGCTGAAATACCCAATGGTAGGTAACTATCCTCAGAGCTCAACTCTGAGATTTTTAACCAATATTTTAAAGAAACCTTACAGATGCATACATGTAAAAAAAAATACAAGTGATACTGTTCCAGGATTTGTAAAAATTAAGGATACTGCTTGGGTTTAGGATTTAGCATCCAAAATACCCTTGGCAATCTCTTAAAGACCTCTGTATGGGTGGTGTACACAAAAGCAGTGGCAGCCAGCAGGTTGGGAGGCAATGCAGGGATGCATGAGGAGAAACACTACGGGCTCTGTGTAATGCTGTCAGCTCCCACTTGCCCCAGGACATTTCCTACCTCTGCCTACAAACACAGCGATTCTCCAACCGCTGAGTAAACAGTCTTTGAAGATAACAAAGCTTATTCTAATCTCTCACTGATGCCACTCCTGTACTGTACTCAGCTGAGCTACAAAACTCCTGGGTTAACTCACTCTGTAAGATCAGGATTACCTTAACTCTCTGTTGTTGCACAGACTTCAGGAATCCTGTTCAGGTACAGAAAGAAGTATGTTTTTCACTCAGTGAATCTATGTTTTTTCTCATTGAATAACCAGACATTTTCCAGCTCACCTCCTTAGCAGCAGGTGGACTGTTTCTTACCATTATGCTTTGTGAGACAGCTTTCCCAAAGAAAGCATAAGAACAGTCTCTTGGAAGGACAGAATGCCACGGACAATTTTCTAACACTAGCAAACAGGACTGTTGCTCCAGTGATAAGAAGGAAAAATCAGGTTAAGCCTGGACCAGAGTGGTGTCATTCTTGGAGTGGTCCTGTCGAGGAGCAGCAGTTGGACTTGTGGGTCCCTTCCAACTCAGGATATTCTATGATTCTAACAAGAGAAATTAAAATAAAAACTGTAATAAGAAAACAAAAAAGTAGAGACTTCCGATTAATCACCTCAGAGGGGAATGCCTTTGTGTTCTCACGTGTGTTCACTTCCCAGGGTTAATTGTTCTGCATCTCAGTTCTTTAACTATCTACTCCACACTTCTCACTGCACCCAGTCCTCCAAGAGCCAAACCCTCTCACAGGAATGAAACAGTCAGTGAAGAACTCAGGGTGAGTCAGGCAGGAAGGCCAACCCTGCATATAACACATCTTTCATGTCATCAAAAGACTTGGCAATAAGAAGCTGAAACCCAGCTAAATTCTTACAGCACAAACAGAGCTGTTTTGCTTTTGAGCTGCATGTGCTTATGAGCAGCCATGACCAGAATAATAAAAGGACACAAATCACAAATCTGAGAGCAGGAGCTCAAGTTGTGCCTGAATATTCACACTCCCTGTCAGTCCCAAAAGCAAGTTTCTTTTGAAAAGCCTGAAGATTGTCAGACAGGGTGTTCTGCCTCTTCAGTAAGCTATACCATACTTATAACAAATAGATCCTGGCACTATTTCCACACACATACACATAAACAGGTGATTATGTTCCCACTGAACAGAAAAACGAAGAGGATGTGCTGGAGAAAAGCAGATGAAGGTAACGATACCAACACAGAGAGATGGATTTGGAATACAGACATTGACCAGTCCTGCAGTCTAGCTTCCTCTGCAATTCTGTAAATTCACTGAAACTACACAGAGCAAGCAGGCTTAATTTTCCACCTGTTAACACAGGTTATTGATTCCACTGTCAATGAAAGAACCACAATGCAAACTGCTATGAAATGAAAATCCGGCGTCACATGTAACCGGAGACAGAAGTAAGGAGATGTACACTCAGGATGACGTATTGCTGAAAATGCTCTTCCCTAAACCCAGCCATGACTCCCCAAAGGGTTGTTACCAAAGACATGACTACTTCCCACTGCCAAACTGCCCTCAGGGAGCCAGTAAAACTGAGCCAGGGTGTTGCTCCTTGTGATCAACTGAGCAAATGCTGAGCACAAACTCCACCTTCCACACAAAAATCAGAGAAACCCATTCACAGCCTGTGTTTCACAACATGTCAGCAAGAGAAACTCTCTTAACTGCACAAATATTCTTCTAATCGTTTAGCTCTTTGTGGAAGCCTCAGATTTTAAACCTGAATAACAAGTAACTTCACCAGAGGTCGGTCAAGCAGCAGTAAGACTGCACAAGGTGGTAGGTTAAAGTATCTCATGTGTACAAGAGTACAAGTATGAAATTCAGAAAGGGCCCCCAGGGATTCCAATGCAAGACATGAAGATGTAATTAAAAACCATAAATCCATCAAGTGAAAAATATGTAAACTTAATGTATTAACTCATATATTTTTCTTCCTTGAACCCATTTGTCTTACTCTACACCGCTTTGGAGCACACAAATAAAAAATTAAAAGTATCAGAAGAAATATTCCTTAATATGTAAAAAGGGAATATCAGTAATAAATGCTTTTTACTTTTTACTTACAGGTAATTGCTGAAAGAAGCTCTCTCAGCAGTCTGCTGAGATTCTGTGCATATTATGAATTATTTCAACTGTATCTCCTCTTTAAAAAAATCCACAAAAGGACGGTATCTTACAGTGTTTCCATGCCACTCAATCATCCACACAAAATTACCCTTGTGAGAGCTTGTTGGAGGAATGTCAAATGTATTTGCCTGCCTTTGCAACAAAATCATCAGAGAAAGAAACAAATAGTTCACAGTTTACAGTTACACAAGTTACACTAACACCTGAACATTTTAAGAGCAGATTCTGGGTTTAACATTGAATTTCAAGCTACAGGCAAAATAGTTATAGGTCAAATCCTGCCCCATGTTTTGCCCACTTCAAGATAGCTTACAAAAGCTCTGCAGTACCTGTAGATCATACTAAGGCACATCTTCTAAAAAGGGTATTTTGGACAAACTAGCCCTTCCATCTTCTGCTCACTGACCAGAGAAGTAACACCAAGCATTGCCCAGAAATGACACTGGCAAAGACATTTGTCCCTCACCTCCATCCTTCAAAGGCCAAATTTTGTAGAGCAAATTTGTTTCTCATCATTAATGAGTGTTTCCTTGGAACCAGGTTTCCCAGGGCCATGCAGCAGCATGAGAACACCATGAGTGACCCAAAAGGAGCAGAGCAACTGAAACAAGGATGGCCAGATATCCTGATTGTACAAGCCACTTGTTAGTCCTCAAGCTTCTGACAACTGTAAAGGCTGTCACATTCCACAGAGTCTCTGGAGACAGCTCCTGTTTTGGGGTGGGAATTGGACATGTGCCACCATTCTGGCACAGTGCCATCGATCTCAACCACTTCTGCAGTCTCACCTCCTCCAAAACACTCAGCAGCACTACTCTGCTGAAGGCCACATGAGGTACCCTGGGCATAGACACCATCCCTGAACTCCTCAGGAGTCACATAAGATGCAAAAGCACTGGTCAACCCCTGAAAAAAAAATTTACTTGATAAAGCCATATGCAAGCTGTAGGAAACTACTGTAGTCTGAGATCAAGGAGAAAAGCAGCAATGCCAAAAGGAGTAAATACATGCTACAACACACAATACAGTGAGAACAACGTAAGGTAATAAAAACAGAGTACAATAGAAACTGAGTACATTTAACATCCCAAATGAGTTCAAACACAAAGCCAAATGCTGCCCATTTACAGTATAATCACCATTGATCAATTTATACGCACAGCAACACAAACCATGTTGTAACAAATGGTATGTTGCAATAAACAGGAAACACATTTAAACATAATCTTTTGAATGCTGTGAGAACCAGGACTAATGCTCCTCTTTCACTGCTCATGCTGAAAGCCAAGTCAATGCCCAGCCTAGCCAGAAATATCACATTTCATTCTTGTACAGAAGGCCTCCCATCCCATTCACCCAGCAGTGTAAAATCCCTCAGCAGCATGAGGGGAAGATTTGCTAAGAGCTAAACGAAAATTGATCATCTTCCCACAGCTGTCCAGTGTTCCAGTCAATCCTGCACAGGTATTGATGTTTGGTAATAGCAGCCCAACCCCAGCTGAAACTTAGCACAGCTTGCAAACTCCAGGAATGCTGATCAAAGACAAATTTTAAGACTTGACTCAAAGAAGGAGGGTTGTACTCACCTAAGCCTCTTTTTGTGAGCAAGAGCTGAGATTTCTCTGATTCACTGCACATTAGGGTGATGTTTACAGCAGTCAGACTCTTGGTGATAAAACAAACACGCAACAACGGCATTATGCTGCCTAAAATAAGTGGATATATTTATACCAAACATTTTTTTCTCGGACATGAGAATGAACATCTGCCAGCTACATCTTAAAGGGTCAAGCAGCTTTAAAGCAAAGTCAGCCCAAAGAACTATATGCCATAGATTTACATTTCCCTTAGCTTATCCTAGAGAAGAATATATTACTCCTGCTAAGTAACATATTCCCACCATATTCCAAATGAAAGCAATAATAATTAAAGATTTGGTCTTAAGTTCCTCTATAAAATTTAGCTTTCTTTCCATTTAACAGTAAAATATTTTTAATGAAAAACTAATAATTAATACAACTTGGCATAAACTTCAACAGCAGTAGCAGGGACTGAAGCCACTGAGAGCACTCAGTTTACAAGGCTACATCACACTTCCAGAAAGCAGCTTTCCAGTTCCATCACACGGAGTCATTGTGCAGCACGCAGATAAAACCTTTTTAGGTACCATCAGCACAGCTCTAACCTCTGCTCCCTGAGCTGATCTGACACCTGCTGCTTGCTGAAGCTCCACTTCAACTGGACACACACCACAGACCTTCAGTCTCCTTCCACAGCCTCACCACTCCCCTCCTGGTGAACTAGCAGATTTTCAGGACTACCTATTACTAACTTTACAGTTTACCTGAAGTCCCCAGCTTTTTTAGCTCTTTCTGCTGTTGCAGTGACCTGACCCAAAAGTTCAATAGCAAGGCACAGAGTCCACTATTTTCTGTGCCCCTGTGTTATATATTCTTATTATGCACATTACAGGAGCAGTCAGCTCTACTAAGAGCAGTTGATGATGCTTAATGCCATACAAGCAAGAGAGTCCCCACCACAAAAAAAGTTTTTACTGGAAATGAACAAAAGATGGAAGCATTTTCTCTTTGCTGAGCAAAGGAGGAATTAAGCCCATGGATATTAAATTGCTTGCCTAAATTTACAAACTCAGTGATAGAGCCAGGGATTAATTCAGATTTTGCATTGGGACAATTGCTGTTAACACAGGCAGCAGGAGGTATGATTCTCCTTGAAGTAAGGCCCAAGTTTTCTCCCATATGTCACTTATAAAAGAAGTCAGGCAGGTCCCAATCACAAGCACAGCCAGCAACAGACAGGATTCCCACCTTCCTAAAGATCCCTTCCACTTGGGGATATACTGGACACATAAGTACAAATTAGTGTACTTTTTCAGTGCTGCAGGTCTGTAGTCAGAGGACAAGGAGACAAAACCAGACAAGTTAAATTCCACTGATTTCCAGTAAATTATAAAGGGCACATACAGTACTTTCAACTGGACAGCTGCCTGCCATACTCAGTGTGATCAATATCCAAACAGATCTAGTTCCTGAAGGTAATCCAATTTTGAGAAAGGCAACAGCACCGGCATGGAAAAATATTCCATGAGACATGCAGATTCTTTCGGAGAGATTCTCCTCATCTAACCATGATGAAGCAAAATGTCTGCTCACTTTCCATGACAAAATGTTCATCTGCCAGCTGAAAACCCAGGGACTGACTGGCTCTTCCCTAGATCTGCATCTTCACTGTGGCAAGGAGAACTCAGAGTTGCAGCTATTTTGGGGTACCGGAGCAGCAGGAGACACATGTAGCAACTGTGAAGATGGTGGGTAATCCTGGTCTTGAGAGGAAGGGGAAAAAAAAAACCAAAAAAAACCAAACCCACAAAAATACACACAAACAAACAAACAAAAAAAACTTGATGGTTTCAGTCATCCCCACTCCTATACCCTGCAGTGCCAGGTCCACATCAGCAGCCACTATCAGCTGCTGTGAGCCAGGGAAGAGGAGGAGGATGACTACTGCCTCCAACAACATCATTGTTAACAAGTCAGAGGTTGGGATCACTGTAGGTGGAAGCTCTTGGCAAAAACAATAAAGCAGCTACTACATATTTCAACAGGTTCAAAGTAACCTCAGATGTTAGGAGCAGATGCTCTTTTCCACCCCCTGGGATTTTGAAATGGTTTATGTGTTTCCTCCCTTTCCCCTAATAGGGCAGGGTGCTGAAGGAATTAGCCAGAGAAAGAGCCAGAGAAACACTAATTACCCTCAGCTACCCAGGAGACCACAGTACCTTCAGATAATTGTGCAATCCCCACTCCCCCACTTCAGATCCCCCAGTGAGAAGGTCTCTTGCCTCCAGCATCCAAACTGCAAGATAATCCCTCTCACCTGTATTTTAAAGGGGCATGCTTGAAAATCCTCAGCATCTAAAGCAAACTCATTACAATTAGTTTCCGCAGCCTGTCCTGTCACACGGGGAACGACTGGGAACTGCTCATGTCAACACATTTGACACAGTGCTGTCACTAACCCTGTTATTAGACTGCACACCTACCTGAAATCCACATCTGAGCTCATTGCCTGGAGCACTCCACAGCCAAGTCTCTGCATGAGTCTCTCTCACAAAATTAAATATTAAATGTGCATCTTAAAAAAATGCCCCGTAGTTTCATATTTATTAACGAAGACATTACTTTTCCACTTACGCTTTTTTGAAATGTTAAATATAGAACATTTTAAGGCATATTTAGTGCTTGTAAAGAGCCACGAAAATTGGATTCCTCTAGAGAGCAATCTGTAAGAGACAGCTCTCCCACTCAATTCCCCTTATCCATATCAACCCAGTGGCAAAAAGACCTCCCATGAAAACATGAAGAGCTCCTAAGTAACAGAGGACCCCAAACTTAGCCAAGACTCAGCTGTGTCACCACTGTGACTCCCAAATTCCAGGCAGTAAGGGCTGACACACCAACAGAAAACAACAGGCACAGGCAGAAAACCTCAGTGAAGCCAGGGACTGCTCCTAAAAGCTTAGACCGATTCCACATGCACCTCAAGTGTTGCAAGAAGCCCCCATATGCTCTGAAATCCTTGCTCTTTCAGGGAAGCATGACCCTGCAGGCAAACACTGAGGACACAGAGCCCTCTCCCAGGGTCCTCCACGTGCAGCACAGGCTCCTGCAGCACCCAACAGTGCACAATGAGGAGACAGGTACTGGCAGCCAGGGATCACATGAGCTCTCCTTGCCTCTATTCCTGCTGATACCAGGCCATCAGAGTGGCCAAGGTGGGAATTACAAAGCATCCCTGACTCTCACACGTCAAGACTACAGGCCTCAATCCCATACCTGTCCTCTCAGACTGGTTTTCCAAAGCAGTAAGAACTACTGCATGGTCCTTCTTTCCATCTTTCTTACTAACAACCCCCCTTAACAGCTTTGGAACCCGTCAAATGATCTGAAATTGAGGCAGAAGGCTCAGAACAAATTCCTGCAACTTCCACAAACTATGAGACAAATTGGGCAGTACCCATGTGTTATTAGTTGTTTGGCAGAAACCAGATGTCCAAGTACTGGCTTACTGTCAACCAACCAGTGTGTGCAGCTCTAGAGAAGATACTGTCTCTTATGGAGTGATCTGGGACAAGGAGGGAACAGCTGGGATTAATGCAGAAGGATGGGGAGAACAAATGCAGTGAACATCCATCCTACCAAACCTTCCTTCTCTAGCTCTGCTGCAGGTGAAAACATGGGGGAGTTATTTAGCATACAGGAGAAAACCACAGGAAAGAGCCTGCTCATCCCAAAACTCTGTTCTTCATCTTCCCTGCAGGTGATGCAAGCAGCAGCACACACAGGTGTGCCAGTGCCACCAAGAGACCATCACTTTGACCAGGAGGAGGAGTGACGGGAGCTCAGTCCAGCAGCATTGCCTGGCATTTGCACAGGTAAGACACATCCACGTAAACAGCACATCTAAAGCCAGAGCCATCTTCCCTTTTTTCCCAGAGTACCAGAGATTCCTCCAACTCTGGCTGGTGTAACACCAAGCCCTGACAAGGATACAGCAGGCTAGGACTTGCTTAGCTCCCTCAAATGATTCATGGTTCATCAACAACAAAGGCATAACCTGTCCTGGTCACTGAGGCTCCCTGCAGACCAGGGCTGGTAGTGGGATCCTTTGTACCCAGCTTACCTGGGCAACTGGGAATACAGGACTTTTTAGGTATTGGGGAACAGAAAATTGCCAACCCCACCAGCAATACAGCCACACTCTCTTCTCTGTCCTCCAGGCCTTTGGAAGCTGTTCAGTGGTGTGTCTCACATAACACACAGTGCAGATAATGCAGCGGGGGTAAAAATTTAACACAAAACAAAACAGGGAAGAAAAGAAGCTCTTAAAAAGTAAACCAGCAAGAACTTCCTGAACTCAAGCTATAACACAAAATGAATGTTTCTGCTCTGTTTAATGTTGCCTCTGGCACCTGCCTGCACTGGCAGTAGGTACAGGATACATTGCTCAGACTGGGGGTGTCTGGGGGTGAGGGGGGATGAAGACAAGTGAAATGCAATGTCTGAATCCCTGGGCTGGGAGGAACATGATCATCAAAGCTGATCACTTTCAAAGTGAACTTCTGCTGGTCCTGGCCTCCTTTCACTACCTATAAAAAAAATCTTCTAATACAGTATATCCGGGCACAAGCATTACTTCTCTACAACCAAAATATTTACACCAGTATAAATCCCTTCTGTGGATGTAGTTGCATCCATGTGTGCATTCCTCACACCAGGAGAGCTTTTTTCCTCTGCTCATAAGGGATTAGCTAAAACCATTTTACAGTAGCTATATATCCTTAAGGCTATTGCCTGTGCCAGAGGCAGCACAGAGTTTACTTCCAGAAATGCAGTTACAGGAGGACATCTCTCATATTGAACAGTTCCTGCCTCTCCACTTCCTTGTGGAGACACACACCTCCTCTGACATACACCTTTTCAGAAACGACAGCATGTTTGGGTTTTACCTAACAAGGGCAATCACACAAATCGATTAATTAGCATTTGTAAAGCACAATGAAGAATTTAGGTGCTACGTAATATTATTACTAATTTAATCTACATCCCATTCAGTCCTCAGTGTCTCCCTGAAACTGCCAACAATGATGCCAATTAGTGGTAATTGTGGTTTGTGAAAGGCTATTTGCCAACTGGGAGTGAAACACAGACCACCAACTCATTTCCCATGGATTGTCCCACAGCTGCCAACAGCAACAACTTCCAGGCACAGCGACCTGCTCTCCACTGCAGCCAGAACTCTGGCAGTAGGAGATCCTGCATCCCATTACCAACTCTCCAGGGACACAGCCTGCAAAACTTTCAATTATGGATAAACCAAGACACCTTGTTTTTCCCTCCTACATTAGTTCAGTACATGACCCAGTAACTGATGCCAACACTGCAATACCAAAACGTTAATCTGGGATAATTTCAGATTAAACTTTGCTTGGTTCCATCCACACTTAATGAAAATCACATTTTCATTCACACACAGGCCTCACTGTGGTGGAAAACTGTAAAGGCAGCAGCAGTAAAATGAAGGGAACTGAGAGTGTAGTATGCAGTAAATCTTGTGCTTGGGAGACTGTTTAAAGAGTTTTAACATAAGCAAAGAGGTCTATCTTTTTATCAGCTGTCCACAGAGATTTGGAGGACTTTGAAGAGACATAAACAACTAACAGTATTCTATAATCAATGCGTATCATCTGAGAACTGAAACTTTAAGTTATTTATATATTTTAAATACGTCTAATTGAAAGGATAGCAACATAAACTGTATGAATCATAGCCCTCTCAAGTAATTAGATTTGTTATCCCTGCAGACTGCAAACAGTATGTTGGTTTTCTATTCTAATGTGAATTCAATCCCTTGTCAGCTGCCCCACGTATGAGAATACACCTCCACTCTTTCATCAGGAAAGATATCAACAGCAGGAAACTAGCCCTTCTTTCATCTCTGAGGCACCCACCCACCTTTCCAAAGGGTTTTCAACCAGGTGTGGAAACCTTTCTGAATCTGTGCTGAAAGATCTCTCAATTATTATGGCAAAGGAGGTAAATCCTTTGAGAGCAGCATGCTCCAAGCAGCAGCCTCCTGGTGTTTACTCATCCAGTAGTTGCTTAGTTTGACAGTGCATTTAGAAGAGCTTGAAGGAAACTGTGGACTTGCATTGTATGGGCATGAAACTCTTACAGAGAGGAGCTGCTTTTTCAGATGTCTTGTTATATAATTAAACAAGAAAGGGAGGGGGGTTGGAAATCGAGCAAGCTGCCTTTTTGGCACAAGCATTACACAGTGCTCACCCTGCCAGCATATTGCATCAGATTCCCACTGCAAGGCCAATTCACAGCAGCTGAGTAGCCGAGCCCCTGACTGTTATCTCCTGCTAAACCTACTTCACGCTCACAAGGCAGTAAGTACAACTGCTTATTGCATCTTCCTTCCTGACGAGCTGCTCACCACACCAGGATTAGAGGGAATCTGAGCTTGCAATTAGGCTACAGCTCTCACAGGTGTCAGAGGATGCAGTTTTCAAGAAATTTCAACCATCAAGCCTTACTGCACGCTACACAGTGAGTAAACTCCAGGTATCTGTTGCTCCATGCTCAGATCTGCTGAGGTTCTGACACTGTGATGACTCCTATTTTATTACGGTCCTAGGCATGCTTTGAAACCCTGCAGAAAAGGGGGATTAATTTACCCATCATCGAGTGCTTATCAAGGAAGTCCCCCGAGACCTGCAAGAAGGAGACCACACAAACAGGCCTTTGCTCACAGGTCTTCTCACCTGAACACCTGGCTGAGGCCCCCGACTCTCCTACACTGGGAAGTTTTTTTCCCATGGCAGAGATCCGTTCACAGATAGGACCCAATTCTTTATGGCAGAGGCCCACCCCAACAACAGGAACAGGAGTTTCTGTGCTCCTCATTAAAGCAGCCTATCTCAGGCACTTCACAAGGGAAATTAAACTTCTTTCCACCATTTGCAGCAATCCAGAAAACAAAAGGTCCAGCAGTCCTGAATCCAGTGAGATAAGATATGTGACCTTTTAATCACAGAAATAAGAGCCTACTCCAAACCCAGCAAGTCAAAAGAGAGACTCCTGTCGATTTCAAAGGGCTTTGGATCTGGCTTGAAAATGCAAACCTCACTGTGCATTCGGACACTGCCCCACAATGCACTTCCAAACAAAACTATATTTAGATTCAATGGGAATTCTGTAGATCATACAGGAACTCTTTGAATGAAAACGAAGGTCAGTAGGGTTTGGCTTCCTCTTCAGACCCTCCCCCTCATTCTTGCAAACATCCAGATAAGCATTGTTTAGAAAACAATACATTACTTCCAAATGTTATCAAAACCCCAACACACGTTTTGTGTGTCCTGAAACAGAATCTCAGGGTCTTCTGTTGCATTTTGTCCCATCAGCTAATTCTCAGGATCTCTTCAGACGTCTAGGCAAGACTCTGTATCAAGACTGTCTCTTTTCAACTTTCAAAAGCTTTGCTCTACCTGCTCTGACAAAGGAAAAGGGACAAGGATAATAAAGGCCTTTGATAGACAGAAAATAATCACGGAAAGGAAAAACTGTGCAGACAATTAGAACGCATGCTAATAAAGCTGCACCTGTGTTAGAGGGAACCTCTTGGCATCCTCAAGCACTTTCTCCATTCCCTACCAGGTATTAAGTGCCACCGTGCAGCACATTGGAGGAAAATGACACAGCCAGTGCTTGCCCGAGGGACATTAAGGACAGGAGTGAGCCCATCAGGCAGACAGGCACGTTCAAGCACCCAGAGGGCAAAAGCACAGCCCACTCAAAGATCATCCCACTCAAAGTTTCCTCCAGCGCCACAGACACAAGTGTTTGATTCTCAGCTGCACTTTATGGGCTTCTCGGAAGGAGGAGCTGAACGCCTGCCGCCGGCAGCTTCTCTTAGGAAGGATGAAGGCAAATCCCAGTCGCAACACCGAGCCGGCATCCCCGGGGCGGTGTCAGCGGGGCTGGGCGGCCCTGGCTCCTGCCGAGGGCCACGGGGAGCTGCCCCGGCACCGGGGCTTTGGGGCGGCCCCGAGAGCGCGTCCCGGACGGCACCCGCACGGCCGCTCCTCGGCTCTTTCCCAAACTCCCTATTTTATTTTTAACTGTTTCTGGCAGCCCGTAACAGCGGGTGAGCATACAGCCGCACAGTTTCGCTTTTTGATAATAAGTCCGGGACGGGAAATCCTTGAACTTTTAAAGAACCCTCCTGGGTCGGAAATCTGCGGCTTTGCCGTAACGCTCCCCTCCCAAATCCTTTGGGGATGCACCGGTGACCCCGTGCGGGCCGGGGACAGGCTGCTTTGCCCCCCATCCCCTCCCCGCGACCC
>VXBB01005746.1:285655-298822 GCA_013399915.1 Illadopsis cleaveri
GCCCGGAATGTAGAGTGAGCAGCAGGACCCCTCGGGGACCCCCATCCCCGCCGCCCCGGAGGAGGCTTCCCCCGGCCCCGTCCCTCTCGGGGAGCCCCGCAGGGCAGCCGGGGGGCTCCGGGGGTGTTCGGACCCGCTCCCTGCGGGTAAAGGAGAGCTGTTTCCCCGCGGGGCGCTGCCGGTTTCGGGGCGTTCCCGGGCTCTCTCCACCGCGGGCTGCCCGGTGGGCGCGGGGGGAGCCCTGGGAGCCGCGGGGGCGCCTGTTTGTTTTGGGTTGGTTTGTTTGTTTGCTGTGTGGCCTCCCCTTTATGCTGATCAGGCCGGCTCTGGGTTTAATTGATCTGCGGGGCGGGCAGTTGAGACCATCTAGGGAAATTTCAGCCCCTGCAGACTGCGGAGAAAATAACGATGGTATCGGTGAAACCGGGGGGAAAGGCAGACACAGCCCCCCCGCCTTCCCCCGCGCATGTTCACACGCAGGTGGGGACGCGGCTACCCTGGAGGAGCTGAGGATGCCCGGCTGAAGCTGCATGGCTGGACCGACTGCCTGGGACACCTCTGGCGCCCGGAGGGAGGGTTCGGAGAAGCCCCAGGCCCTCTCCCGGTCACCAGTTGGGAGGATACCAGTACCAGCTCCGGGGTGACTCTGCAATGGCTCAGCAGTGACTCCGCAGGCGGGATGTGCAAGGGACGGGGAGAATGCACGGAGAAGAGTGATCAAATTCATTCCCAAAGGCAGATTTCCTCTCTGTCCCCGAAGTGAGTTGGACTAGCCAACTCCGTCCTGCCTCTGGGTAGCTCTTCTTCCAGCTCTCTGCTTGGGTGCCTGTTTCCGGAGCTCTGCCCTCTGCTCATCTTAACAGGGCTTCCTCAGCACACCTGTTGTCCTGTGGGGCCCAGCCCAGCCTACAGAACCCCTTTTCTCTTCCCATCAAAGTAAGGGGCTCCCTGCCATGCCAAGACTGTGTCCCACCTGCACTTAGGGCAATGCAGGCCACAACGTGGATCTCACAAGTCTGGAGCAAAGCAGGGGTAAGCCCCAGGTCGTGACCTGCCTTGTAGGGAGGGCTGGGTAAAACAGCTTGGTGCAAGGGCTCTCCTGTCCCTGCCTGGGCTTGGCAACTCAGACCTGACCTCGAGTCTGCTCTGTCTTGGTCTCTTGCCTCTTCGTGACCCGGCTCTCCAACGGGAGATGGAAAATCCTCCTGTAAACAACTGGTGAAGGTCAGGGGAAGGAAAGCCTGACACCACTTAATGAAAGACAGTTACAGACAATCTTTTGCTTAGTTGTCCGTGTCTGGGAGGCGTGGGGATTTCTATGTTCAAGCTTTTTAATTTCCATTCCAATTTGCATGTCATAAAGAGAGACAGTATGCCGTCCATGGTCTCGCATTTAATCTCTTGTCACCCTAATCATGCCAGTTTAACCCTCACTTGCTTGCCTACGTGTTTGTTGTGCTCAGCCCTAGATACCATCTCCTCTGTGAAACAGCCTGCCCAGGCATATTAGCAGTGTCCTGCTTGCACTGTAGACTTGGGGTTTTAATACTATTCCAATGACTTCTGCCCAGATGCATTTTTGCAGCCACAGCCCGTAGGAAGAGTGGAAAACAAAGAAACAAACCAAAAACAAACAAAGCGAAAAATCCCAAAGCCCACAACTGCCTCCTTTTCAGTGTTTGGTTGGGTGGTTTTTATAGGGGAGGGTAGGAATGAGGATTACTTTTTCCGTGCTCTGCCTGCCACTTTAGAACCGCCTTTCCCCCGGGTGCAGGACACGTTTCCGGGGAGTTCCCGGCACGGCTGTGCAGTTCAGGAGGGTGGACACAAGGCACAGCCCTTTCCATGCTGCCGTCAGGGACGGGGAGCCCGCGACGTCTCCCCGAGGCTGGAGCGGGACTGCGGCGGGGTTCAGCACCCTGGAGAGCGGCCCTGCTCCGGCCCCGCGCCAGCGGCCGCTCCCTCTGCGGGGGAAGCGAGAAGATGCCCGCAGGACTCCGCCTCACTAAGGGACAGATGTCAAAGAAAAAGGAGCTTTTGACAGCAGCTGGGCGCTGTGGCTCAGTGTCCCCGTGGATTTGGCAGAGGGATCGCGCGGGCTGCGAGGGATTGGCGGTGATGGAGGCTCCCACAGAAGTGGAGCTCAGAGGAACGTTCTGCTCTCTCCCGTGACAGGTTTGTGTTACTGTGCCCCCACAAACAGCGTGAGAAGCAAGGAAAATCACCTGTTCCTTAAAAAAGACAGCAGCCCCCACTGCCCAACTTCAGAGTGCCATGGGCTAAGTCGGCTCTGCTGAAGGGGCATGAACTGGCACTGACCAAGTGTCCTCCTTTTCCTCTTCCTCCTTCTCCTCCTCACATTAGCAGAGTGACTCCGGATGGCCGTGAAACCCTCCCGCGGGGCCGTGAGAATCCCGGGCAGCAAATGAGAAATAGGGAAGACTGCATGCAGGGGGGAGGGCAAAGAAAAAGGGAACAAATCAGTGCTGACTTCTAGCCTTAATCAAAGAGTTCCCCATCTCCCCAGCAGGGTGCACATGGAGGCATTTCCAGGGTCAGTCTGCTTTATGACAAAAGATTCGCTTTAAAAGCAAGCATCTACACAACCATATTTCCATCAAAGGTAAAATAGCATCACAACAAACATGAGAATATCCAAGGAGCCGCAGCAGAAAAATTCAGCTTTGCTGGCCATCCATAGCCTGAAAATGAAGCTTCCTCCCCTCCCTTATCCTCTCCTACACAATGAAGATTATATCCTAAGCAACTAAGTCAAAAAATGTGCTACACAGAGCTTGCTGTGGCATAATCTTATATCTCTTCTCAGATCATATTACTGGAGCTTACTTACTGGAGAAATTGTTGTTTTTATTTCCTACCTCAAGTAGAAGTGCATTTTATTTCCACATCAAATCTTGAGTGCATTTTTCTAATGGCCCCAACCAATGCCAAGCAACTTATTAATCCTTTAACCAAGCAGAAAGACTCAATTTACCCAATCAAATTTTAAAATATATTTATTTGAAAAGAGAAATATGTGTCTCTCAACCGAAAAGAGAGACATTGTTTGCCAGTGAGAGCTACAGAATAGGGCAGATTATTATATTTCATCAACCCAGTGGCTCCTCAGAGCAGCTACCACTCGCTGCAACAGGCAGGAACTTTTTGATTGAAAGACAGTGGTAATCCTGAGAACTATACTGGAGGCTCTGGATTCCCAGACCCAGACAAAGACACATATCAGCGAGTATCCATCCATCCATCCATCCNCAGGAACCGGCCGGGACGCGCCGAGCGGGGCGCGGGCGCTCGGGGGCTCCGGGACACGGCCCGGGGGACACCGGGAATGCCTGCATGGCACTGCGGGAATGCGGCCGTGCGCTCTGCACGTTAGAAAAGGTCCCCACAAAAAGCATATTTCGCAGAATCACAAAACGGTTTGGGTTGGAAGCGGCCACTGGAGGATATCTGGTCCAACTCCCCTGATGAAGCAGGGCTCCTTGGAGCAGGTTACTCAGGATTGTGCTCAGACAGCTTTTGAGTATTTCCAGTGAAGGCGATTCCACAGCCTTTCTCGGAAGCCTATTCCAGTGCTCAGTCACCTACACAGTAAAGAAGTGCAGGTATTCCTCAAGTTCATGTGGCAGTTCCTGTGTTCCAGTTTCTGCCCACTGCACCTCCTCGTATGGCTCAGCAATACCAAGAAGAGCCTTGGCTACATCCTCTTGACACCCTCCCTTCAGATATTTACATACAGTGGTGAGATCCCCTCTCAGTCGTTTCTTCTTGAAGCTAAACAGGCCCAACTCCCCCAGCCTTTCCTCATAAGAGAGATGCTCCAGTCCTTTAAACATTGCCCTCCACTGGATTCAGTCCAGGAGCTCCATGTCTTCCCTGTTCTGAGGAATCCAGAACTGGACACAGCAGCACATTCTGTGCCACTGATCACAATCCTCTGAGACCTGCCATTCAGCCAGTTCTCAATCCACAATGTCACAATGAATAAACAGCAGACCATCAATACTTCTTTCTCTCCCCACCTCACCCCCCTCCTGCGTGAAGGTGCTTTACAAAGGAAGTTTTAAAACCAAGTGGCTAGATTAATTAATTAATCAATTGATTGACTGGTCTTCTTCAGAAAAACCTTCTTTTTCTAGTTATTCAACTTTGGCACTGAATTTTTGGCTGTACGTTGTCTTTTCTCTGTCCTGGGATAGGAAGGGTGAAGACCTGAATCACTGTCAGGGTGCTGACAGCCTGAAAAGAAAAAGAGATTCAATGCAGTTTTCTGTGAAACAAGGCAGAAAGGGGGTGTGAGAGAACCAGTCTTGCACATGGAAAACATTGCTGGAGAGCCTATGACACAAAAAGTGATGACAGGTTCTTGCAAAATATGACAGTTCAAACTACAAATGGCTCTCTAAACTGGAAAAGCACTCCCTCTGTACCCATTCTGACCCAGACATTTTCAAGCTACAAATACTCAACTGGTACATGAGGCTCCTATGGGCTTACTGATGTATCTCTGGGCCATTCTGAGCCAGGAGTCAACATACATGGGGGAAATGAAGAGCAGGACCTGCTACAGCCACTGGCAAAGCAAGCAGTTGTCTAGAGCAGCAGGCAACCAGACACAGCCAAATGACCACAAGCTCCAGTGCCTCTATTCCCTTTGCTAAAGCTCTAGAAAGCCAGGCCAGAAGGTAAGGACCCTGCTGTGGAAAGAAGGAAGATCTTCTTGGCCCTCATACAGGCACTTTTCCACCACAACTGTAGGGACACCAAGCCAGAATCTCCCCCCACAGTGTTTTTCTTTCCTATTACAGAAGACACCTGGCCAATATCCTTATTTATAGGAGAATGTGTCAAATTTTGGTTCTTTTTCCTGCATAGCTGAGAAGCTTTCAGCCAGCTCTGCTAAACACATCAAGACAAAACAGTCCATCACATAACAGATGCAAACTGATCATTCAAACAAAGGAAAAGTTTGTTTCCAGTGGGGAAGGACAGAATTCAGACACATCTCCAGAAGACTAAAACAATAACTGGGAGAGGCAATCTCCCTGGTTCACTGATTCTGCTAACTAAACCATAACTGGGTCTAACCTGGAAAATCTAGCAAGAGATTTGAGCAACAAAGGTTACTTTCTCCTCTGGTGATTCTTCTGACAGGTGGGAGCAGAGGAAGAGGTTAGAGTGGAACAGGATTTGCGGAATGCAGTCAGGAAGAAGAGGCATGAAGATGAAAGGAGACAAGAGGGAAAAGAGAGAGAAACAGAGAGCAGGCAAAGACGAAGGGCAAAAAGTTAGCATTCCCACACAGAGGAAGATGCCTCACTGGGAGAGAGACATAAACCTTCGTTGGAAAGACCTCAAAATAAATGAATACCTAGGACACTTCCTTTTCTACCCCTTTCCTAACAGATTGATCCTAAATCCCATACCAGTGCATCCATCCCCTTCTTGCCTTCCTTTCATCTCTTTTATCAAGTAGATACAAGCACGAGCTGAGTACAGCACAATTAACACATTTCCTGGCTGCTTTCCCAGGCCAGCACCTCCCCACACCAATCCTGCAGTGATACCCATCCACCCACTGCCAGGCCACCATTTATCTGCTCCACAAACAGCAAGAGCTTCCAGCTCCTCTGGCAATACAGCAGCTCTCCTGGGCCCACAATAACCTATTATTTTCAGCTCCTTAATAGATCTTGCTCAATTTCCAGTACACAGTCAGGAACAACCCCAGTTTATATAAGGTTGCACGTACTTTCCCCAGAAGACTATTGATAAGTGCTCTCAGTAGAAAGCCACCTGAAGCCAGGCTAGTTCTCTCTTTCTATCAAAAAAAATTTACAATTTACAGTTTTATGCAAACACATTCTGGATTTGTTTCTGTTGATCAATAAATAATAAGTAATAATAATAAATAACTTCATGGAGCCATGTCCACAGGCTCTGTGACAGAAACACTGCTCACTGATAACTAAATAGCATAGTCACAGTCGTATGGGTTCAGACTGACACCAGCCCAGATGTGATGAGTATTGGGCAGCCCACGAATACTGGCAATGCCTGTGTTCCTGGATGCTGACAGGCTGAAAGATGTAGTATCTTCCATGTTGACTTTCTCGACCACTTAAAATTAAGTCTAAATATGAATTTTGTAGCTAAGTTTAGTCTTTGGGTCTGGAAAGGCATGACTTTGCAGGAGGCTGGCCTCTCCTGGAATATTAAGTCCTTAATTCACAGTCTGCACAAACATAAAAATCCAGTGCTTGTTTTCAAAGTAGTGTGGTCACTCTGTTTTTTTTTTTTAAACCCTCATTACCAAATGGAATGCATAAGAAGAGCCAGGAAAAATATGTTTGTATTTACTAGGGAAAGAAAAATAGAGAGGGAAGACGTGAACAACATTATTATATGTGATGAATCTCCTGTTTGTTTTAGAGAGTCTGGAAATTGCCTTATTTTTTCAATTGGACCACGTCCTTGTTAAAGATGTGCTCCACTCCAAACCATAAATATTCCAAGGACATCCTATTAGCAGTCTTATGAAAGAGAAGGAACTAGATTATCCCAAAGGAAGGTATTCACACTGCCTCCTGACATGCATTTGATGTAAGCGGGTCTTCTACACTCCCTCCATAGCAAAGGAGATTCTGTCAAGGAGCCTTGCCACAGCCCTCTGTCCTCCCTTTGGACGTGTCTGGGAAGATAAGCCTCTCACACATGCCATCTAAAATTGGTGTCATGTGAATATCCTCTTCTGGCCTTACAAACTTTGAGTCTGTGAAACAATAAAACACTATTCTTTAATTTGACATGAGCACAAAACTGCCTTTTACAATTGTGCATCTGAATCTGGTTAGAGGGAGCCTGGGATGCCACCACTTTGACCTTTAGTGCTTGGCACTGTGCTGCTGAGGTACGAAGCCAAAACTGGTCCCAAAGAAACCTGCACAGCTCTGCTGAGTCCACACCAAGCTGTGTGAGTGTGGCACAGTAGAGCATGGCCTGATGAGGCAAGTTCACATACAGGAGGGAAGGATCAAACTGAAATAAAAATCCTGTCTGACCTCCTCTTAATTCTGTATCACCTTTTAGATCTTAGCCATCAACTGGGGAGATTAAAGGGAACATGATCCACAAAAGTCATCATACTCCTGAAGAAGCTGATCTTCAGGGAAGAAAAATCCAGAAGGAAGCTCTAGACATTGGAAAGAGAAAGGCTGTGGTGCACGGAGCCACCTACTCCTGCTACAAATCCACCTTTGCCTGGAGTCAGGTGCTAATGAATTCTGCCCCGAGGCAACAGAGTCATCAAGGGAACCTTTTTTTCATATCTCTTACTGCCAGAATTTAAACTGCCCTTCTCAATAGCTCACCAAAAGTCATTTTTCCATGTGTTCATCGAGCTTCCCAAGCCTTCTGACCCGGTAATAGATCAGCAAAACACAGACTGGGCGAGCCAGAATTTGGGATTGGGAAACCCTGGCTTTACCTGAAATGACAAATCCAAAGATCTTTGAGCAGTTTTAGCATCTTCTGTCTGTTTATTCTGTTCCATCAGTGTACACAAATAACTGGTGTTTTTCTGGGTTTAAGCCCATGTGAAAGAGAAAAGATTTGGCTTTCTGTTTGGATGTCATAATATTAATAGAGAACAGCTTTAGAGACTTATTACAATGCAATATTGCCGATTCCAAGTATTAGGAAAATGAAAGAAAAAAAGAGGACATAATGAATCATTCATCCCCACCCTTCAACAAAAATCACGAGAGTAAAAATGGCTTTAATTCCATTTGTTTACCAGTTTCTGAGCATTTCTGTGTCGTCAGATTACTATTTCAGACTCTTCTGCCACAATGGGAGCTAGGAACTGTCTTAAATAAAGATTCTCATTGTCTTTAAATCACACAAATCCTGAAGCTGCAGCCTTTGGGGAAAAAAAACTAACAAAATAAGCTAAGAAGGTAGTTGGGATGAAAATACCAGAGCAATTAATGAACCATCAACACTGAACAGGTTCATGAGGTTGACTGTGCTGCAAAATCCAGAAAACATTTGCTAGAACATATTTAAAATGCCTGAAGTGAAAAAAGGGCCAACATACTACATTTTGGGTATTAACCCAGATCAATTATGCACAATGTTCCTAGGGAAAAAAAAAAAATCAAACAACACCCCTCCCACCACCAAAAAAGAAAAAACCAAAAAAAAAAACCAAAAAANNNNAAAACAAAAAACCCCCCTCCCCCCCCCAAAAAAAAAAAAACCAAAAAAAAAACCATAAAAAAACCCAAACCAGTTGGGGCTTTGTTTTTATGCCAGCTCTCCCAGCCCAGATATCTTATGGAGTCAGGAAAAATGCTACTGGCAGGAATAGCTCTGTGTAAGACTCTCAAAATGTGGTAACTAAACATTATTATAAATTTATTTCATCTTGACACCAAAGCCAGCTCTACAGCTGTTTTATGATACTGTGAAGGTTAAACTACTACGGAACAAGTACTCCTGCATGTGGCTACTATAAAAGTGTCACTGAATTATTTCTAATTTTAGTGCCTGTTGTTCTAAAAATTGCTTCCCGCTGCACTCCAAGAAGCAAGAAAAAAGGTGATTCACATAAACCCAGGCAGCTGAGGAACTAGATGGACATAACTGATGGAGCAGAGCAGCTATAGGGTATGTACTGGACTCTGACTGAGGAGGGACTCTCAGGGGGTTTAAGTTGCTGTGGTCCACAACGTGTAAGTCTCATAACTGATTCAGTGATGATGCCCCACTTTCTGGCAAACTAAGAGAAACAGCTACTTTTAGGGCAGAATGAGACTCCCTTAGTTCAGCCACCCAGGTGAAGATGATCAGTTGAATCACACCTGAGAATAGCCATTTGTCTGCACTAACCATATAATTAGTTTGGGCAACGAGAAATTTTATTTACTTTTTTTTTTTCAGGTGAGTATTATCCAAGTGTCCTATAAAAGGTAAATTGGCAGAACACTACTCCAGCTACAAATACAGCTACACCTCCACCTCATGGGTCTCAAATATGTCACCAAAAAAAGGGGAAGAAAACAAGCTCAAACAGTAGATATTGCACCTTGCCAATATGCTTGGCAGAAATTAGTACTTTCAAAAGCCATTTTCTTTACTGATATTCCCAAATACCATTTTAAAAAACCCCAAACCCCCATTATCTATGAGCTGGATCTATCTAAGAACATAAAAAAAATGACACAAAGCCACGTAAGCTAAAGGAAGATGCAAATCACTGGTCTCTGTTAGTGAGATGATCACCAGCACTCACATCATCACAGAATTGTTTAGGTTGGAAAAGACTTTGAGGCCATTAAGTCCAACTGTTAACCCAGCACCACCTCTCTCACCCTGGACTCCCACAAACACTGTGGCAACTGAATAATTTTATTCTCAGAAATTGCTGGATACCATGAATACCCTTAAAATGAGCATCATGCACATTCTAAATCACAGGTTGTCAGGTTTTTTTTAGTTTAAGAAAAGAACCAAAACCAAACCAGTTAGCAAAGAAATCATGCCTTCATTGTTACCAAGCAGAGACTTTGTCACCCCATTTATCTTATGAGGATGCTATTACTGTTGATATGGGCAATTAACTGTATTTGGAAAATACATTTTTCAAAAATTATCTGCATTTTCCATCATCAGTTTTGAGCAGATAATCACTTGCAGGAAGAAATAATTTCAAGATCTGCCCCTGAGTTGGGGTAAGCTGTTACAGCTACATAGAAATGGAAGATCACACACCAATATATACAGGCTGAAATAATGGTCATTAATTCGTGCCTAGAGATTGGAAGCTTCCAGCAGTGAGTGAACCTTTTGTGTCCCCCAGGTCAATAAGGCAAACGGTCAGATCAGGCCTAAGAATTTTTGCTACTTAAAAGTGGTACATGGGTGGTCCCTCAGCATGAAAATTATTGTGTGAACAACACTGCAAGTACAATCCCAGAAGTTAAGCATGAACCCCCCAGCATGAATGCTTACTGTTGATATCTATATATACTATTTATTTGGTATTACTTTTTCACGAAACAGCTTTTACTGTTACTTTTAAAGAGTTCTAGAAATGCAACTGCCTTGTTCAGAAATGCAGCTCTTCTTGTTCAAGAATGTAAGTATGATGCCTAAGTATGGTGCCCGGGATGCCCTGATTACAGCATTACTCAAGAGCTAGTAGCACCAGTATCTAGATTGCTTCTGTGCAGAGGGGCATTATTCAGCAGATTACCGAGAAAGGTGTGTTCCGTATTGCTCTTTCTTAAATGCATATGTGCATTTGATTTGAATGCATACTTTACTCGGTGTTGCTACCTGAATCTCTGACCAATCAGCATCCCACCCAATGTATTTGTGTGTGCACTGAAACTCCTGGATGCTGCCAAAGCATTAAGCAGCCTACAGAAAAGGGTGGGGAGGGAGGAATGTGCTGCTACTTCCTCTTCTTGGGCAGAGCAGACAGTAAGAAAGACCTCCTTAGTCCAGAGGTTAGTCCAAAACCAGAAGGTTTAATCCACCTATCCTTCCAGTCTGGTCATAATACCTTTGCTATTAATTTTAAAAGGGAGTAAAAAAATTAAATGTTATTATCCAAAGGCCAAGATTCCAGTGATAAGCAACTGAAATATTGTCTGGGACTTTAATAGTAAGAGCTAAAAGCATGCTCTGCAACTGCGGGGCAACATTTTACTAAGTTTGGCAGAAAAGTCTCCTCCCTTCATCCCCCCAGGCCTCTGCTTAGCTTAGACAATATCACAAGGAAGGGCTGTTTGCCCAGAGGTTTTCATTGCGAATTTGCTGGAGATTTTTTGTTTGTTTGTTTGTTCATCCACATGGCTTACTGCCAGTTTATGAAAACTACAAGCCTGTCATCAGGAGTTCACCCAGTCTGAAAGAGGAAAAACAATGGTTAGAAGTCAATCTGATACCATACCTTAAAAATGTCACAGAATAACACACATGTAAAAGAGACATTGCAGTAATGTGACACTCCCCAATTTTAGCAATGGACTACAATGAAACATCAGTTTGTGTAAGCAATCAGGAGAGGTTTGTCTGGACACGGACAACCCAGTACAAGACATTGTGATCCTGTCTTTGCCTCCTTTACCTCCCCAAAGGTTTGCATGATTAACAATATCCTTAAAAAAACTAAACTCTTTCTTTAACACCTATCAAACAAGCTTCTTCCAAACTTTTTCATGGCACATTGCACTCAGACACAGGAGAAAAAACTTGAATCATGTTGAGCTGTACTAAGAAGAGCGAAGAGGATCCCCTCAGAACAGGAATTCTACTTTGTACAGCTAGTTTTCCTGCTGAAGCCAGTGGACAGCTTGGATAGAGCCAGCTGAGAGGACAAGACTTATCAACTGCAGACAGGCAGGAGAGAAAAAACACTGGGTCAAATCCCAGCTAGTGTAAATCAGTGTAACTCCACGGAAGTTAAGAGGGCTGTGTCGATTCAAGCCAGCTGTGGATCTAACTCACAGTGTGTTTTGCAAGTCTATTTTCAACTCTTCAGGGCTCTGCTCTGTTTAAACATCCACAACACCCACTGAAATTAATGAGAACTGTGTGTGCAGAACACTAGTATTACTTTTTAACTATTTGGGAGGTGCTCAGACACTGTGATAATGAGCACCATATATTAGAACCCAGAGAGTGGTATTGAATCATCAGACCCTTAAGTGGGACAGGTCGTTAATCTTTTCCATGGGAGAGCATTTCAATTTTTGCCTTGGCAAATGAGGATTCATCATTAATAGATGTGGGGGTTCTACATTTGCCAAGTCCCAGACAAAGTGTGTTTTTCCATTTGCCTTGGACTTGTGTAAGCTTGCCTAAGGAGGCCAGCCTTGCAGTTTGAGAAACACTGCTAGCAGCCACCATACCCTTGTTCCCAGCTAAATTAAACCCTATTATGCTGTAATTAACCTTGCCTAACTTGTTCTGAGTTACAGCAGCAGGTAAAAAGCATGCTTTTCCTAGGCTGTACCCAAGAAACATTTTTACCTATCAGACTTGCCTACTCTTCAAACATTTCCAGCTACTCTTGGAAGCTCTTCTCCTGAAGATCACAGCTCAACTGCAGGCATCAGAACTCTTCTTGACTTCAGTGAGAGCAGAATCCCCTGCAAATTTACTCGTGCACCTCATGTTCACGCCAGATGGCACATTTTTGGAGCAAACGGAATTCCACAGAATCAATGGCGAGTTAACTGTTAGGGTTAAAGGTTTAAAACATACGCATAGGCAGGCCACTAAGTTTTCTTGGTCAATTTTAAACAGTAAAATTCGAATTTATCGATTAGTCTATTGTCTTTTTTATTTAAATGCAAGTTAAGAAAAATGAAAAGACACCTATTAAATTTCTAGTTTCAGTTTGGTACTTGGGATATGGGTCAGAAGAATGAGCACAAGGTAGGAAGAACCTCTCATTTACAAAGCTACACTTCTATAAGAAAAATAAATTGTTAGCAAAATTGCAGTTTTCAGACTTTTTTTCCCTTCCTCTTTTAAAAACATCAAAATTCTTCAGCTGTATTTTGAAAGATCCAGGATTTTCACTAAGGTCCATTTGGTTAAGTCCACAGACCTTTACGCCAGGCCATCACTGCCACAGTTCTAAAAGCAGACATCCTCTGAAGTAATTCAACCAAGTTAGGATAGATGTCCTTTGGCTACCTGCAATAAGTGTACATACGGAAAATACAGTATAAAACAGCACAAGACAAAGGCTATACTACCTTAAGTAAAAGGGCACTCAAAGACAAAAGAAATGTTATCACTGAATACATCTTGCATATTATTACCAATGGAAAAGTGGGAAGCCTCTGGAGAATGCAGCCTAGAGAATCAATCTGATTTTTTTTTTTTTAATCTGAGCATCTGANCCGCCGGCCCCCGGCTCTGGCTCCGGCTCCTCCTCCCGGGACCGGCCCGGCGGTTCTCCCGCAGGCTCCAGCTCGCTCCGCCGCGGGCGCTGCAGGTCTCCGCCGCTGCCGGCCGATGCCCGGGCCTCGCTGGTCAAGTGGTCCTAAACATTTCACAATTATGCTAGAGAACTGTTGAACTGTTAAGAACCACTGCACCAAGGAGGCTGAGGGGTCCGCGGGGAGC
>VXBB01005746.1:305281-357015 GCA_013399915.1 Illadopsis cleaveri
AGCTGCAAAAAGAAAAATGTGTGAAGAGCAATGCTTATGCTGCAGAGATGGTGTGTGAGCTGTCAAGCAGATGTGTCCTGGGAGATCCATCCATCCCTGCATTGAGACCCCGATAGGAAGGAGAAGCTTCAACTGGCCCTAAAA
Organism: Illadopsis cleaveri; assembly: GCA_013399915.1. NCBI lineage: Eukaryota > Metazoa > Chordata > Aves > Passeriformes > Timaliidae > Illadopsis > Illadopsis cleaveri. The sequence continues at coordinate 305,426 of VXBB01005746.1, forward strand.
AACATTAGGAGAAGCACATTGCAAACAAAAAGGAGGTACTTTTACAGCCTTGATGTAGATTATACTTTGCCATGACTTCCCACTGTAAGTTCAGGAGTCCCAGCAGTGTGTTGAGACGACAGCTGGAGATCACATAATCACAGAATAGTCAGGGTTGGAAGGGACATCTAGGGATCATCCAGTCCAACCCCCCTGCCAAGGCAGGGAGACCTGGAGCGGGTGACAGAGGAACACATCCAGGTGGGTTTGGAATGTCTCCAGAGAGGGACACTTTTCTGGGCAGCTGTTCCAGTGCTTTGCCACCCTCGACATAAAGAAGTTCTTCCTCATGTTGAGGTGAAACTTGGTGTTTTAGTTTATGGCTTTGCTCCTGTTGCTGGGTACCACTTGAAGAGTCTGGCACCATCCTCTTGACACCCACCTTTGAGACACTGGTATGGATTAATGAGATCTTCTCTGATCTCTCTCTAGACTAAACAGGCCCAGCTTCCTCGTTTCCTCATAAAAGAGATGCTCCGGTCTTCTGATGTGGCCTCTGCTGGACTCTCTGCAGTAGTTCCTTGTCTGTCTTGTACTGCAGAGTTCCAAACTGGAACAGAGATGTGTGCATGAGAAATGAATCCACCGAGTCCTCTTTTGCAATCAGCTCTCCCTGTAGTATTTCAAATTTCAGGAAAGCCTGGTCTCATGGTTACTCTTTAATCTCCTCACAAACAATTTTCCTCTCTCTCCCTTTTTTTTTTTTTTTTTTTAATTTGAAATAAAAGTACAAATTAAATAGCAAGTGAACACAATTCTGACATGACCAATTTTGAATGCCTCACTTCCCTGATAACTGACTCTATAGACCATAAGAAGAGCTGAGTTTCATTAAATGCCAGCACCTTTTACTCTACCATGAAGTTTCAGGCTAAACCCTGGAAACTAACATGCAAAATCACTTTTTCTGAACATTTCAGCCAACCAATTAATATTTAAGTTTAGCTGCTATGCATTAAGTCCGCTTCAATAACTTTATAATTGATTGCAATGCTTAATTGTGATAGCCATCACAAACCTTGTAGCAACTTGATTTTTCATGTTCACCAACTAGCTGTTTTTTCAGAGTTGGCAGGTTTACATGTCCTATCCCATAAAACCATGAGAAAGGAAACAATTACTAATTATTTGACCATCTATCAAGATTTCCTAGGCTTTTGCTGGTTCAAGCTATTGAACATACAGAGTCAGAGTGTGACTTTGCACTGACGTAGCATGGTAATTTTTAGCAACATCTCATATTTCTGGTTTTCTGTCCTTGGAATATAGAACTTTCCAAACAACAGTGGTGAATGGTGACATAGTTGTGGGCAGAGATCTTGGTCAAAGTGGTCCAAGTAAATAAACTGACTTATTTCACATCACACTCTTGTCAGACAGTAGAGATAACAGGCCAATTGTCTTTGCCCTGAAGCCCTGGAGCTCCTTCAGTGGGAATAAGAAATTCAGATGTGCCACAGAAAGAATCTGATGCATTGAAATCCCAACTTTACTGGGCCCTGGTCATAAAGATCCACAGCAAAACATACCCAGGGAGGAAGCCACACGCCCTGGAAGATGCAAGTGTAATTGTTCATGCACAGACAATCAGCATCAAAGAATGTCCCCAGCACAGCAGCTTTTTGCATGTGACAGGATTAATTGACAGCTGTCTGTTCTAATTGTGATAACTTCATATCTCTTAGCAAATGATTGCCATTAAGGTTCCTTTTTTCTCACCCTGAAATTCTTTTCTTTCTATGCCAGGATTGTCATTTGCCTTCTATGCTAATAATTAATCATTTCATGTAGAAATAATCAGCTGCTGTAAACAAACATAATTGTCATTCTCTTGTCCCTTTCTTAGCACTTTTTACTCTGTGGAGTCTCATCTAGTTTCACTTTTAAGCCCTTAAAACCAGGATTTAGGACTGTCGAACACCAAGCACAAGAGCCTAATGCGATCTACAACAGTGGCACTAGAGGACAAACATATTAATTATGCACATAAACATGTAATAATGAGGCTTATCTGTTCTCAAAAGTGCTGCAGAAGGTACTTAGCAGGCAGCTTTGGCCAGCCAATATCTCCCCTGGCCACCATTCTTCTGATCCCATGTGGAAGCTGAGGAGATGTGAAGGAATACTGTGGCTTGAGAGAGTGGTTATTTATTGCTGTGGCATTTACTGCTGCTGCAAGACGGGGAATGATATCTCAGCCTTTTCCTGCCTCATTGTGCAACGTGCCACGCATCAGGTCGCGCAATGCCGAGGCCTGGCAGGGAGGAGGAGGAGGCTGCGGAGCAGAGCTGCAGGATGTTGTTGGTTGGCACCTTCCCATGGATTCCCTCTGATGTGCAGCATCCTGGAGTGGGAGGCAGGTGCTGGTGTGAAGCTCAGAATGCCAGTGGGAGTGCGCAAGATATGCAGCAGCTGAGCGTGTCCCAACAGGAGAGCCCTGGCAGGGCAGGCTGAGGGGGAGAGGGGCACAGCCTCTGCCCTGCCAGCCTGGGAGGAGCGTGGGCCCCACTTGTTATAATCTCCTGCTACATCAGTGGCAGATTTGGACATCAAGGACCAAATCTATTGACCCTGAAATTTGGATCAACTCTTCCCAAATGGAGCCATGTTAAGTCGTGCTGTTTAGTGTGGTTCACACCAGACATTTTGCTGCCGTGATTCAGGATTCTTGTCTCAGCTACACTTTTGAGACACAGGCTTCTGCCTCTTCCCGTTCAGCTGATCACAGGTAAACAAATGTACGTATAATGAAGTCTCGAAAGTAATTTTCAGATAGACACTTTGCAAAATAATAAATCTGGTAGTACGAGATTTTATTCTGACTCATGGCCTATCTAAGATGGCAACATTTGAGTCCCACAGATTCATTTGTATGGTTCAGTAGATTACTTTACATATCTTATAAGCTTTCTGTATTAGTAGCTTTTCTAAAAGAGTCACTAAAATTAAAGTGCTGTTAGAAACATGCAATCAAACACCACATAAAACATTGTTAAAGGATCATGGGAAGACTAGTCTTACTAGTCTAGAAGATGGTTATACTGTTGATCAAGTCACTTAGAAGAGACACAAGCATATCAACTCTGCTTCTGATAATATATGCTGTGCACATTTGATCAGTTCTTTATAAATTTCTTGTTTTCACCCACCATGCAATTACTTCAGGTTTATCTCAGTGATCTAACAAATTGTGTTGCTGGGAACTAAAAGGATTTTGTTTCTTAACTGCTGAGCATAGGTACTTGGAGAAGGGGATTACCCCTGTGCCTGCATTTGATCACTCTTTGGGTCCTTTAGTGCTTTGTGTAAGTGGAACTGGGCTCACTTTTTCTTCTGTGCACCAGACACATTTCCCTCCCTACTCATCTCACTACTTGAACAAGCCTTAAAAATGGAGGAATCTTCCAACTAGATCACAATCCTTTTGGAAGAATTCCAGTAGATCTCACTATTCAGAAGACTGCAAATAAAGAAACTGATTCAAGGAGGGGTTTAGATCCAGATGAGAGATTTCCTTATCACTCACTGCTGAACAGCAAAATCCCTGTATGAGACAACTGAGACATGCTACAGTATAGCAATTCTAAGTTAAGACATGCAAAACTGGAGATATTTAGCTATTTAAGTAGAAGGAGCAGATACTGAAGCCTTGCTGAACATGATTTAATTCAGCAAGTACTGATCAGACACAGTTGGTCTGTCCGGGGGTCAGCCAACCTTGTTAGATGTCAACAGTTTACTATGTCAACATTCAATAGGAGAGCAAGCACAAGCTGATTTTTCAAATAATTAAGACTGCCCTTCCAAGACAAAAGTTTTGTAAGAGAAATCTCCAAACAGAAACTTAATATTTTCAGCCATCAGTAGAAAAGAAAGTGGTTGCATTCAGGAAAGAAAAGCTGTAGCTCAAATCAGACAGGAACTTGGACATGTTATTTGTGCAAATCTCTGCTTTCTGCAGTGTTAAGAGAAGTGCTGACATAGGCCAAGTAGTCCCTATCCCTTGGCAGTATTAGCTGGATCATTAGGAAAAAGAAACAAAGTGGAAGCTGGGTGTTGTCTTTCAAGTGAAGAAAGCTGTAGAATTGATGTAATGTTTGACTTTTAGAGGAGGCATTCATAGCGTCTCCTCCGTGGAGAGGCAGCAGAGGTTCCAGCACCAGCATTCATTCCCAGAACTGCAACTCACTGCAACTCAAAACATTCAACACTGGAAATAAGTCCAACATTTGTGCAGCAGTTACAAGTGTCACATTATTGATTATGCCTTTATGCTGTTCTATAGTCACTGCTGGAGCTCTGTACAACAGGATGGTCCAGACCCTCAGGAGCCTCTCTGACACTCACTCAGGTACAGGCTGGGAGCTTGTGCACTTTCCTACTGTGGCATTTCACCCAGTGGTGACTCTGCAGGGCAAGGAAAACTACAGCCTGACCACTTGCATTATTACACTGAGGCTGGAAAAGAATGGGAGCCACTGCCATTTCCTAGCAGAAACTAAAATACCACTTTCTATTCCAGTTAAAAACTGATAGTAAATTAATATCACAAGCTTTTCTGCACAAAACAAAACAAAGCCCAACCCAAAACTCAAAAGTAACTTTATCCAGCTTTCACCATGCCATTTTCAATGTGTACTGTGTATAAAATATCAAGCACAGATCTGCAGATGATCCTCACCATGCTAGATCTCCCAAACTGCAGCAGGATGTAGCTATGAAGGGTAGGTGCACATCATGGGTGTCTGGAACTAAAGCCGTTTGAGGAGTTATGAAATGGACCCACAGTTAGTTCTGGCTTAATCTGCAACCCTTTACTGAGCAGAAGATTACTGGATAAAAAAAAGAGTGTATTGGATCTTTTCAGGAATGATCTGAAAGGAGAAAAATTAGGATGTTCTAAAAAACTAAGTTACCTCTGGAATGTCTAGCATACTTTAATGAAAGACACTCTGCTGCTTACAGTAACTGGAACAAGTAGCTAGAAACAAATAGGAGCAATTTTATTCCTCACTAATATTTAGATTTTACTTTTGAGCAATAACTATGCAAAACTTAAGGGTTACACACAAATAAATTCATCATAAGACTGGGAGTTATCACAGAGAGTATAATTATGATTATTAAATCACCAGCATGAAGCAAAGGGTGTAGTAGACGAACAAGACAACACAGGATCCCCAAAGTGTTACTGAAGTTCATCTCCAGCATTGAGTCAAGAGCTGAAATTTCTGGCCTTGGTTGGGTGATTCTTGCCACAGCACCCTATACATTTAAGTTATGTTAAGTTTCTCTTAACACTTGTAGACTGTTAAGTTCCCAAATGAAATTCTGACATACATAAAAGAGATCCAGTTCTTTCTCAGATAAACATTAAATTTGCATTCATATGTCTGCCATTGAAACACACTGGTTTATTTGTAAGACAGATCACAATTTTTCTAGAAAGTTGCAGGAACACTGTTAGGCAAGATGACATATTAATAGGATATATATTTCTGTAAAGATTTGTCAGAAAGTAGCTAATAATGCTTAATTCTTACTTAAACATGGCCCAAACCATTTCGTTTCAACTTTATGAGCTTCTAACTAAAAGTCTTCTTACTGCATCACATCTCAAAATGTTGTACTTAGTCTCTTTACCTGGTTTATATGCAGGACCAAAATGGTTGGCTGTTTTCTTCCCTCTCCTTCAGTTTTACTGTTGAGACCTATTATTTCAGTAGTTCAAACCAGAATATAATTTTTTGTTCAAAAGTATTTTTGTACTATAGATTGATATTTTAGAAATATAAGACATTGTTTAGAAAGTTTTCTGTAGATCAGATGAGCCTTTATTGAAAAATATGAAGAAAATATTGACACTTCTGTCTATGCTGCAGTCAGTCATTTTGGTACAGAAATAAAGAATGGATGCTGTTGTGAACAAATGATGGCATCTGAGAATAATTAAAAATAGAAAATATTCTTCTTGTGGAGAAGTTTATCAAGGGATTACCTGGTTCAGTGCATCAACAATTAGACTATTGATGAAGCAAGATAATAGTTCTGAACACCACAGGAAAAATAGTCTGTGCATGATTTTACTCCTGATTGTAAAGATTTTCACAAATATTACTTTGCTACATACATCATCAACTTTATGTATTTACAGATAAGAGAGCAAAAAAATGACAAATTTGATGCCTGATTTTTGATGTTAGATCTCATTTATTTAATTCTGTATTCATTTTATTCAATCTAAAGCATGTTCATTGCTATGTAATATCAATTATTTAATAATGAGACAGCTTAGCTCTGATTTTTGTGACCATAGTGAAGATGTGCACTACTTTTCACAATAATCAAGTATTTTTAAGGTTTTGTTTTTAACTGGAGTGTATACAGCATTTTCTGAGACTGCATGCACAGTTCCCTTGTTTTGGTGTGATCTGACATGCAGTATACCTTGGGAATCTTTTAATACTAGCAGGCTCAGCAAGTAGTCCTTGCAGCTTTTCTCCATGATAAGAAGAGCTGTGGGAAGGTTGAGTAGTATAAAGAGAAAAAAGAAAAAACTATCTGCACTTCAAAGATTCCCTTCAGATGCAGCAGATAGAAAATCCACACAGATTACTGCAGAAGCTGTAGGTGAAATTAAAAGTTGCCTGAAGTATTCCCTACGTTTACATATTCTAGGGCAGACACAGCTGTAAACACACATATCGCCTTCTTTATTTAGTCTGAAAGTGCTGGGACTTCAAACTTGGGGTCTGTTAATACTGAGATCCCATTTACAGTCCAAAAAATTATGTGTCCAGCATGTAGCAATCTTGATTATATTCCAGTCAGGATGTGGGAAAGATGCTATTAGAAACAAAACAATCAATTCACTCCGGCAGTCCCACAAACATGCTCTATGGCATCTGCCTCCTACTCATTTCAAGTGAGGGTTTATAGTGACACATTGGTGAAGATTAGTACACAACTGCAGGCAGATGCCCATGACTGATTCAATTGTTTGCACTGACACTCACAATTGCTGTAATTGCAGCTGGAGTGATAAAAGTCATTGCAAAAAAACAGACGAAGTGAAATCAACATTGTTCTTCAGAGATTTTATTAGTTGAAACCCAGAAATGCACAATCCACTGTTTTTCCTTGGTATGAATTCATCACAGCATTTCCATTTGCTAAGCCTGCAATACTGTCCTCAGCGGTTTAATGCAGGAATATTCCCAAGGCCTCTTTAAAATCAGAACTTGTAACAGGAACAGCCATCCATTCCAGCCTCACTTGCTTAAAAGCATTTTTCCAGAAAAGTGATTAAAAAATAAAGGCAGCAAATGATTTTTAGACAATCAGTGAAATCCTAAATAAAGAATCTTTCTAAGTTGTAGCTTTCCTGTATGCCCCAAGCAGTGCCACCATTGTTCCTTTCCTCCCATAATGGCTTAACAGCATTAGCATTAGTGCTTCAAGCTGGTATTCCTGATGAGGAGTGACCATGTTCTACAGCCCCTGGAGAAAGAGAGAATGGATGTTTAGAACTAGGCAGTGTCCAAAGCCTTCCTGAGAACAGATTACCCTGCCAAGCCAGTTCTCACGCAGTGCTGAAGACTTCCTTCAGACCGCCTACACTACTGGTGGCTCAGTCCAAAGGAATTATGAGGTGATCCATGGAGGAGTTGAGGATTTAACACATTGACTCCTCACTTACAAAAGGAAAGTGATTTTTGCAGACCTATTTCAATGAAAATGGAAATCCCTTTGCAGCATAACTCATATTCTAAAGGTATTTTAGCATTGCCATCCTGACTGCTAGAAAACTTCCATTTAAATGCTCAAGATTGTGATTGTATCTAATCCTTCTACATTGGGTAAAACTAAATAACCCCCCAAAACTTTAAAGGAAAGCAAAGAAATCTGCCTGATTGTGTCCTTCATTAATTTAAACCAGTATAAAGAAAATCAAAAATTCCAGCTGCAGTCCCCACTAATATCTCTCAAATGGGATGCACAAGTGGCCAGATAACCATTGATGTAGCAAAATCTTTAACTCCATTTTGTGCTGATTTTAATAAATAAAGGAGATCATCTCCTCCCAAAACTTAAACTGGGATTAGACTCGCCAATATACTGGAGAAATCTAAATCAACAATGTATTGCATCAAAAAGGAGCTCTGAGAAATGAAAGGCAAGTGTTTTAAATGTTTCCAGTTACAGCACAGCACTGGAGAAGGTCAAATGCCCCAACAAGTTCCCAGTAGAGAGACTTGTCAGATCTAATGCTCTGAACACGAGGCAGGCACAGGGAAGCACATCTTGGATGATGGCAGGTGATGGCAGAAGGGATTCATGTCAGGCAGAACCAGGCAGTTGCCTCTGTGGCCTGAGGAAGAGGAAGGCCATGGCACTGCCCTGTCCTGTGCCCAGCAGCCCCTGGCACAGCTCTGTGTGACAGAGCTTTCTGCAATCCACGTGTAGAGTACAACCAACTCCGGTCTGGGACAAATCTGGCACACGTTTCCTGTGTGGTCGATGATGTTACACCATTGTCTGGTTTAGGGTGCTCCACTGAAAGCCAGAAGGAGAGGGCAGGTGGAGGTGCTGCAGGTGGCACAGTGGCCCCTCCTGAATGGCTGTGGTGGCCGTGCAGCTGTCCTGGGGAAGGGAACGCTCCTGTGCTGGGGCACAGCACCCTGAGAGCTGGGCCTGGCCAATGTGCCTGGTGAAAGGCATTTCCTCTCCAAGGCAGCAACACAGAGGAGCCTTTTATTGCAACAGGCTGATGGGACATCACATTGTAGCCCTCAGTGGTTTCATTTTAGTAGCTTTTACATTCCCAACCAAGGTCAGATCTGCACTGTGGAACGCACAAAGAAGCATTTCCAGGTTCAGGCAAAAAGAATAATAAACATTAGCCCCACTCTACAAAGAAGGATTTAAGTACTCAGAGTCAAATCAGAAACCAAGACAGGGACAGCAGATGAACCGAGATGTCCCAGGGTGTACGAGGGCTTAAATAGAAGATCCCTCTTCATACTTATGCTGATGATACATTTCACAACTCCAGCACTTGAGAACAAAATCTTACCTTTCTTATTGCTTTTGTCTAAGGAAGTCAAGAACTTCCATCTGTCCTGTAGCCTCTGCCTGTAAGTAGAAACATGAATAAATCCTGTCATGCACCAAGACATGCAAATACTCACTTGTGGGAATTAAGACTATGTTACCACAAAATAATTAAAATCCAATTTAAATTTTAATTCCTCTGACACAGATGAGAAAATTCTCACTCCAACTATTCATTACTTCACATCAGAACCAGATTTGAGTTTGTAACAAATTCTAATCCAGTTTGTAGTCCAACATACATTTTTCCCAAATTAATATTATCCAAGAGCACATGTTATTATCCAGCTAGCACAAGGGAGCACAGCTCTATGGACACTTACTACTTGTAGGGGATTCCTGCCATCATAACCAGTTTGCTCCAGGTCTGCACCAGCCAGGTACCAGGCATACAGCCCATCCACATCGCCTTTAGCTGCAAGGCTGGAAAAAGAATAATTAATGTTGGTTCTAAATCTTTCAGTTAATTTCAGTGAGCTCCTGGGTCCTGTAAATGAGCTCAGCAGGTGAAGGCTGAACCAGGCTCAACATGGCTGCCAGGGTAGAGAGGTAAGGAACACTATTACAACAGCTTTGAATAGCTGAGCAAGCAACACAGCTTGATGAATCAGTTCCTTAAATTATTAGGGCTGTGCTATAAGTACTTACAACAGGCTAGTTTCACATAGTGGGTGTGACTATGACCAAAGGGGAAAAAAAAGTCAGGCAGTTTCATATTTCACAACACAATATTTATCTCATGAAATGAGTTGGGGGGAGGGCAATGGCTAAATCAAGATGCAGCTGAGTGAGAGCACAAGCAGATGTGCCAGCAATCCACAGGACTTATTTAAAACCCCTAAGAAAACCCCATTCACAAGTTTGCATAACTGTGTTTCCTATCAGTAGTTATGACATTCAGTACATTTATGTGATATTGTTTGGACAGTAACACAGCTATATTTGAGTTTTATGAAACAATTTGTAGGATTTAAACGGGCAGCAAACAAAAAAAAAGAAAAAGGCTTTTCAAAGATGACCTCTGCCTGCCACATATAACAAGCAATAGAAAGATTCAGAATGAATCCTATACAAGTAAGTTAGTTAAAGTTTTCAGAGGAATGCACACCGGGTTATTTCTTTCCACATCTGCTGATAGTCGCATCCACAATACTTAAAGTTTATTTTTAAATCTCATTTTGGTAAAAGGGCTAAGAGCCTGTACATACACAAATCATGCCAGTCTGTACCAAGGCTGAACTGATGGGAAGGTTGGCAGGATGACCTTCAGTCTTTTTAGGATACCAGCATCTGTGAGGCTTCAGACCTGGGCTTGCCATGGGTTTGCAGATTGTTTCAGCAGAACCCTGCTGATAATCATCAAGTGAGGTTGAATCTCATTAAAAGAGGGGAAACCTCCCCAACATTAAGTTCAGAGTTTGCTGCCTTAACCAGAGTTTGCTGTGGGTGACAAGCACTGTGCTGGCAGCAGGCAGATGGTGATGAGCTCCTGGAGGTGATGACCATGCCAGGAAGACCTGGTGAAGAGTAGAGAATGCTCAAGATGCAAGGGGCAGTCATGGAAGAAACCATGAAAGCAGGGCTGCAACATTCACTTCTCTGCTAGGTTGAAATCACTTCTGTTGATTAAATCACTTAAGTACCTGAAAGTATGTTTTCAGGGGAGTGGACACCTCTAACTGCAGCAGTCCCAGAGGCTGGGCACAAGAAGGAAAGCAAATGGTCCCTGTCTGTGTTCCTCCATGCAAACCCCAGGTGATCTGCAGCTGAGGCCCTTGGGGGACAGGGAAGTGGTAGTGGGCTACAAAGAGGTTTAACAGTGCTTCAGTCTGGCATCATGAAGGAAGGGATCAATAAATCATTAATGAAAACTGCCACAAAAGAAAAGGCCCCACAAAAGAAAAGAAGCAATAAGGACACAGAGGAAAGCAAAGGAGGTCCAACAGGAAGCTCAGTGGGAGGCTGGTAATGAAACTGCAGGAATAGGGTGAGCATTAGTAAAGAAAAAGTATAAGCATTAGTAAAGCAAAGAAATTGCTTAGCAGCCACTTCTGGAACACATGAATTGTATTTATTTACAAAGACTAGTCTCCTGCTGTTAACACTGTAAAGTCACAGGCTAAGGAAGAAACAAAAAGCCTACCTAGAGAGTTATGAGCATCACCAACACTGGACAGGAAAGCACATTGTATTTGCCAAACAGAATTGCATAGTTCAGCCATGTGCAAAGCAGAAACCACTTTGGTCAAAGACTTTCAGAAATATTACTAACCTACATACCCAGGGCACCTCAGGTGCATCTCTGTAAGCAACAAACAAGGACAGCTGCACTTACTTGAAAATTGACTGCCTATTAACAGCACCTATTCAGAAAGAACTGTGATCTCCTTCTGTGATTCTCCTTAGAGCAATCCAAATACACAGAAGTATTTTCAATTTTGCAGCAGCCATTTACTGATCAAGTGAGAACTTTATTCTATGGGGACTGTGACCAGAGAACAAAAGGTGATGTAGCTTGTGAGAAAATTTAGATACCAGTCTAAACAGAAGATACCTACTATTTACTAGATTGATTAGCATCAGGAGCACCACAAAACATTTTCTCCAAATCCAGATTTCCATAGTCAAGCCACACACATCTGGATTTCATTTATACACAGTAAGTGTACTTCATATACTAAAATATATACAGAGGACTTCTACATTTACATTATAGGAACCCTGGCTCTGTATTTGTCTCAAAGATATTTATGCCAGAAATTCCAACTACAAGTGCAACCTCTAAGCAGCAAGTCCATCACTGTTATATAATGACATGGAATAAAGATATCTTCAATATACACTTACTTGGATGTTTAAAATCTGCTTTGTTGATAAAGAACGATCTACCACAGTTTACTAAACTCTGACTGATACCTCTGATAGCCTATAATCCCAGGCATCCTGCCTATCAGTACTCTTGCAGTCAGAAATATGATTCTGTATCCAGTTCCCAGTTTCAGCAAGGCTAATGTACCCACAATGATGACAGAGCTAAGATGCCAAGAATAGTGACAGTGCTCTCTGTGCCTCCAACCACACCAATATCAAGCTGCAATTTAAGAGGTGCTCTGTTACTGCCAGGGGACCAGGAGCAAAGCTTGTCAGATCTCAGAAGGTTTATAAGGAAACAATGCAGTTGTAGATTTGGGAAGTAAAAAGCCCAGTGAAATGACACCTTGGGGTTCCCTCCTGCCTCTTCATGTACTAGGATTTCATCTTTCCCTGGGACACAAAGCTGTGCTTTATCAGCAATTCTCCTTTTTCTGTGTTTATATAAAGTCATCAGGACAGATTTTCTTATTTTCAGGTGTGTCATCACCCTGACAGAAATTTTTTTTCTTTTAATTTTTTTTAAGATGAAGATCTGAAGAAAAGAAAAGAAAGTCCATCACAAGGCATGGATTGCTCTGTCCCGAACACATTTGGGAGTGCTGTTCTTGTGTCTCCACATCTCTCTCAGTTCAGACAGACTTCTTGAAAGACAGCAAGCAGTAGAAGCTTGATCCTTATTCCTGCAGAGGCATATTTACCCTTCCTTCCCCAGCCTTACCCCCTCTTTATGTTAAATTGAAGAGGCATCTTATTCTGAAAGGTGGTGATTTTGAAAGGCTGCATCTTTGTATATATCCTACCATATCATATAATTTTATAAAATCTAACAATATGAGAAAGCTGGTTTGGCTTTATGCCCCTGTTTAATTTTGTGAAGTATAGACTTGAAGTACCTCAATTCTATACAAGCTTTTTTCCCTTTAAAAAACAAACACAAATGAACTGTTTACCAACTCTAGAAGTCCAGAAGCTTTCAGATTAAGTCTGAGTGTCCCAATTTATCTCATCATGGTTTGGTTTTTCAGACAGATGACAATACTACTGCAATATGAGAAGCTATTCTGACATTTTTAACAGATTACTAACACTTGAGATCTCATTTCAAAACAAAACCATGAACCAGATACCAAACATCAACGAAGTGATTCTAGAACCAGACTAACACCTCTACTTTAAAAGACACCAGCAAATGAAACCATGAAAGATTTAATAACTATGTGCATCTCCACTTCCTACACAAGAGTTCCCACTGATACTGTCCAACACTCAGTTCTGCCTGGTACTCCTTTCCCTCTCAAACATCACCAATGCCAAAGGAACACATTTATTTTTATTTTATCTCCATAATCTTCCAAGTGAACTATTCTATTCTATTCTATTCTATTCTATTCTATTCTATTCTATTCTATTCTATTCTATTCTATTCTAAAATCATGAGTCTAAACAGAAGGAGGCTGAGGAGACTATTAGAATATAAAAATCACTATTCGTGGTCTTTCATAACAGTCTGAGGATTGGTAGGTAGCAAAGAGGGAAAACATGCTTATGGTTTAATTCAGAGAGAACTGCATGGGGGAAAAAGTTAAACTAGCTAAGTGCAGAAACACAGAACTTATCAGAAAGCAAGCAGCTTTATCCTTCTAAACCCCAAGAACTTGACATATTGCCTTGGTGACAAATTTGGACTGGAAGAAATTGCAGCTTAAGGTACATTACAAGATAGAAGAAATGTAGGAAAACAGTTGAAATTAGACAGAGGGGAGATGTTATAAACAGCTGGTTCTATAAGCAGTTTGACCATGTGGCCATGTTGACTGCCATGAACACTGTAGAAGTATCAGAGACATTTTGGCAAGAGGACAAACACCAGCACCTCAGATTTAGTACCTTATAGGTAGCTGAGTAACTCTGTGGAAAAAGTCCACTTTGCTAGAAATGAGTATGCCAGGCCCTGTAACAGAGCAGAGCAAATGAAGAGCTTCAGCTCTGCAGGAGCAAGAGAGGAGCAGCCACTTCAGCACTTGTCTTGCAGCCTGATCTGGCTCTGCTCCTGGTACAGGCCATACAGATCCAGGTGCACACTGATCCCTAAAAAGCTGTAACAAACTTCATGAGAACCCCATTTTGTTATTTTGTGTGAAGAACCTTTTTCCTCTTCTTGGGTTGTTTTGTTTGTTTGTTTGTTTTTTTGTTTTGGACATATTACTGCCAGGTCAGCTAACCAAACTGGTTCTGCACATGTCACCAGGACTAAGCACGGGGCCAATCTATTTGCAGAGGAATGTCATTCCCTAAACCTTTTGGCAGAGGCAAAAAGCACAAACCAAGGCTTTAGTTCTGTCCTATCACTTGCAGTGCCCTGGGAAGTGCATATTTTGACTCCATGGTAAAAGCCTTATTACCCAGTCTCCTCTGAGCATGTTCTGACAATGGAAACACTCTAGACAGTATTCCTTAATTCCAGAATTACTCAAAGGACAGAGTCCAGTCTCCACACAGAACACACATTAGCTTTACCTTGACCTTGTTCATAGACATTATACAGCACTGGCTGGTCCCTGCAAGTCTCATGATTTCCTGCCAAGTCTTGATATAAAGGCCAGTGCTCAGAGGTTTTTTGTTTGTTTTTCAGAAGAAGAGAGAAGAGGAAATTAAGTAAAAACTACAAGCAATTTTTGGAAATACATAGAACTTTCTCACAATTTTCAGAGTGATTTGTAATTCAGGACCAGTACTGGAAAAAATGAAATCTAACATCTATTCCTTTCTATAACACATATTCGCATTATTATATATTGAAAGTAACTGTATGGAAAGCCACCTCTAAGAGAATTATATCCTCTTAAAATTAAATATAGTGATGGTGAGCAGCAGTTCACAAGTTTTGGGGTTAAACCTATTTGTCTATTTGATTTAGTTATCTTTAAGAACAATACTACATACTAGTTAGAATAGAAGCCATTCCAATATAAGTGAGAAGCGGAATTTAAGACAATAAAAATGATACATTTTGTGCAGCTTTATTTTTAAAGAGAGATGTTACAAAATCCCATCTTGAACAGCTGCTTTTCACCATTCCTCAATAAGTGACTTTGGGGGAAAATGGGATATTTGCTTCCAGCTCACTTATCCCCACAATCCTCTCTCCTTTGGAACTCTTGCACTATTGGTGCTTTGAAACAGAGTTGATTCTTAATTTCATCACTTGTTGCCTTATTATTCATCTATCACAGAAAGAGCCCCCTCATGTGCCAGGGACACAACTGTTTATTGAAAATGCTCCATTTTTGAGTTTTCTCTGAAAAACCATCCCACTCCACACCCATTTTAGGGCCACCTCATATATCACATTTACCTGCAGAGTGTTGTTCCAACGTCCTCCAAGTCATGGCTGGAAAGGTGTGCTCCTGTTTCTCGTAACAGGTTAATCACTGGTATGTGCCTTAATGAGAGGAATAGAAAAAACTGAGAAAGTGACTTGACTTGGAGGGGCTTTTTTCCCCCTGAATCCAACATTGTCATATCCACAAATATCCACATATTCAGCCAGTGAAAGTTCACATTCTCTTTTCCACAATCACAGAACCAATGAATCTTTTCCAAGGTGACAGATGCAATAAACAGAGCTTCCCTCCTTCCCTCTCAAAAACTCATTCACACACTAAGCTCAAGAAGTGTTAAGTTCAGCTCTAGAAAAGAAAGGGATGCATACCCTTCTCTTCCAAGAATTCTTAGTATCTTAACCTTAGTGCTAATTTAATTTAACAGTAGAAATATTAGTAATTGAAATACATGCAAACAGGGAGAATATTTATTACACAGCATCATTCCAGTATTTTAAAGAATACAATGCCCATATATAACAGTCTTAAATAAAACATTGTGTCTTGCAGATAAGCAATGAATCTTTAGGTTAATGGAGAAGCTAATCAGATTTTTAGGGCTTCAAAATGATGTTAAGTATTCTTATGAACCTCTGTCAAAAGAACATATTTTCTTAACTTCCTCCTTCCAATACCATTATTATTGATTTCTACCTGGAGACTTTAGGAGGTCTTCCTTGTCCTTTCCTTTGAGATAAAGGGACAAATGGCACTACCAGCCAACACCTGTGCCTTAGTCAGATGCTTAAGAAACTCTGTGGAAGGCTGCTCTCTAAAGGTACTTGTGGGTAGAAAATAACATGACAGGTAAAAAATCTGCAAAATACATTTTTCATAACTAACCTAGTGGAAGACTTAGAACTAGGTTTGAAAAGAAAATGACAGAATACTCCTCTGTCAAACAACTGATCTAGTTTACAAATCAAAACACAGGTTTTTTTCTCCAGAAAGAGCATGATGACCCAGTAGATTAGGAATAGTTTCAAAGTTCCTATTTTAAGTAAGTTACAATAATACAACACTTCAAAATAAAGAGGTAGGCTTATCATTTAATAGGAAATACAGGGTTTGTCCAACCAATTACCTAAAAGATCATCTGTAGTAATTAAAAATTTAAAAAATAAGCTTACATACACTTTCTGCATAATCACTTGGTGGTAACCATGGGCCTTTCAATTTTTGAATTGGACTAAACTACTTATCTAATCCCTCTGCCTGTTTTTAGGAAACTCCATCTTCAATCAGAAGTTACTTTACAGTTATCCATATAAAGCCTATGTAAGCTTATATATTTCATGTAAGATCTTTAGTTTCTAAACTAACCAAAGAACTGTACATGTGCTATGGGAATCATCTTGCTTTTCCAAACACAGGATATCAGGTTATTGACCCTAACAGACAGTTGTTTGGTTTTTTTTTTAAATTGTACTTTGTCCCAGCTGACAGCCAAAAAAAAAAAAAAAAATTAAAAAAAAAAATCTTCCTTTGCTTCATAGCAAAGCACTGCTGGAACAGCACATGCCTCAAGTTTATTCAGTTATCTAAAATATTTTCTCAGGTGGGTCCCTTACGACATGGCTCGTCATCCACAAGCATCTCCTTGAGCCAGCAAATAATAGCATGGTCTCCTACTTTTCAATTCATGGAGAAGCATGAATTCTACATGTATGAATTTTTTAATTTTGATTCTTAATCCAAACAGTAATTAACTGAAATTAAATTTGACCTGAAATAGATTAAAGTAGAATATGCCTGTTCACTCAGGCTCTCATTGGGTACTGAACAGAACACGGGGAGTGTCTGTTTACTCTCCAAGGACTGCCCTGGAGTGTTCCTCATTTCCCACCTTATACAGGAAATCTCAGCATGAAATAAGCTTTTTCTAAAACAAAAGCTTTGCTGTGGACTAAAAGATAAAAGGCTCCAAAGTAGGTAATGTTGTGTGGTATCTTCCCTCAATGTGCTTCACCTATGAGGTCTGTATCTCTGGATACCGGCAAACAGACAGGTTTTCTCTTCCTGTTGTAACTATTTACTCTTTACTGGTAGGAAGAATCTCTCCAGAAAGCTCTTCACATCACACTCACACCACACAGCCATTACTGCTCTGACTGGGACTCTAAATATTTGGTACAGACAAATTTGGGATCATTTACCCCACTCATTTAATACAGCAAATTTAAACAAGGAAAAAAAAAAGTGGCTTGACATAGATTAAATTTGTAAGCATTGTAACTGATAGTGTTTACAATAAATGCTTACAATAAAGCATTTCTAAACAGAAGTACAATGTCCTGATTAATCATTCAAAGTCACCTTTCTTGGTAAAGTGGGGAGAAGTGCTGTGCACTACTGCTTGTTAAAGACAGGGCAAGGGAGAGGAAGAGTAGGGACAAATAGCAATGCAAAGTTTCAAAGTGTCAGATTTAGTACTGTGGCTGTCAAGTGCAGATCCATCCACGAAAGCAAACAGACCACCTCTGACATTCCCACCTCTCAATATGAAAACTATGCAGGAGGCAAGGCTCACTGCACCTTGTTCCCACTTGCACCCGAACTCTATCTACATTCTGAACAAACTTCAGCCCTCTCCAGAGCACCACTTCTGCTGCCTTGTACCTACCACAAGGGCATTAGTCACATCTCAAGAGGCTGGCTGTGAATTTTCTGATACTGTTATGTCTTAGGCACATGAGAGGTATTTGGCTTTAGAAATTGTTTCTTTAAGTGCTGCTCTCCTGTGGCTTTACAAAAGCCTCACAAGGGTCACAGTTGAGCTGATCTGAAGTTCAGGTGATGTCATGAGCCACAATCTTCTTGGGAACAGTTCAAATGCAATTCCTGTCCTAAGGTGACAGCACAAATCCAAGAGCAGAAGAACTGCTGGACAGTCAAAGCTCAAGGTGCAGAGGGATAGCAACATCCCCATGTCAGCCCTGGCTTGCACAGCTCCATGCTCATTTAGCTAACCTGATAAGCTGTGAGGTGTTCCTGACCCTCCCTTTTCCTACTGTGTTCTGTCACCAAACCATGGCTCTTGATAGGACACAGGCTGTAGAAACAACGTAATTCTGCCTATGTTACTTGAGATAGCTTTTTAGTAGTATCAGAAAAAACAAGTAGACAAAAGGTGTTTCTAGTGTCTCCTACCTGCTAGGTTCCATTGTTGATATCACTGGACATTAAAAACCGAGTATATACTAATATTTTAATATAATATTAGCAGAATATCTGATTTGGTGCAGTCTTCAAAGTTTAAGTTCCAGGTAAAGACATCCACATTCTTAGCACTTCATGAGGGCTCTGGATTCACAGGAATCCAGGTTCTGTACAGTACCCATCATCCCAAGCCCTCACCTGGCAGACACTTATTAAAAGTGAATCAACTTCAAAAGAGATGAATCATACATGTGAAATTAACACACATGTAAGAGTTTGCAGGATTGGGGCCTTAGGGTGCACACCTTCCACCAACTCTTGTTAAAGAAATGCAGGTGTAATGCATATCCAAACTTGACTGGCTTCATTCTTTTTCATGCTTGCTCCCCTAGCAACCAGAATAGTTATGGCAGGACCAGCTTAGTTTCACTTGTTCAGTTTTCTGCATGGCATCAGTTGGAATTTTGTGCTCCCTGAAAGGACAGGCTTCAGTGTGCTTCCTGGAGTCAGTGGTCGTTAGATTTTCTCTCTGCCTTATATTTCCTGAAGTAATGTAAATGTAACCTTGCAAAACATCAAGTATTTAAATTCATATTTACGTGGGAGGTAATTTTACTACCTCTAATCTGATGTTCTCACAGCACTGTATGAGCAACTCCCCATTTTCTACCTTTTACCACTGCTCTACAAGTAAATGGAAGCACTTTTACTACTTAAAATATACACAATTTTTATTCAAGACATTTTCCTGCTTAGAGAGTTTCTGTTATTAAAAAAACATTATTCTATTGTTTTGAAAATGAATTATCCCTTGAGGGTGCTGTAAGAAATTAAAGGAATGCTACTTATTTTGATATGTCAAGCAACTGGCCTAAATTAACAGTGGTCTGTTGAGCTTCATGCATAAAGTGAGTGAGACTACAGGCAAATTGCAGAGTTACAAATGAAAAAGCGGAAATGCAGTAGTTTATTTCTTATTTAGAAAGAAACAAAGAGTCACTTAAAGTCAAAAAATTTAAGAGACTATAATTGGCATAAATCAAGTCACTGGTCTATCAGCTGACAGTGCTATGTCAAGAAGCTTTTAAGAAGAGACATTACTCCTGATCATCTTTACAAATTAATAAATGGAAGACAGAAATCAGTCATCCTTACACAGGTTTGCATGCTGGTTAAAAGGCAAGCCACTGAGAAATGTTACATAAAAGACTGAAAGAAAGCTATTTTTAAGATGAGTGGGTACTGTATTGCAGTTAAATGCCAATTAAACAAATATTAATTCTCAGAAAAAGGGATTAAGCTGATGCAATGTTCAGTAAAATTGAGAAAGTTACAATATTAAACAGTTTAAAGCATTGACTACTCATTATCATCAGTTCCCCCCCCACCCCTTTCCCTCTCTGACATTTTCTATCAGGATAATCTCTTTATTTTCAGCTTGCAAGTGTTTAATAAATAGAATTTAAATACTTCTGTAGCAGAAATCTTTTTAGTGGGTATCTAATTACACACATATACAGCTGTCTGCTCTTTAGCATTCTCCTTTACATGCTTACCAGTGTGAAATGCAGTGTGAGTACATAGCAGATCATAAATACACATTTATGGGATTAGTTCTAAGTCAACTCTTCCTCTCATTCCAACAGTAGAAACAAAAAGAGAAACTGAAAATGGTTATGGTGCAGTTTCCTTTTACAATTCCCTGCTTCAAAATGGGTGTGCAGTTTTAAAGAGCTTAAAAGTCATAGTAGGAGTCTAATATAGGAGTGGCAATTCTAAGGAATCCAAACAACAAGCTCATGTGAAATTCCTCAGGCGGTAGATGGGTGCGGTAAAAAAAGTAGGTGCCTGATTTGCAGGAACGTCTAATAGTATCTAATGCTTTAGCATTTTCTCACATTGGACCAGAGCCACCTCTATTCAACTCCAAGGTTATTTGTTTGATTTGCTGTTGGGCTTGTTTTTGCTTTAAGACTGCAGAGCTTATATATTCATGAGGTAAAGCAACAGCCACAAAGCCATTCAGGACCATGCAAGAGGAATGGCAATAGCACAGCGCGGCCGCGCCGGACTCCAGCTCTCACAGTCAGAGAGCCTGGCGTGTTTTCTACATCTAGTCTTTGAAACAGAAGAAGCCTTCGAGTTATTCCTGCAGCCCATGGTAATCCAGGACTGTCAGACCTCCCAGGGAGCTAACTCCAGCTTGACAGACCAGGTAAACCTGTCAACATTAGAAAGCTGTAGGAGTATTTGGGGACATTCACCCACAAAGACCATGAAAATTCAATCTCTCTGAGCTCTTTTACAGAAAAAAATTGCTTTTCTCCTGCCATGATACAGACTGAATATGAGATAAAGAGCTGAAAATGGATCAAAGACAAGGAGAGATTATGGTGTGCAGCTTCTAACATGCTGGAAGACCAATGGCTCTATGAATCCCCAGGCTATACAAACTAAATCTTAGAAAATTAAATTCTGATGACGGATAACTTTTATATTCTGTGATATGGCCATTCCTTAGGACTATACAACATGGAAGAGACCAGTAAAGTGCAAGTCCATGACTACCATTCAAGAACTGCTGACATTCATAACAGCAGGAAGAGGAAATCCACAAAGCAGGCAGAGCCATGCAACCATCCCATATAATTATGAGTGGGTGGAAGGGAAAAATCAAAAAACCAGTCATCCAGCAAGAGACTCAGGAAAGCACTGGTGGAAGGGGAAGATTAAAACATGTCAACCTACCGGTATATTTTGTGCCAACTGAAACAGTCTGGTCTTGATGAGAAAGGGAAGGGCAGAAAAAGAACAGACAGCCATGGTCCTGCACTCTCACTTCTGACAATCAAAAGGAGTTTGGCTCTGTTTGATAAGGAAGCTTCAGAATAAAGAGTGGAGCCCTGAAATTATGGACAAAGTCTTGGCAGGAGGACAGCAATAATTACCTTATGCTAAAATTCTGCATGCATACCAAGTTGTTTGCTTTCATTCCACATTATTTTAAAAAACCTTTTCATTTAGGCTAGTCACATCCTTTGAAACAAGCTGATATGTGTTATTTTAACTGCTGTCATTTACACATGACTGCTGAGACCAGACAAGACCAGAACACAGGATGGATGGAGTTGAAATCCAAAATGACAGAAGGTTTATAAACTTTATATAGAGCAGCACATAACTTGTTACCTGAACTTGATCGCATTCATCAGCGGGGTAGATTCGTATCTGTCTCTGGCATAAACAGTCGCGCCAGACGTCAACAAATACTCCACCAAGGGCAGGTGCCCCTCAGAGGCTGCAATGTGCAGTGGAGTTCGGCCGTCGTAGTCTCCACAGCTCAGATTCCCACCCTACAAAAGGACACAATCCTTCACATGCCAAAAAGAAAATGGCTGCACACTAAGCTGTTGCAAACGTCACACAGTAGGATGTATACATCGCATTTTAATTCTGCCACCAAATTGTTAAGCCTGTCCAAAGTTTATCTTGCAGCATTGTTTTAGTGCCAATAAAGACATTTATTCCACCTCCTGCATGTTTCCTACTGAGATACGTTCTTTATTACAGCACACCATACAGCAGCTTTGTGTCCGTAGCCTGCTAATTGTTCTTGTCTTAGTTAATTCTTAATTTCAAGATATATTTATCATTTCTTGAGGCCCATTACCAAAATCTCAACAGTAGGGTAAACCAAGGCAAAGAGGGGGAAAAAAGAAAAGAAATGACAGGGAAATGCCTGTTTGTTCTTTGGGTATAAACCAAGTCAGAGCTTTGGGGAGAGCCAGAAATCCTGAATTAGCACTGCACTGTGTTTTGCTTAAATATAATTTTCAAGTTCTTTTTTTTTATTCCTGATAGATTTACATCCAAAAGGTGGATACTATGAATATGCATAAAGAAAGTTAAGAGAAAAGAAAGCAACACAAATCATTTTAAAATGTTCCAAAGTTAACAGATAAGAACTTGCATTTTAATCTACCTGTATTTTTACAGTTCAAAAGAAAATGTAAACAGCTGAAAACCAGAGAGGAACAAGAACATACCAGTTCTGAAAGGCAAAGACCAAGAAGTCTAGAAACCACGTGTAACCCTTATAGCACCTTGACTCTAAAACTTAGGTTGTCACTTTCTATGAGGATAGCTTCCTATCATCAGTTACAGTTCTATTAAAAAATTAATGTTTTCACATACACATTTTACATTACCATTTCTGCTATGGCTCTTAGTGCATCTATGTCACCCAGTTTAGCTGCAGCACAAGCCAAAGGTGGAATTAATGCATCTCGTACGGCTTCTAACTCCTGAGAAAGAAATAAAATTAGACATTTAATATCAGCCTCGCCTCTAATGCGACTGACACCCAAGTTGTAAAAACACTGCCCTTACTTTCATGTAAAGTATCCAATTAGTCACTTGGATATTTAGAAATGGTAGCATTTAGTTCTTGGAAGGAAAGAAGTCTCATGTTTATTTTACATTTTGTCAGTCTCGCATCCGTAAGATTTATATTGGTCCCTGGCAATACTACAAGTACCTGATATCTTTATAAACAATTTAAGGTGCACACACTAATTGTCATTTCTGTACTGCCATAGCTACACATCAGTACAGTAAGAGAAACAGTGCTGGTGGGAGGTGGAAAAGACCATATCCTCAAGACTGGATCAATTTTATTAGTGTTATTCCTCAGATATTTGTGTAACCTGTACTTTCAAACCTATACTGACAAGCCTCCTAGGCCCCCTGAATATTCTCCCATTTCTTATGCTTACTAAAGGTAACTAAAGAATTCATTCAGTATTCATTATTTAATAAAAATTCCATCTTCCCTGAACCCTAGCCAAGAGAAAAGTGAGTTTTTGTACAACCAGTACTACATTATCTAATTTATATTTATATTATATTTTCTAATTGGGAGGGGCTAAACGCCACAAATTACACTTGTGTAATGCTTCCTTAGTATCAGCCTTCTATGACTGCATGTACAATTAAGCTGTTTTACTCATTATTACTGGGATTGCTCCAAAGTCAATATATTTGACCACAAAAATATAAAGCACTTCTTCATATCATTGATACCCGGAATTGCGGCATCTGTCTGAGGCTTGTTATTGCAACAAGCCAGCCAAGAAAATAATCCCAAAATGGGGCTACAAAGAGGGGGAAAAAAGTTAATATGTTTTTAATTAAAAACACTTTAGTTATAGAATTGTCATTGTGTCCTTTCTCACTAACTCCATATTCCAGTTTTCCTTCAACTTTGCTGTTCATCTTTAGTCTAGGCTCATTTAACTCAGTTTACAGCTTCACATGATACTAATTTTAAATATTGAAGTATATACCTCCTTGCTGCTGATACTCAGAGATTTGGCAATCACTTGAATAAACTTGCTATCTCTCAAAGAGATCTTGGCTCCTGTGGGTACAACAGTCATTTCTCCTCTTAGATTCTCACTCAGCTTCTGAAAAGCAAGCAATCAGACCCTTTGTTAGCAGAGGGAAAATATTGTGGTAGTCTAACAAAAAAACCTTAGAATCAAGTTAAAAAATTGTTTGGAGGAATTATGGAAACTAATTGAATGCAGACAAAAGATTAAAGAAATAGTTACTGTCCCATGCAGACTGCACGTTTAAAAAGACAAAGGAGGGAGAGAGACAGGCAAACAAAACTTTCTTCCAAAGCAAAGAAAACCAAAATAAGCACATAACAAAACACCCCAAATTTTAGAATATGCGGACAAAAGTTCCCTAGTGGGGTAAGCTGCAGCCTACTTAAAAACACAAAGATAATAAGTAATGAGCAGAGTGAGGCTTAAGACCAGAATATTCTGAAATGCTGCCTCTTGCCAGCATTCACAAACCTCAGGACTCCTACACAGACTGTGTACATAGACCTCAAAACAAAGCCCAGTGCTGCCTGTAGACAGTCATGTATTTCCATGGGTTTTCAAACAGCTCCATTAGCCCTGATTTTATTAAAATTTAAAACATAGATCCAGCTTTGAATGCAGAAAATCTAGAGAAGTACCAGTCATTCAGTATCCAAACAAGCATGTAACAATTTGCAGGATCTGTGCCTCCAATATAACTGGGAAAAAAAAAACCCAAATCAAAATGTAAAAAGGTCAGCCAATTCATGTGTAAAAAGTACTTGAATAGGGCAATAAAGAAATGAAAATACTCTAAACGACAGATTCTGGGAAACTTGGAGAACACAGATAGAAGCCAGTCATCAAGAAAAAGCAACTAGTTTCCTCAATTTTGACAATTTTACACACTGGCACTCTTTCAGGAAAGGTTGCTGATGCAGCTATAAAGCACATAGTTATTTCAATTAGAATTTTAAAAAGCAGGATTGTGAAAGTTTGCAAAAAACAGATGTGATGTTGGCAGGAGGAATGCCCCAGGTTTACTTATGTCTAGGCATGCCCTTTATTAAAAAAAACCTCCAAGAGCTGACAACACCATAGCTGTCTGCTGGAAGAGTCCCATATACATGTAACTCAGAGGATACCAACTTCTTTGGCACACTTTTAGAATCTGACAGGTTGAGATCATTGCTTTACACAGGTAACCTTAGCAATTGGCACCTGTGCTAAATGCACCCAGTGCAAAACCAGTGTGCTTTATTCAGTCCTACCAGCTCTTCTGACATTTTTATGTGTCTGGGGGCACATTCCTCGCTCTTCATGTTGAAAAAGAATCCTAAAATAACCACGCCAGCTTCAGGAGAGCTTCTGTCTCTTGGGAGACTATTGTTTGGTGATATGTTTAGCTGAAGATATTGCCACAGACAACATATTTCCAGGCTTTCTTCTTCTCCTGGTCTCTATAACTCATTCCTGCCCAGGCAATGCAGCATGCTGTTCCCTTGGTTGTGCCAGCACAATTGTTTGTGGGTCTGTACAATGAGTCAAATGAGGAAACCAATCCTGCATAACTCAAAGAAATTGCAAAAGTTTTTTTGTTTTTCAAATCATATAAAGGAGGTCCAGCACACCACCACACAAAAACTGTGTAGCACAATCCAAAGGGCAGCACGTGAAAATGCAGAACTATCTTGTGACATGGTACCTAAAACACCTTATCATCAAATCCTCACCTGAGTAAGTCAGCTAGCTCACCTCAGCAAACTGGATCTCAAATTAAGTTTTAGCTCACACACCCAGGCAAGACGCCAGCTGGGAAGGTTTCTCCTGTCCCAGGTCAAATAATCCCCTGTGCAAGACAATTACAGTCTGCATTAAAAAAACCACAAACTGCTGCATGTGTATTCCCGGGTCAGTGAGTATGCCAAAGGGGTATCAGTGGAGAGCTGGAGTTTCTGAAGTGCAAATGCACAAACACATCCAATATCCCTGCTCCTCACAGCAGTGTGTCACTTGCCAGGCATGTCCTTGCACAGAGCATGTTCTGGGCATCCTCAACACAGACACACACAGCTCCTCCTCCTCTCATTTCTCAGCCTCAGCAAACAACTGCAAGCTCAGAGGCTGAAATTGTGTCTAAGCACAGTAAGTGGTACTTCCAGCCACTACACTTAGCATCACAGATAGCCAAATATGTTTGTCTCAAGAGCTGCTACAGGTTAGAAGATGTGGAGCATGAAATAATGATCAGGTTTGTTATGGTTTTAATAAAAACAAAACACCATCATGAGATACACATGGGCCTACAGTGTTAAGCCTGGAGAGTGACTCATCATGATGTCATCTTCCAAAGTGTCAGGATTAAGATTTCTCTACGTACAAACACAGAAATTCATGCATTCCTGCAGGCTGCTGCTCCCTTATCTAATCCATAGCTATATGTTCCTTGTATAAAAGGAACATGATAAATAGCTATGTAACCTGCAGGGAAAAAAGCCTTGATTTATCAACCAATGAATAGTAAGAACATTGTTAAAGGGACTCTGATTTAAAAAAGAGTTACAACTGGTTCTAGAATAATCCTCTACTTTTTATGTATTGTAAAGTGTATCTCCTCTTAGAGAATAAAATCTAATACTATTATTAGTAATGCTGTAAAGGAAGAGGCTGTAGGCAATATTTATTTTCAGAATAAGCTGTGTGTGAATGAGTCTGGGATGACATCTTCACCACACTAAGATCAGTGACAAGATCTTTGCTGACTTCAGCAGGGTTGGGATTCTGTCTCCCATAAGAATTTCCACACAGAGTTTTCAGTACAGAAGTGTCCGAGCTAGACTACTACCATTAAAAAATGGTATTTTTACACCTCAGTCATGGTCTTCACCTGACTTATGAAGAGAATTCTTTCCCTATCTTCATACATTTGTTTGCTTAATAGTATTTTCTGTCAGAAAAAAAAAAAACATAGGCTGTTCACATTATGGTTCTGGAACCAACTGGTTTTTAATGCAAGAGAGAACCTCAAAGCATGAAGCTAAGCAGAAGTTAGCACAGTGGATGCAAAACAAAGTCTTTCAAATATTTACCTTCCTCTTCTCCTCCCAGCTAAGGTCTCCCTTGCTGAGTATGTATGACAGTTTAGTTAGGGCTGCCTCTGGTGTCATATCACCTCCAGGAATTACTCCAGCATCAGCAAGAGTCTGAATAAAAAGGAATAATGATTCTAATTAACATAGCATTCAGAAATACCTGCACATACAGAAAAGGTGTTTGTTTGGAAGATGAGTAGCTACACAGAATGCAGTGTGCAGCCAAGCCTCCACTCTCTTGCTCCTCCTACTGCCACTGTAATTTTTGTTACTTTTAGTTATCAAATACGAAGCAAATACTAGAGCAATCTGAATAAAGATGACTTTTACTTTAAATTCCTTTTCCTGCAATATCACTGAAGAATTCCACCAAATGCTTGCCACGGTCATTTACTATGCTAAAAGGGAAAGGTTACAGGTCTGTATCAGCTATCTGCAGAGTTGTCAGATTCCCTTTATTGAAAAGCTGCAGTTACTCTGTTTTAACCCAGTGGCATTTTGAACACTGCCAAGTAGGCTGTTCTCACACAGACATATTTACCATTCTTTTATGGGGCATTGCTGGATGAATTCCAGCACTACAACATGCTCACAGCAGGAGTGCTTTCAGATGCTTGCAGGCTGCACTAGCAGTGTATGATTTAGAAGATACAACTAAAATATGTAATTTACACAGTTCTGACAAGAACAACTGAAAAAGATGACCTTTTGTCTTTTTGGTAGTTAAAAAAAAAGTCTGAACAAAAGCAAAAATAAGAAGGATCTTTGCTATGATCAGCTAGTCTTATAAGTGTACGAGACAGCAAACACAAAGGAGACTTCAGATCTCCTGTCATTAAACTGTACCTGGGCAAATCACAGATCATCTTCTTTGCCATAATGTGATGCCTCACAGTAAAGGATCTTGAACTAGGTTCTTTGCACTGCATTTTACTTTTAAATATCTTGTATGCAAGCTTCGGCTTCAAAACTTATTGTGGCTTAACTAATATTTTCAGCAAGATACAGAGCTTTAATTAGCTCATTAACCACCTCTGGGAGACCCAGAGTAACATTTTTTAAAGTCCCATGGGAAACCATATACAGAGAAGGTGAGAAATACTTTCTGTACTGCAGAGTTAACCAAAGAACAGTTACAGCTTTTTCAGTGGGCTTGTGAAAGAGGAGGAGCAAGGGATTTCCCAGCTTCCTTCCTATAGCTAAAGTCCCCTCAATTATAAGTTTCTACTGTGTAGATGGATCAGAGGCCAGACATTCAGTTAATTAAAACAAACTCTTCAAGGGAAGCCAGGGACTCAGCTGACCTACCTGACTAGCTCGAATGAGTAAAAACTGGCCCAGCCATGTGCAAAGACCTTTGAAATATTTCATTTAAAGAAAAATAAAAGTAAAATTAAAATTACAGCAACTTTACAGCATTCACTCATGATAATTCCTCCACTGAGCAGTTCCTCATGAAAAGGAGAAGGCAGTGAAAGAACAAGCATGAAGTAATTTTGTAGGACTTGCCTTGGTCTGTGCTGTCCTCAAAAGATGCCAAGGAAACAGGGTGGCCTCTAACAAATGCTGAAGCAACATAGTACGAACTCCATATAAAAAATTGAAGCCAGAAGGGAACACATTTCCACACAGTCTTAAAGTGGTTCAGTAAGACCTGAGCAGAATCTTTCAATTCAACATATCAACAGTCTGGATCAGACTGCAAAAAGTCATTTTAGGTTCTACTTGGTGAATCTTTTATCCAGAGCATAGGAAAAGGGTTTTGTTCTTTCCATTAATTTTAGCAGTTCATTTCAAGCAGAAGATCATATAAAACCTAGGGATCATTTTCATGTTGTTTTTCAAATATAAATTTGGTGTCTTTTATTGGCTTAACTGCTTATTGGCTTTTTAACTGCTTTTATTGGCTTAACCCTTCTGAGTGAGCTGTTCTATCTAATCTGTATACTCCTACACTATTTGCTACAAAGAATAGGATCCTGGCAAAAGTCACTAATTCTTAAAACATCTCCATTAAGTTATGCAAAAGTTTTACCAACATCCAAATAATTGCCCATATCAGAAAATACCAAGTTTGGATACTAAGGAGGTATAAAGAAAATCTTACCATCTCCTTTTCTTTCCTCTCAAAACAGACTTTGTGCAAATATTACTTAAAGCTGCGTCAAAACCAAAGCTAAAGGAGGCAGGTTTCAGCACTGGACCAGGGTATTTAGGTTTGCCATGTAGTCAAAGAAAAAGCTGGCTCTGCCAGACATGTGGTTGCTCCCAACAGAACCAGGTGTCCAAGGCAGAGGGATGAGTCACCCTCTGGTAGTGCTTCTTGGCTATTTAATGTCTGGTCCTTTTCTAAAGGCCAGTTAAACCAGCTTCCCTCACACTAATACATGCAGCACTAATACATATTCTTATTTGGCTTTGTGCTCTTATTAGTCCCAGTGATGTCATGTTTTGGTACACACCTGAGAAACACAAAACAAAATGCCCTGAATATTAACAGTATGTACACAAAACCTGCTTTAAGCCAACCCACATGGGTTAAACTAAACTGATTTCCATTCTTCAATACAGACAATTCCTTAGATATTGTTCTCCAATCTCGCCCTGAATTCAGTTGTACTTCCAGTCAAATAAAGAACTGGGATTTGGAATATTGCTTGCATCTACAGGCTTTCCTCATGCTCCTACATTGTAGCTAAGCAACTGTTATCCTACCAAATATTACTTTATTTGATCATCTGACCCCTAAGCTAGTTTTTAGCTCAATGGAATCCCTCTGAGAGAGATACTACGGATCTAATGCAAAGTATCCTGGAGTGCTGCACATGACAGGAGTGAGCAATCATTAATTTGGGATTTGAGCTGCCTGTTTTGACCATTCAGACCAGGAGTAATAGGATCATATTTGTAGATACGTGTTTAAATGCTTCCAGCTTAAAATTTTTCAGATGTAGTTACTTTATGAGCAACAACTTTACAGGTAGTAAACCTGGTTTTATACACTGGGACTACTGGAAGTTTAAAGCAAGTTGTATCAGTGAGATGTTTCTTTTACACAGCAGTGTGGAATTAAGTGGTTGCACACCCCTCACCTGCCCTGTTGCATAGACTGTTTTAACAGACCCACGTAAGCACTGGGTGCAGTTCAGAATCACCACTTGGCATTGAGCTGCTTTCCTCAGTTCTTCCAGCAAATCTTCTCTCTTGTCTGGGGCATTGCCGCTTCCATAAGTCTCGAGTACTATACCCTCAATTGGAGGCTGAAGAAACGCTTTTACCTGGTTCAAAACAAGACAGGGAACGGACACAAAAGGTATGTTTAGGTCATCCTTAAAATTTTCATGTATGGCTCAGCATTTTTAAAAGTGGTCTATTCCTCCTATATATAGTGTTCTTACACCCTTCTGTGCTTCCCTTTTGCTATAACTGAGACTGTAGAATAAGCTTTAAGAAAATGACACTTTCCCTCTCTGGCTTCCTTAAAATTTCTAGAGGGTTAGACTTTAAAATAAACTGTTTTGTACAGTCATTACCTGATGTGAAAAAGGATGCTATTGCTGAAGTGCCATTAACAGGCTGTACTGTTGCAGTACTGTTTGGTGCAATAAAAACGTACATTTACACTTATTAAATAAATGTTGAATTATTAACTGAGATTGGAACTCCACACCCTGGGCAGATTTTTTTGCTTTAGCAAAGAGTTTTGCTAACCAATGTCCGCCCAAGAGACAGAGTGTTTCACCTTTCAGGAAACACAAAACAAAAGCATGAAGTTTTTTAACCCCAAACCAAATTGATTTAACTCAGAGGCACTACGTATTCTGGGCTAGTTGATATTGAAGTAGATATTGTGCCTCAATGTAAGAGAATGTCTAGCAAAGTTCTCTTCCTAGAAAGATGTATTTTCAACAACCTAGAGGTTTCCTTGCTGAATCACATATGCTAAATGCAATACACTGTAAACCCCCATGAGGCTAACTATGCAGTTGGAGTTTATTGCATATATACCACCCCTCTGTCTTTCCATCTGTTCATATTCACCTAAAAAGAATAGTGATATAATTGGGGAGTGCTGCTTGAACTACTGGATTCAATTTAAGAAGGCAAGAACCACAGAAGACCTGTCAATTTAATGGAACTAATATGAGACAAAATTTAAAGACTAATTTACCTAAAATCACAGTCTGTAAAATAATTTCTAAAAGGCAAAAAAAAATATCCCACTTCTCATTTTCAGCAGCTAAATCTCACTTTTCATTTTCAGCTCTGTATGAATGCTGAGGGTCATGTTATTTATCAGTGCGAGACAAAATGAACCTTAAAAAAGAAGCATGAGTTGTAGAAATAATCACACTCCACCCACCATATTGTCTATTCTTTGACAAGATATCTATTAATATGCCTCAATATGCAGCAGGAGAATATTTCCCTAGTTACTGCAGCTTGCACCTGTCCAGAAAACCACACTTGACCTATTTATGAGTCCTGATATAAAATTAATTGTAAGTTCCAGAGCCCAGGCAGTTTATACAAAAGATATTTGAAAAGCCTTTATCAATCATTTATGGCATATGAAAATAATCTTTGAATGCCCTGATATTTAAAAAAAATGCTTATCAGAAGAAGACAGATCCTTTCCCTTCCCTCTAAACCCCAACCACTGTTCCAAACAATGCAGCTTCCCTACAAGTATTTGAGCATCATTTCACCCATTCCCAAAATGAAGTGACACTTACAGCAGCAGCGGTGATTCCTGGGAAGATCCGCAGAAGTGCAACATTCCTGTTCATGTTGGTGTGAACTCGAAATTTCTTTTTGGTATTGGCTCTCCAAACCGTTTCCCAGTTTACTATTAAGAGAAACGGCCTTTTTAATTTAATATTAAGACATGCTATTAAGTATACTTGTAGTACTTCATGCTTACAACTCTGTTCTTAAAAATGTTCTTAGGCAGGGAATTCATGAAAGACAATGCACTTTTTAAAGAGGAAATGAAGGCCCATTTAAGACAGAAGAATTAGCAGCTGGTCTGGCATAGGTGAGATATTTACTTGTCATACACTGACCTGAACTTCACTGTTATGTAGTTATGTTGAGCCTGGATTCATGTTTGGAAAACAGACCTTGATCTTCTCAGATGTAAGAGATGACAAATGCAGTTACTGTTGCTGCTAATCACCTCCAGAGTTTATTAGGTAGTTATTAACGATTAAATAAAATAGCAAGGATTCAATTAACTCCGATTATACATTTAGAGCCAGAAGCAAGCTGTTTAACTAATAGTTTGTTTGTGTTGCATTATTAGAAGCCAAGTCATGCATTATTGATTTCAAAATTTTACTACTTCAGTGTAGGAGTGCAGCATCAGTAACGCTGATGGCTCCTACAAGGCAGTGGAAGAGGTTTACCAAACAGCAGCCAACAGCTCAGAGCATTGTGCCTCATGAAAATAGACCTTTACGTGCTGTAAAGCTGCCTGCTTCCCCTTCATGAGTTAAGCTTTTGAGATTTTGGAGAAATTCCCAAGCAGCAAGACAGATAAAAGATCTGTGTGCATAATACCAACTTGCTCTCAGCCATGCGGAGAGTTACTCACACCAATTACTGTTGCAATTTCTTGCAATCAGCAGACAGCCACTTGTAAAAAAACCAAAAGGAATAAATTTAAAAGCCTCCATTGAAGCCTGATGTACTGTCACATTACCAGAGATACTAAAAACTACAACATTCATTAAGTCAGGACAGAAAATAGCATTCTCCTATAAGACTCTATGAACTTTCCTTCCCTGTCAGCAACTAGAGCCTCTGCTTTTTCTTAACACTGCCACACGCCATTAACCAGGTCACAAGCAGTTGGCTTGGCATTTTTTTGTCCATCCAGTCACACTTCAGCACATGGATTCCTACTGCCCTGGGAGTGGGAGAATACAAATATAGACCATTTCTGCAGTTTCTTTCTTTCTGATAAGCTGTCCAGCATGATTCTGAAGCACCTGGCTGGATTTAGTAGTTATCCAAGTAGTTCTTGAAGGCCTCTAAGAGCTTTCCAGAGCAATACAGAGACCTGCAGGAGGGACCCACGGGAAGTGCAGAGTCTGTGCATTTGTTCTGCATGAGGTTCATGGGCCTGGCTAACCACATTCAACATGAGCACTGTGCTTTAAGAAGCAGCACTGTTTAGCAATAATTCCAATAATTCCATTCCTCTAAAGCTTCTAAAAAATATGTTAACTCTTTAAAAGCATCCTCCTCTATAAGAAGGGATGGCAATAAAATTGTATCACAGCTTGCTTTTCTTTTATACTCCATAAGGTAGGAGTCCCTGCCAAAACTTCACAAATGCATTCTACTACGTTTGGCAACTGTGAACATCCCTGATGCCTGTTAACCAACTTGAAGAATGAACTGAGAAAACCTGCCTTGGCACAGAGCACTAAGACACTGCCAAAAGCAGAAGACCAAGGAAAGAGATCAGAGGACAGGTTCAGAAGTCAGACCTACACCAGGCCTATACCTGTACTCTTGGAGTACGCTCTACCAAATAACATCTCCAAGATAAATTTAATGCTTGCAGACATAGTATAATGATGTAATTCCAAATTATATTAGAAAGAAGATAAAGATTGCCCTGCCCCTGAGTTAACATTCGCTTGGTCATGAACCTCATCAGCCTACATAACGTGTTTGGTGCTGCAGACTCCACAGATGTCAGTTTTCCATTTGCCAAACAAGTCTAAAAGGCAGAACAAAAGGCAAATGTAATGCAAGAACCAAAGACAAACAAATATACATAGAAGACCAACTTCATCTCAGATTTACTCAGAACTGTTGTAAGTGAGGCAGGACACCATGCAGGGGAAAAAAGAAATTAGAACACACCCTTTGCATGCTCCATCTCAAAGTTTACATCCCCAAAAAGGAACAGTATTTATGTCACACAGGTAAGTTCAAGCATGTTCAATGTACTGAATAAACCAGCTGTCTTGCTGTGCCATACCACACAGCAATCTTCTTTTTTTTTTAAGTTAAGAAACCCAAGAACATAAAAATAACTAACAGCTCTTAAGTAAGAAACTCATACATAAGCAAGTGAAGTACAAGAAGCTGCATCTTTTGGTGTTCACAACTCTTTTTTATCTTATGGATAAGACTGGTTAATTAGGGATACTCAGTTTTGGCACAGCACAGAATAACCTGCTCTGACTTGGGTGGCCTGTGCTTGTGAAGAGTTTAGCTGATACAGCACAATGCATCATGTGAATGTGGATGCAAAAGTGAGGAACAAACACAAGCTAGCTACTGATGCACCACAGCAGAAGCAACGTTTCTAAAGCAGTGTGCATAAAATAAAGAAGTAATGGCTATTTACATACTATACTTAAAATGGCTTGGGATAGATTGCTCTATTCAAGGAGACTGCATTCAAGATATTAAGGTCTTCTGTTTACTCTTCCAAACCAAACCATCACATAAACAATAGTCTGATATTTCCAATCTCCCACTTCATACCAAACACTACAGCCTCTAAAATTGCTGCCAAAAATTACATCCTTATCTTATGCAGCTTTATTCACACACATACACAAACTATGGTGATTGGGTTAGCACAAAAAAGAAACAATCTGATTTAAAACAGAAGTAACTCTATACAAATCAGAAAGCAGCAAACGCCCCTGCTGTTAAAGAGAGCCCATGCCACAGTGCAGGTTTCAGCTTATAACAGGAGAGCAGCAACTCAGAGGGACACCTCCCTTAGGAGTGGTGACTGAATTCTGAGTTATGAAATCAAACAAGAAATACAGCTTTTCTGGATTGCAGAGCTGCAGACACACAGCAGTGCTCTCTTCTCATCTTTCTCTGCAGGGCTACGGGTGAGCCCTACCATTATATAAACTGCCCCAGTGCTCATTGCGATTCATGGCAGCAGCCGAGGGGTGGGGAGCACAGGCAAACCTATGGCTGCAAACTCCTGCAGGAGGCAAACGAGCATAGACCCCCTTTCCTGGCAGTTTGTTATAAAACAATCAACATACATCTTTGGGAATGAATATTTAAACTGACTGGTGTCATTGCAACAACCAAGATGCCTGCTTAGAAGTGAGCGGGGATGGGGACCAAGAGCACTCCAGTGAAGAGAGCTGGTAAATGCCTTCATATATAAATGACCTGGGCTTTCTAAGATGCACACTTGGCCAGTGACTAATAGTTTTTCTCTAATGAGATCTGTGGGTAGAAGAGCCCAAAAGGGCCTTCTAACTGTCTGCTGCTGTGCCACATCTGCACACACAGTCACACAGGCTCTGTCCCCTTCACAGGTTGTCTCTCATCATATGGCCCCGTACGTGTGCACCACTCCCAGAAGTTACATGGATGTGTGATGAAGAAAGTCCAGCCACAGTAACAAAGCAAGTTTCATGTGTGCTTCATTAGAATAATCAAGAATAAAGCAAACAATTACAAAATATACTAAGAATCTTTACAGATTTCAAGAGTAGTCTTCCTTGTCTCTCCTGTTTTCAAAATATGGGAGAAATCAGATAATGTATTTTATCTGATAAGCTTTGGGATTTTAGAAATATTTTTTATTATTTCTATACTGTCCATTTCATACAGAGATTTCTGATTCTGCTGCAAAAGCATTTCCCATCAGCACTGAGTTTCTTAGCTCAGGAATGGGCTAGAATTTTTTAATTTCTTACAGGATCTTCTTGTGCTAAGTTGAAAGGCCTAAGGAAGTTGGTACACTTGCTTATCTAGAACTGGGTAACACAACTCCTAGGCATTGCTAACACAGCTAAGGATCTGGCTGAGAACACAGCCAGTTACTGGATTAGAAATCCACTGGGAGCCTCATCTAAAAAGGAAACAGGACAAAAAGTGGATATCATAAATGAAGAAAAGAGCTGGAGGGGTAAGGGAGGAAAGAGAACTAAGCTTCTCCCTCTCTAGCTCTGAAGTAGACTGTTGCCTTTATATGCTCTGCTGAGCCATGACCAGCATGTCTTTGCATTCCTGTGGACCAACCTGTGATGCCACTATGCTTCCCACTTCCTCCATCCTGCCACCTCTCACCTTCTGCTTTCCTGGAATTTTCATTCCCAGCTTTGTTAGAACCAAAGAATCTGAGGAAGAGTTTCTGCACATGGCCTACTCCTCCTGGCATCCTCAGGCTGCTCTCCATAATGCTGAGTCAGCCAAAGTCAGCCCTGTCTACAGGTGGATTAAGACATATTATATAAAGTCATTTGAAAAAAAAAAAAAAAAAAGTTAAAAAATGCTAGATTTGTTCGGGTTTTTCTAAAAGCCCAAGTGATTCCTTGTATCCATGAAAGCTTCATACAAGGACTATACAAGCAAACTCAAGGGAGACAGCCATGTTTCAAACAATTACTTTGGACAAAATAAAGCAGCACCAGTAGATTGCCCTTACTATAAACTATGTTCTTTCAAAATGAAACAATCCTTCAACAGTGACACCATCGTCTTGGATAAATGATGGTACCCTAACTGGGTAATCAACTGAAGCAAATAAAAATAGAGCCTATCACACCATCAGTTTTTAAATCAGAAATCCCCACTGATCCCAATGAGGCATTTACTGAAAAGATAATAGGTCCCAATATGAGCCAAGGGAAGTGCTTAATAACTTTCTCATTTTTCTACTCTAGACAAGGAATCACAAAACAGTTCATTCAAATCCAAGAGAGGAATAGCATGCAATTTGCAGCTTGATTTCATTATTGATCGGCCGGCAAACGGAATTTATTCATACCCTGCTTGATGCAGTTCATAAAAACCCAAGAAAGAAGATTCTCCCCAATTTACTGCAACAATCAACTGACAGCACTTCTGCTGATTTCAGAGACATCCTATTTCACACAGCACAACAGTGGCAAACTCTCTACCTGAGAGACGTCTTACAGACAACTACAGTATTTCACAGGCTTCCTCAGTTTGTATCTGGCTGCTACAACTTTGATCCTGAAACTTTGTTAAGTGACTCCCAATCATTAGGTTGAAGGGAGAAGTTTATTTTTCCAAATTGCAGAATGTCTTTCTCTAGCAGTAGAATCTATCCAGAATGGCAAGTTGCATATGGCACAGGGCTAGGTCTCCTACTGCCACTAATGGCACTTAGCTGAAGAATTCAGGAACACCCTCCTGCTCCCATTTTTTTTCTAATAATGGAGACTGTCACCAAGTCCTACTCCTTTTTAATACCTGGTCTGTACAAAAGCAGCTCACATATTTTTTAAAACTGTCTTTTAGTATGTTTTCTGGCAGCTCCTCATTTGGCTAGATTCCAAATGTCTCTCCTCCCCTGTCCAAAGAAAGGGTGTCATTTATCCAAGAACAGTCATCTAATGACTTTGCAAATGGGTACTGAAACCTTCAGGTAGTTTTTCCCCTCCTTAAGAAACAGCCAGAGAGAAATTACAGGGAGTCTGAGCAAGTTTGGGGGAAAAAAAACTTCACATATGTTAGGTCTGCTGTTGTCAGTGTGTTTGCAGTTCAGACAGGTCCTAAATATCCAGTAAAACCTCTTACACAATGACATGCAACAGAGAATCTGTTGAAGCTACAAGTAATCTGCAAGGACTTTTTTCCCTGATTTCAGAGCTCAGCATGGTCATTAATGAGATGAAACTCTTTGTTCTTTCAGTCCTAACTCCCTCATTTTATCTTTAGAGCAAGCTTTTTCCTGACACAGGGGCAGCATTCCCTCTGGTTAGTCTGGATCTTTAGTCAAAGTCAGTCTAGCTGACATCTATATTCAATAGATAAATGCAGTTGAGTTACAAAGTTTCAGCCTTACTAATATTTAAACAGATTCAGAACAGATGAAGTGGAGTCAAACTACAGGACTTTCAAAGCTATTTGACTTTAAAAACGGCATTTCAACTACATAAGCACAGGTCCTTTTCAGCTACAGTTCTATTGCATACAGCATAAATTACATGGCTTAAGAGATGATGTTGCTTACTTGTAATATCAACCTCAGCATTTGCAAGTGGAGGCAGGTTAGGTGAGGAAAAGGCATTGAAACTCCCAGCATCCACCTTAGTCACCCTATTTCCCCTGTACAGTTTATTATAAAAATACAGGCACACCTGCAAGACAAGTAAAGAAACAGGTCTATGAATAAGCCAGTAATTAAAAGATGCAGTAGATAAATACTGTAGTCCATCCTTTATGAAGTGTTTTCTAAATCTTTAAAGCAACTCCGAGGCTAGTAGATGTTTACAAGTCTAACCCTTTCAAAAAGTGCTGGCACATCTGTCACACATTGGTTTAAGAATTTAAGAACAAAACAAGTTAAGAGCTAACTAGTTTCATAATCCTCTCATGAGGCTTACTCTAGGAGACAGCAAATTTGCCTGAGTCCACTTCAAAGATGGAGGAGAGAAACAGTGTGAGCTTTTTAATAAATTCATCAGTTATGTATAAATTAAAAGTCCAAAACATAACAAAAGGCCTGGTGAAAATGAGGATAACGTCCAAGAGTTACCACCATGCCTCATAAATAATTATGTTCCTTCTCAAGTCTATTAAAGTTTGTCAACTTGAAGGAAAAGAGATACCTCAAAGCTGTTATCAGTTATTAAGATCTTGGCCAGTCAGCTGTTGCTGTTGTCTTACAAGAACTGGCTTTGGGAGCACTGCAGAAGTAAAATAAGGTGTAACCTGACCCATTTTCTCTCTGAGTTTTGGGCTGCACAATGCAAAGAGCAGGGTGCTGAGACTATGGAGGTACCTGCATGTTCATTAGGTGTATCACTCCACACTTCAGTGTTCAGAAACAGAGCTAGAAGACACTCCCACTAGTTCTACAGGGACTGTAGAACTTCAAAGTAATATGCAGTTAAAAAACTGAATTAAAAGTGTTTCAGATCCCACATATTTGCAAGAGAACCTCTAGTTTCAAGTCTGCTGCAGCATACATGTCAGACTTGAGAGTCTTTCTGGATTGTGCATGGGCAAATGGAATATGACCAATGTGGGGACAGCACGTGCTTTGCCAAGCACTGTTACCTCAGTTGGAATCCATTCATCTTCCTGCTTAAGTGCAATTCCTTACTGCCTACCAGATATTTAGTGAGTATTTGTGTCCTGGCTAGAGGGAGAAATGCACTTTCTCAGATGGTCTTCCCAGGGAAACAGACCTCAGGAATCACGAATTGCCCAGCCATCAGCAGCGCCCCCAGAAGGTTGTCTCGGCCGTCATTCTGCAGCTCATAAATGGGCACCTGAAGAGCAGAGACTGGAATTACACCCTGGCCCTTATGTAAGGCCTACACAGCAGAAAAAATGACTCCAACTTATGCAATGCAAATACATGAATAATTTATGTAACAATGATTTATGAGAGAAAAAGTTTTCCTTCTTCACCCAAACTATTTTAGACTGCAGCAGATGGCAAGACTTCTCTCTCTGCTTAACAGAATTTTGTAATTTAAGTGCCTAAAAACTAATACAGAGATTTTTCTAATGTGATTAAGAATATTAACACTGGTTCAAGAAAAATATAAAAACTAACAAGTAGGCACAGTTAAAAGTGACTGAGCACAGGAGAAGTGATGATAGAGAGAAAAAGCAACACTCCCAGAACATATAGAACTGTCACTATGGGCTTCACAACAGCTCTCTTGCACCATCTTTCCTCATAGCACAGTAAATCTGAGCCAGCAGGTTATTACTGACAGAAAATGGCAAGATTAAAAACTGAAATTTAGTCTGCTGAGTGATGATTTCCATGCCTTTTCTGATTGTCTCTTTATTAAAAGATAGTGCTCCTTTCAGCAATTATTAAAAAAGAAAATCACATGCTCCCTTGCTGGATCATATGTCAGATAGATCTCCAAGCAATAAAACCAAAAAGAAAGTAAATCCTTGATTGATGTATCACGACTAGGTTGCTCCATGTCAAGACAGCAAGTGGGAGACTACTCCTTCCTAGACTTTTGTATTTTGACTTCAAATAGACCACATGTGAAAGGGAAGTTATGAGATTGGGGAGAGGAATTTTACAATGTGATGTTTCATCTTTCCTTTGTGATTAGAGCAGTATTTTACACTCAAGCAAGCTATTCTAGTAAGACAACCCCTCCCCCTCAGACAATATGCAAAGGGCTGATCTCCAGCTAAGAGAATGAAAATTAATAAATGTAGTCTTTAGAGGAAAGGAAACAGACCATATTAGATGTTCTGTGAAACAGAAATGATCAAAAATGCATCTAATGCTTTAAGTTTATTTTTTAAAATTATAAAGAATGCAACAATGAGTAACATAAGCTGAGATAACAACTGATGAAGTAAAAAATACTCAGCTTCAGGGCCTTTAAAGTAAGAAGACAGCTGACAACCAGTGGCCACCTGAGGCTGGAAAAATGCTTCTCATATAAACCGATTAATACACAATGGCCAATGACAGGCTCTTATGTCTTTCTCTGAAGCATCTGGCCCCAGCCATAATGAACTGGTCTGATTTGGTACAGAGTTGTGAAGTCATTAATGATAAAATTATGGGGCAGATCCTCAGCTGGTGAGCCCATCATTTCTCACTCATTTCTGTCAGCACTGTGACCATTTACCCTGGCCAGGGGCCTGGCCTGTACTGCTAAGCTGTAAAGTGATAATCAGAATACAGCCAAGTTCTGCATATAAAAACCAAAAATGAGGATTCCTGCTTCAACTTCAAATTAATTCCATTACCTGAGATCCTGTCAGAACAACAGTTTTGCCCAGGTTCTCACACATGAAGGACAGGGCTGAAGCTGTGTACGCCATAGTATCAGTACCGTGCAGGATCACAAAGCCATCGTACTTCTCGTAGTGCTCCTGGAGGTGGAGAGACAGCTTTCACACTCTTGAAGCAATGCCCTGGCACCAGCAGGTGAGGTACACAAGGCATTACTTTCACTGATGCAGGCAACACCACAATGCCTTATAGGGTACTGCACACACAACTCCTCCTAAACTTACCCTGTTTCCAGTTTAAATGCAATTAAGGGTTAATCAGACACTAAGCACTAGAGCCAATAATTCTGATTGTGGAACAGTCAAAGAGATTCTTCTGTGTATACATATTAATGCAGCGTTTTTAAACCAGAAGACTCCTAATTAAGAAAAGCTTAGCAATGGCTTTAAACAGGAATGTTAACATATGCAAATTAGTCGTATAGTCTGATTTCTTGTTGCCGCTTTTACTTCAGGGATTACACCATTTACAGGAACAGATTAGGCAAACCAGGGCTATCATAATATAGGGGAAAAACCAGCCCGTTTAATCCATGGCAGACAGGCAAACTACCAGTGTCAGAGTGCCCTCTTCTGATGGAAAGACATCCTTTCTTTCCACAGCAGAACCTGGGGAGAAGCTTCTTGTTCATTAATGGACATTCACTGCTGGTTTTTGAGAAGGTCCTCACGCTATCAAACACATGCAATATCAAAATGAAATTTATAATTTTAATCTACATACAATCCCACCCAGGAGGTGAGGGGTTCTTTAATGCAAAACCATGAATCACACTGCTCATCCTGTTAGAATGAAGTAATCTGCTGGCTTTCGGAAGAAAAAGGAATTGGTTTAGCTACTTTAAAATGATGGACATAGCAAACACTGCAGGGAGAGACACTGATGTCTCTAATGTAACTTGGTAACATGGAAAGGATTACACAGAACTCTAAGCAGATATATGAAGTGCCAGCATGGAGAGGAAAAAAGAGGTTTAAACAAGATTTATTTTTAATTACACCCCTAATGTTACACTAGGCACACACAATTGGCACCTCCTGATAATAAGGTCACCTCCAAAGTCATTTGTAGGTTCCTACTTGTCCTTTTGCTATTTTTTTTCACTTATACTCATGTCTGTCTACCTGTTGCTACCTACTGGAAGTTTCAGGGGGTTCTGCTTATCTCTAACAACTGAGCCAACACAACAACTGCCAGTGGTGCAAGGTCTTTCTGCAGGGCAAACTACAATGTGATGCAAAAACCACACTGCAGCCATTCACACAGTAAGGAGATTTCAAGAAGGGCTAAGATCACAGAAATAGCCACCTGTCCTCTCTAAATCAGCACACTCACAAGGACTTTCAGCCTTATTAGATGCAAAAGAACATAGTTTGGTTTAAGCTTCATAAGGGAAAAGATCAGGTTACCAATTAAGGAGATATCCCCCAGAAACATCTTGGAATGTTTTAGTCTGGAAAATCATCAGCA
Organism: Illadopsis cleaveri; assembly: GCA_013399915.1. Lineage (NCBI taxonomy): Eukaryota > Metazoa > Chordata > Aves > Passeriformes > Timaliidae > Illadopsis > Illadopsis cleaveri. The sequence continues at coordinate 347,688 of VXBB01005746.1, forward strand.
TGTTACAGCTGTGGCCAGCATGTGTCCAAGATGAACACAAAGTGGCAGTGTCTGTAGACAACCTGGAGAGTTGAAAAGGTTTCCTTTTTTTGCCTTCTCAGCTCTCTTCATTTGGATTACACAAACTGGGCATACAGAGAATCTGTGCACCAGAAAAAAAACCATTTTCTTTTGCAATAAAAACTAATATGCCAGTAAGGAAGAAAGGTAAATTCTCTCCTGTTCAACTTGGATTGCTGCCTTCTCTTGGCCCTGGGCTTTTCCCAGCTGCACCTCTGCTCTATCCTAGACACTTTCCATGTACACACCAGCTCCATCTCTTCTTTGCCTGGGCAAGATGCATTTGATAGGACAACCAACCTCCCAAGTTTGGTGGTTTCAGGATGAGAGAGCCTGAGGGTGAAAGACTGTTACCTGAATCTTCAGCATCATTCCCTGCATTATTGAACTGTTCACATGCATTGCTACAGCGTGGTGGAAGAAGGGAATTTACACTATAAAGCCCACTGTCACGGAGTGGAAGAGCAGTATCTTCCTAGCCCCACAGTTATTTATTTCTGTCAGCTGTGTATGAATTCCTGGTGTGAAGCATTTGAAGTGTTTTGCAGTTTTGCATTTTTTAAAAGCACACAGCTAAGTTCAGACAAGGGACAGCAGCAGAGAAATGCTGATTTTTTTATTCTAGAGAAGGATGTAATGAGTTTATCTATATATGCAGAAATAGCTAGGGCTTTAAACATTTTCTACTGTGGGAAACCTAACCATGGTAGTAGCAATTTTTTCTACTGGTTGCAAAGCCAAAGCTAGTCCAGTCCATGTGTGCCCAGAGTAAGAAAGGCATAAAGACATCCAATTATTTTCTATGTCAATAGCCAACCATCAAACTATTGGAACATTCAAATTATGTGTAGCTAAGCAACCTTCAGCTAAGTACCCACACCTAAGGATTTTATTCAACATTTTTGGACAGTGAATTCAAGTCAATGTTTTAGGACACATCAACCTACATATTACATACCTTATTCAATCACAGCTGCAATTTTTCTCTTTATTTTATTGTATGGAATTATGGCATGGCTCATCCTTGAAAGAACAATGTAACTTTAAGGAGTTTACAACATTTTCAAATGAAATAAAAATTCTTCAAACTGTGCAAGCACTGTACTTCTTACTTTGCAAGTCACTAATTAAAGTACTTTACATTTAAAGAAACAAATATATACATATAGCGCTACTGAATTGTTTTCTCTTGCTAAGTATACTAGATATACTGCTGGTTTTGTTTAAGTGAAAAATGAACTCTTATCCCACATCACCATACCTCAAGTTTCTTTGCAATTTTGGCCCAGTCATCTGGTGTCATGTTGGAAGAATCAAGCAGTGGCGAGAGTTCAAGGATTGTGTAAAAAATTCTCTTGTTTTGCTTAGAGAGACTATGAAGAAAAAGAATTGGAAAAAAAATCTTAGTGTTGATATCATCTCATCACTTCTGGTTTTTTCTTTGAATCAGTAGTTTTCACACTTTTCCTCCCCATCTCCCAAATGTAGGTGAAAAATGTCTTAAATCTGAAAATTAAATTCCAAGTTTAGAAGTTCATGGCTTGATGTGGTTTAAAGCATACATACCTAAATTAATAATAACACCTAAATACCTAATTAATTTAATAATAAATACAACTTGGGAGGCAGACACAGGTGGTTTCTGGCCTGTGAGTGCACGTTGCTGGGTCATGTCCAGCCTCTCATCCACCAGCATCGCCAAGTCCTTCTGGGCAGGGCTGCCCTCAATCTGTTCATCCCCAGGCTGGACGGATACCAGGGTTGCCTTGACCCAGGTGCAGCACCAGCACTTGGTCTTGTTAAACTTCATGAGATTCACAGTTTTTGAGCTTGTCCAGGTCCCTCTGGATGGCATGCTACCCTTCAGGTGTGTCAACAGCACCACTCAGCTTGGGGTCATCTACAAGTTTGCTGAGGCTGCCCTCGATCCCTCCATCCATGTCATTAATGGAAATATTAAATAACACTGGTCCCAATATAGACCCCTGAGAAATACCCTTGTCACTGATGTCCATCATGACTCTGAGCCATTGACCACCATCTGCTGGCTGTAAGCATCCAATCAATTCCTCATCCACTGAACAGTTCACCCATCAAATCTATCTCTCTTCAATTTAGAGAGAAGGATGTTGTAGGGGACCACGTCAAAAGTTTTACAGAAGTCCAGGTAAAGCTGTGATAGCTGAAATTGCCTTCCTGTCCTCCATGTGCCTTAGCACAGCTTCTAGAAAGATCTGTTTCATGACTTTCCCATGCACAGAGGGGAAGTTGACAGGTCAGTGGGTCCCATGATCTTCCTTTCTATCCTTTTTGAAGTTGGGTGCAGTATTTCCCTTTCTCGAGTCACCTGAGACTTCCAATAAAATCTGCAGACTCATTCCCCCTATGAAGCCTGTAAGACTGTTGCATACAGCAGAGAGAGCATTCAAACAATGTGTTTAAACCGACATCCTGTACCTAAGAAGTCAGACTTCACATGAAAAACTGCCTTGCTGGATATCGCATTTACACATGCTAAGAGTACCTTTGGAAGTCAGCTGAAAATCTGTGACAAGAAAGCTCTCCTGAGAAGGTGCTGTTTAAATAAAACATGACATCCTGATACTAGAAACCAGCCCTGTCTTCAACTTCCGATGCCTCCCTCTAAAAAGAGATCATGTCATTCTCTTATATTGACGTTACACACCAATATACAAAGTTCACAAAATTTTCTCCCCTCAGGAACTCACAATATTTCTCAACCACCTAGTTAAAATATCACTTGGCTAGCACAAAAGACAAGATGGCAAATTGCCACAACTAACCTCCAGAAACAGCACTCAGCAGTGCCAGAAAAACAAGACAAGATTAGTTTTGAAACCTCATTTTTTTTGATGTGAATGATTGTACTAAGCTTTTCTGGTTTTCAGGGAAAGATGTGCCAGGAGAAGTATATTTAGGACTAATACAAGTATATTAGTGTAGTTTTGTTATGTTTCTAATCCCTTAAGGATTTAAAAGTTATTCAAGCACAGTGTCAAAATAGAGTTCCATTTTTTTTAGTGTAAGCATCATATTTAACACAAACTGTATATTCATATAAATAGTATTGCACCAGGTGTCCATTAGTTTCTCCTTTACTCCTTTTCCTGCTATCTGCCTTTTACGTGGTTACTTTTAAAAGCTTTATAGAGAGACCTCAATACAAAGTAGAAAAAAAACCATAAATCTTTTATTTTCTTTTAATATCCTGGTTTTCTCCTTAAAGATTACTTAATATCCACCTTTACTCTTACAGAAAACCAGCTATGGTCCCATTTATTTTTGAACAACTGTGTAAAATCATCCTTTGTGCAAAGTTAGCACGTTTACAGGGGTACAGTCATTCATCACAGCTAGGGAATATTTCAAATTAGCATACTGCCCTCTAAATAAAACCCATAAGCTTATAAATCATTGCCCAACAGTTAAGAAGCAATGCAGATTAATTATAAGCCCATCACTTATTATCATAATGTTGCATAAATTTGGGAAAAACAATCAGCTTTTAGAGCTTTTAAAAACAGAAGGCTTGCAGAATTAAAGCATGAGGCCTATTCACAGATGCATTAATTACAAGCTGCTTTTTCAGACATATGCTGAAGATAATTCACATGGAACTGTATATACAGTTTTCTTAATTTATGTAGAATACTTGTATGTTTGCACATAAAAGTGTGCAGCAAATTAATATTAAAAAAAAAATAAATCCAGGAATAGACTGCCCAGAATGATTACTTGTTGCCTAATTTAAGTTATTTCTCTGGCAGTTCTAAGGCACTTCACTGCAAATATATCCAAACACATATTTTCTACCACATCAAACATGGTGGACTTTTTAGTTTTAAACTAATTATAAGCATTTTTGTTAATCCCATTAGAGATTCTTCATGTCAAATGTCTAGAGATGTAATTACCTGAAAAATAACAAGATCCATCCTAACCCTTCCTGTGCCCAAGGAAGTTGTACTTACGGGAGCACCAGCGTGTTCTCTGGGAATTCATGGGAGCTGTTCAGTTTTGTTTCCCGGGCATACGCCTCATCGTGCAGCATCGGCATCTTTCTCAAGCTGTTCACTAATTTATTGGCCTCGGGAGCAAGCCCTTAAAAACAAAGAATAAAGGAAGTAAATAAAGGAGCAGGGATAGAAGGAAGAGAGTAGCATGGTAAGGAGGGAAGAAAACAAGTTACAGAGCAGTTCACCCATCCTTCTAAATTAAAGTCTTTTGCCAGTTTAAAATCATTAAAAATGAACATAACCAATAAATACTCATGAAGTTATTCTTTTCTTGACTTGAAATAGACAAATCCTTTATTTAATATAAATAATGTTTCAAATCTCCTCCACATCAAACATTTATGCTTTTACCTATTTTTCATTGTAGCTTGTCTGCAAATACTTACCAGAAGCAGGGACAGGAAGCCAATTTTTGCAACTGTAGCAGAAAACTACTACTATCTTTCAAATTTGCCACACCTATNAAAATAATAAAATAATAATTATTTTAAAATAATAATAATAATGATGAATTATTATTAGAAGAAGACTTAAAAAGCACACAACGTTGTTCTGTACTATCAAGTTTTGAGATATATATACACATATACATGTATACAAAGGTATACATATATAGGTATATACATAGGTATTATATCTATATAAATAGGTACTTTCCACTAGCAGGTGTAGGACTGAACAGCTGAACTGACAAAAGGTAAAAAGATTCTTAAACCTCGGAACAGAAAAAGTTGAAAGCATGAATACATCTCAAACTCTGCTCTCCCTCTCCCTGCCCGTGTTGGGGTCTGTCTGTGGCAGGGACCCTAAAACAGATGCTGTTTAAACTAGCCTAAGAACACATTTAGTGTTTGGTGGACTTGCAGGGATCCTTGTTGCAACCAGGCATTTCAAAGGCAATCTGCATGTTGTTCTCTGTAAGCCAGAAAGGCACCTAATGTTGTGATATTACTCAGCATCATGGGACTGAATTCACCTGTGATTCTAACCTGCCACTCATCTCCCAGTCCCCCTGTTTCAGGAGTGACAGCAACAGTCCTGGCATCCAGAATCACAAGCCACCCTGTTTTTCTGAAGTCTGACTTTTTGAGACAGTTTTCTTACAAGGAACTTCCAACAGAGGTACTTCCTTCTGGACTTTAAGATTTTACTGTCAAGTTCAGTTTAATCTCAGTGTTTTGTAAACTAATCTCAGTGTTTACATGGCAAACAAACCAGCAAACCTCATTATTCTACTTTTGTTAGTTCTAGTTATTTGTAACTTGAGGCCAGGGAATTCTCTCCTATTTCCTAGTTCTGTTTATTTAACCATGATTCTCATCCAAGTCAGCACCTCTAATTATTTTTGGTTCACCTTCAAACAGCAAGGTTTATTTCAAATACTTAAAACATAGAGAATATTTCCAACAGTATTTCTAGCTTTTCCCCATTTACTTTCCAAGCTGATGGAAAAATCCTTAAGAACTCCCTGATCTCCCTCCTGGCTTGCCTTAAATTAAGAAGGAGGCCTCTTCATAGCCAACTTCCTCACAGGACAGCAACAGCATTTGAGTGGATTTGTTTGGATTACTGCCAGTATACTTTGTTTTACAAAATATACTTAAAACACTTTCAAGCCTTGGATGTTTCATTCATTCAGCTATAATCCCTGCTTTTCCTATTAAGGATGTTCCTAGCTCAGTCACAAATGGCCACTTCTGTTGTGCTTGGGCATTGAGTCATTCTGGCTCGGAAATGCAGCCCAGTTTCAAGTGTTTCCTGGGTGTTTTCTGATTGTTCTTCTGTTTTTCCAGTGTTCATCTTGCTCTGAATATTGACAATGGATTAGACTGTTTGTTTTTTGTATTTGCCACAGGAACTGGAGAGCTGATATACGTTAATATTCTTTAATCCCTTCTCTACAAACAGCAGTTCCTCATCTCTTAATCACAAATCTGTCAGGATTTTTCTGTAACTGCTTGCACTGAATGTAAACCTTTTTTTAAGGCATTCTGCAGATGTATCCAAGATGACCCACTTACAACCTAGACAGCCCCTCACATGCATCCACATCCAGCAGTGATTTCTGCTTTACAGCTTCGAGAGGCAAACACGGGGGAACTCAAGTGCAACAGTTTTAAGAACACTTCTACTTTATTACACACGGAAAACAGTTTTTGTGAGCCAAGCTTGTTGACCAAGTTATTGAAGCAACTGGACCCCTGCAGAGAAGAGGCAGGCTGTGTGACTTGTCCAAAAAGCTCTCATCAATTTCTGTCCTGTCCCTTGTTAGCTGGCCAGCCCTGGCATCACAGAGCAGGTGGACAAAGGCAGAATGGCAAACAGGCACCTGTGGCCACGGAGTACAATCATGGTTCTGTCTCACCTACAGTCCAGGACTCTCCCTTTCACTCTGGTGCTATAGATAACACAGTTATAGCTACCTGCCAAACAAAATATCCTACAGCCTGTGCTGCTGCAGAGAACTGGAAGCAAAAATATTAACTGCAGCAGCTACATAACTTGGAGCTTTCAGAAGTGAGGTACAGAGATTTCAAACAGAAAAGGGTTTGGACTACAGCAGCCAGTCCTTTGGCAATCTACTATGTCTAAAAAAGACACATAAATAACTAATTTACATAAGTAGACTATTCCAAGATAGGTAATCTTTCTAAGGGTATTTAGCTTAGTTCTACTTGGATTTGTTGGGGGTTTTTCCTTATTACAGGTAAAAGCTAGGAAAGAAACCTAGCCCACATGCCCAAGGAAAAGATCTTCCTGAAGGCACCAGCACAAACTTGATGGAAAGATCACTATCACAGTAACCTCACTCTGGAGTGCAGTATGGTTCTCTTTCTGAAATGAGCTACTGATAAGCCAAAAGAAACTAATGTAGGAGGAAATATGTAGGAGTAAGAAACTTTAAAAATGCACTGAAGTGGCTTGACAGCAAAAACATGAATAATGAGAGAGTCTGCACCTGAGTATTGTTGTCATCCAAGTCACATAAACTGAAACAGACTATTCATCCTCTGAAAATGACTCCTGCACAGGTTAATATAGGTGTGCAGAAATGCCAACAAGAATTTCCAAGACGTGCTGGAGTTGCCAGATGAGCTACTTTAGTTCTAGGGAGGGTTGTAAAAAGGCACTTTCCATCCACTGATAAATAAAAGAAATGAGCATCTATTGTATCTTCCCTTGAAGCATGCTGCCTTTCCCATGCCCTTTCACTAGCTTCTGTCTGAACACTAAAGTCTGCCAAATATTCTGAAAGAGGTACTCTGGCTGCTCTGCAGCTAGATGTGGGTATGAAAAGCAGGTCAAAACCCTCCCCAGGATGCAGCAAGTCAGCATCATTGGATCATAACTGTTAGATTGTTTGCACATGCTTTAATGATTGACACTTGTTAAGCAAAAGAAAAAAAAAACCACACAAGATGAGAAGAGGTTATAAAGTTCATTCATAAATGAATGAGACACGTGATTATAATTTATTCGCTTAAAAGAGGAATTTAGAAAGCTGAGGCAATAAAAGTAGGAAATTGTTTTAGTATAAACAATGCAAGCTGAGAGAGGCAAGTCAGCACATGGCATTGAAATATGAACTTTTTTTACAACTATGACAGAGTAAAAACGAAGATGACAGCCATAAAAAATGAAGAACACCTTATAGCATCTTTACTACAATAATAAGGATCAGCCAAACACCATCTCCTGAGAAGAAAGAACATGTTTTTGAAAAAAATCAAGTCTAGGAAGCTGCAAAGTAAAGTGTTTTAATCCTACAAATAAGAAGCAGAGACAGTGTGTCAGATAGGGGCACAAAACTCTGTAGTAGGGATCACAAGTACCCACGCTTTTGAATCTAGACAGACACAAGCTGTGGAAGCCCTGGGATGCTCCGCTACCTCCCTAGTAAAAGAGGAAAGAATCTAAATAGATATTCATCAAAACTGGACTGTTTCCCTCTCACTCCCACTTCTTATGTTACCTTGCTTCCCTTCAATCCAACGCTGGCAAGCACACAGCCCTACAGCAAGTCAGACCTGACTGAAATCCATTTTTTCCCCAGATACATTAATGGCTTGATGTTTCTAATATCCCTTGGGATCTGTGCCTACTGAGTAATGATCAAGGGGTGCTTCGGTGCCACTCTAACCAGCTGCTGGACTGGGAGGTGTCAGGTGAGTTTGGGCACCTACCTGCTGACATTTAGGGGCACCTAAAAACACACAGCATATACCTGCAGGTACCTAAGAAGCCTTCAGATAAAATGCAGGCAATATACTGACACATCTCAGTGTTCCATTTTGGATGTAAACGTTTTCCAGCTGCTGGGAGAGAGTTTGGCATATCTAGTCTTTTCATCAGTCTCCCCCTCCCTCGGCAAGGTAAGGCAAGGCAAGGCAAAACTCTTTAAGTATAATTTCATGAAGGAAGCCAAGAGCTGATGGGAGAGCAGCAGAAACCTGTCCCAAGGCAGGTGACTCTGACACTGCATCCGATCTCGCTCATCCTGACACCTGGCAGCTGCCACGCTTGGGTCCACTGCGCCTGCCAGGTCACCACTGGAAAATCCTTGTCACCAGCTCCAGCGGCCCACGCTCTTCCCAGCAGGAATGCGAGGCACACACTCTCTGGGAGGCCGGTGACAGTGGCTCATTTAGGGCTAGAAACAGCCGGCATGCCCTGTGCGATTACGTTAGTTTCGTTTTCAGCGCGCGAGGTAAGGCAGAAAGGACTCACGCTGCAGGAAACACGTTGTCCTCTGCCAAAAGCCGCTGCTGCTCGCTGTGACGCTCACAAGGATGCCCATCAGCTGAGCTCCCGGGTGAACCAGCTGACGGGAGCCGGGGATTAGAGGAAGCCTCTCACAGCAGCGATGCCGGACCGCAAGCCGGGCCAGGTCCCCGGCACCCCAAATCCCAAGGCAGCCCCATGGCCAGCCCCGCTCCCTGCAGCCACCCCCGGCACCCCCGCCGCCGACCCCTNCCCCCCCGGCCCCCCCGCCGCCGACCCCTCACCCTTGACGTCCTGCACCATGCCGATGGTGCCGCCCGTGTTGATGACCAGCACCCGCGCCTCGGTCTTGGCGGAGGGGGCCGGAGGGCAGCCGCGGCGTTCCTGGGGCCGGGGCCCGGTCAGGGCTCTGAGCAGGGAGCGCGACAGTCCCGCCGTCACCTCCATCCCGCACCGCAGGATCCGCTATCTCCCGGCCGCCCGGACAACGAGGATTTGTAGGGGCGGGA
>VXBB01005746.1:357110-383037 GCA_013399915.1 Illadopsis cleaveri
GCGGGCAGCGCCCGTGAGGGGCAGCGGGACCGCGGCGGGGCAGCCCCGGCACCGCCCCCTGCACTTTGCGCTGCCGGCCCGGGCAGACGTCAAAGCCCTTCATGCTTGAAGGAGAAGGCAAGAGCAGCGACGCGTTCTGGGCCCGGGGAGGAGAGAGGGGTCACAGGGCTCAAGGTTAGCCCGGTGAGAGAACCTGCGTTGTCGCCTTTTTCCTTCACGGTAAAGAAGGTGGGAACTGTCCCTACTTACCTGGCCTCAGAGGCGACTCCTGCCTATCCAGCGTCTCCCAAAACAGGCATCGTGGCACGGGCAGCACCCCTGCCCCCTCCATTCCAGCGTCCTAATCTGCACCCTCGGCTTCCATCCAGAGGGATGCTTTTGAGGGTCGGGTAGGAGATCAACTGTGAGGAGGCTGAAGTTGTTTTCAAGGCAATCTGATAAATCCTTAGGTCTGTTGTCATGAGGTTTGTTATTACTGGCTAATTATAAAGCAAAATCAGCAAAGCAACTGGCTAAAACCCCATGAGCCAGTTACTGGGGACATCAATGCTGAGAAGCATGATCTGCATCAGCTGACAAGTAGCTGCTGCTCAGGTACCTTGAGGCTAAACATGTCACTCAAGTGCCTGAATTACTCAGTACGTCAAAAGAACATACTTCCTGTAGGAACGTGGTAGGGATTTTTTTTGCTCCTGGTCATATGAACTTAATTTGTACCCTGCACTGCTCCTTCTAAATGAAATGCAATTCTATTTCAAGGTGAAAATAGGGACTGTGGGATAGTCCAAGCAGTTTCTTCTAATTTTTACAGCTTTGTACTCCAACAGAAATATGTCCTCCCCCCAAATTGTCAATCTCTCTCTTAGTCTGAGTGGCCCAAAATGTGGCACAGAATTCCAGATGTGGTCTCACAAGTGCAGAGTAGAGGGCAGTAATCATTCCCGTGTCTGCTGGCTGTAATTTTCCTGCCTTCGCTTTTAGTGCTGCAAGGACCCTTTGCTGCCTCATACATGACTTGTCCATAGGACCACCAAGCCCTTTTTGCACAGCTGCTACTTACATTTTTTTAATCTATACTGCAGGCTATTGAACAAAACCCAGCAGTGTGTGAAGGCAGAAATAAACTGTGTAGTAACTACAGCTGCTGAAGTACACTGTGTATATTGACACATCCACAAAAAAAAAATTAAGTAAACAAACAAACATGTCTGCTGCAGGGAAACACTTTTTTCAAAAGAATGAAAAAATTACATCTAATTCCTGGTATATATCAAAGAAATGCATTCCACTTTCTTCACATATTTCTGGGACAGATCTCAAAGCATCTTTATTCATTGTACTCTTTCTCCTGTGTTATTCAGAGTAAAAAAAGTAATCAAGATCACATGAAAAGAATGTGAAAAGTTTTAAACTCTACAGAAAGGTCATGTTAGGTTCTGCAGGACTCCCTCCAGAAAGAATGAAACTGAAGTTCCATTTGAGCAGGATTACTAGAATTGGTCAGAAATTCAACACTTCCTTTCACAGAATAATCAGCTTTTGAAAACATTTCTGGGAGAAAAAAAGGTTATTTTCCTGTTTTTTTTTAACATTACCCACTGTTTATTTTGGTTTTTTCAATAAAAAATATTTTTCATTTAAAAAATCAAAACTGTATGCTATTAACTGGATACACCTGATAATCACTTTATATGTTGGAATACAGAATTCTGAATGGCATCCTTGGATTAGAGAAGTGACCCCAAGTAAATTACACAATTATGTCCAGAAATTACTCACTGCACAAACAGAAGGGTGGAGGACAGAAGACCAAGTGGTAACCACTTCTAGAGAAACCAACAACAGAATTCATAGGAACAACACCTAAATAAGAGATACAATAAAAACACAATGGAGATTGAAACACATGCATTTCCCTGGAATGATGCAACAGGCAGCAGATTACATGAGGGCAGAGAACTCAAGGCTTCCAAGGAAGAACTGCTTCTTCTAACAGCTCAACAACAGACCCAGTCTGTGCATCTCAGAACATAAGCCTGGAAGCAACAAAAGTACCTCTAAAAACTTAATTGGCAAAGCTATGTCCAAATAAGTGATTTCCTTGCAAGCAGAGAAGAATGATGACCTTGGATGACTTAATGGACATGAGTTCTGGACTTGCTGCCATTTTAAAGCAGGGAGTTTTGGAACTAAAATAGCAAAGTGGCATTTAACAGAGAAAGGTGATATTTAACATTCTGTACCTCACAGCATCCCATACATGAGAAGGAATAGTGATGGCACTTGTTGGAAAGAGTTTCTGCCCTCACAGCCAGTTTTTTCAGGTCTCTAACACCAGGATACCAGCTCTACAGTTTGTCAGCATCTTTCTGATGTATTTAACTGGTGTTCATGAAGGCAATGGACTCTCCATATCTGCTGAATGAGCTTGGGCCTCCTTTAAAGAATTGTGTCATTTTCTAGAACAGTGGAAGAGAAAGCAGCAGGAAAGGAGAAAGCCAGAATAAAACCTGTTCCCACTTTTCGTCTGCCTGCTGCAGGAAGAACAATTCTGCTTTAAGCAAGATAAATCACGCACATATATCAAGATGGGAGGGAACATCATCTGCCTGGGAGGGGATTTGGGAGCTGGAGTGGGTAGATGGTAGCAGAAGATAATGTTTAAATACAGAGGAGTGTTGAAGACAGGGAAAATGATGAAAAACAAAGCAAGCAGCAAGAGAGTATCACTTTGGTCCTGAGCTGGTGCTTAAAACACATGAAGGGCAGAGGAAGGTCAGGATTGGGCAGAGATTGACCATGTTGCAAAGTTTCAAGGCTCTCCTTAGGGCCTTCATCATTGGGGGCCACCCATAAAGCATTTCGGATGAGGCTGAAAGAGGAGCTGGGGAACAGAAATGAAACTGCTGTGGATCTCAGGAGAGGGAGACTGTTCCAAGGCAGGTGGTGCCTGGAGTGCCCAGACTCGTTCCAAGCTTCAGCCTCCATCTTTCCTTCTTTTCAAAGTGCCAGTGACCTACACCCTGCGTCTGTGAGCTGTGCCAGTTGATACCCCCAGTGCACAGAGCCTGCCAAAAGATGAGGGGAATGTCACCCTTGGTTCCTCAACTGATTCTTGATAGTGCTGCAGAGCACTTGCTCTATTCTTTCAGGAGAATTACTCTGTCAGGATGAACAGCAAAAGGGAAAAGGATGGAACACAGTTGGGAGTTTCACTTCCTTCCCCAGAAAGGTGTGTAGGGATTAGGGTGCTTTCAATGAACCCAGCTGAGTCCTGCTGAGCCTGTGGCCACTTGCACCATGGCAGCTGTGCTCTCTGGATGGAGTGCCAGTGGGGAAATCAAGGTGAGAGTGGATGTCAGTGTGAAGTGGTCCATTTCCAGGGAAAACAGGACTGTCCTTTTTTAGCTGTGTGCAATTTCAGGAGCTGCAGGTGAGTACATGTAGATCCTGGAGAAGCTTCCACCTTGCCTAGCAATCCTGTGCTGTTGTTGAACTACCTATTCTGAAAGTTTGCCCATGGATTTTACAAGGGCTTTTATTTACAGTGCAAAAAGGAAACTGAGTTACCAGGAAAAGGCCAGAGATGGAATTTGAGTAATGAAGGGATGATGATTTTATGGGCCACAGTGAGTGCACTCCCAACAGGCTCTGCCTTGCTTAACCATTGTCAGGTGCCCCAGGTTTATTTATAGTGATCACCTGCTGCTGCAGAACTCCGACATGCCCAGAATGAGAACTGGGTGAGACAAAGAGCTGTTAAAGAGTCACACAGACAATGGCCTGAGTGAACAGAATTGTCTTGGAGAAACCACAGCAAAGCTGCAGCCTGCTAACTAACCAAAGGTGAGACCCTCTTCTCTAAAACCAAGATTTGTGGAGTTTGTCTGATCTTGTCTGAGGAAGGAAAACACTGTTGTGTGTGACCAACTGTGAGATCTCTCAGAGCTAACTGCTGTCTCATAATCAAGTCCAGCATATAGTATTCCTGCAGGCATTCTAGTGAACATTTATGTTGCTTCACAACAGCTGAGACGACTGCCCAGCTAGATCATCCATCAAAAATAATGAAGCTCTAGAGAAACTTCCACATATTTTTGACCCATTTTTGAGGATCACCCTTCTCTGATCTCAAGAACTGTCCCTTTCAACAAGAAAGAGATCAAGCAGAGGTAGAAGCAGGCCTGCATGGATGAACAAGGAACTCCAGGTAAGAATTAAGCATAAAAAGTGTTCAAGAGGTGAAAGAAGAGACAGGTGTCCCAGGAGGAATTCAGAGATACTGTCAGAATATGCAGGTATATTGTTATGAAAGGCACGGCCCATGTGAATTTACAGAGGGATATGAAGGTTACAAGAAAGATTTCTAAGGTAAATAAGCAGCCAAAGGGTGACTAGGGAAAAGGTGGGCCCAAGGCAGGACACTTGGTGACAAAGGACATGGGAAAGCTGACAATGCCACCTCTTTCTGTCTTCACTGGTTGTATTTGCTTTTAGGAATCCCAGGCACTTGAGGCCATTTTAAGATGCAGGGCAAGGAAGACTTCCTCTCATTGGAGAAGGATCAGGTTAGGGACTATTTAAATAAACCAGACCCTGACAAGTCCCTGGAACCTGATGGGTTGCACTCACAAGAGCTGAGGGAACTGGTTGATAGAATTTGAGGACACTAGATAACCTTTGAAAGGTCATGACAATCAGGGGAAGGTTCTTGAGGAGAGAAGAAAGCCAACACTACTTTTAACTTCAAGAATGGGAAGAAGGAAGAGGAGTTGGAAAACTAGACTCTGGTCAGCCTCACCTCAATGCCTGGAAGTGGTGGAGCAAATAGATCTGGAAGTTAATTCCAGATATGTGAAGGTCAAACAGGCAGTCAGAAGCAGTCACCACAGATTTATCACACTTGATCAACCTGACAGCCTTCTCTGACTACATGACTGGCTCAGTGGTGAGGAGAGAGCAGTGTTAATATCTAATCAAGATATTAGGTCTTTGGACTGGAAAAATACCCAAACAACATTCTTCTTAAAATACTCAACTAAATGACTCATTTGTAATTTTTTTTTTTGGCAGTTACATGTCAATTAATATACCTCAGAGAAAAGCTTTATCTTTTTACTGAATTCAGTTATCTAGGAGACAGACATCTAGTAGACACAAGTTAGTGTAGTAATCAGTGGTTAATAATAATATAGTAACAATCATTTCCTGAGAAGCATGGTGTACATCCAGCATTCACAACAGTTGACCATGAGCTAAGAAAGCACTTAAGTTTTTGTTTGATTTTAGGGGTTTTTTTAGTTCTTCTGTGTTTGATCTGCTAACAGAATACCCAGGTCAGAGTTCATGATGTTGCCGTAAGTTCTCAGCCTGCAGCCCCACAAGGCACGGATTACAGTGACAGGGACACAAGGATGGGAAGCAGATGCTGGTAAACTTTATGCTGGGCTGCACAAGTTTAACTCCCTTTTCTCTGAGGGGTGGATGGGACCAGAACTTTTCTGTCCAGCTGAGGGCCCACTGAGATGGCAATGGCATGGAGGTACTTCTGTGTTAAAAGGTGGTGAATCCACTAGAATTGCATTTCTGTCATAGGTGTCAAGTCTCATAAACACTCAGTCGCTAAAACACCAGTGCAAATACTGAGACAAATCCTGAAAAGACATTAAATAGTAGCAGAATTAGGAGATGGATCACTTTGCAAGAGAGGCTGGCCACCCCTGCATTTCTTCACGCTTCAGATTGTTAATCCTTGGGTTTTTTTAGTTCTGCCAAAAAACTGAGGGTTGTGCTCTGTGCAGCCCTGATGACCATTCTGGGATCAGGGAAATCACATCTCAAAGCTGGCTGTGTTGGCTGGGGAGGCCTTGTGATCATTTGACCAAAAAATAACCCTGTTTCCGCCTTGGAATCGTAGCTCTAGAAAAACCATCCATGATACAAAATGACCCTGAGAGGAAACAAAAGGTGTCACTGCAGATGACACAACACAAAGCATGCCACTCCAGACCTGGCAAGCCAAGAGCAGCAGTGAAGTGACTCAGCAAGGAGCAATTTCTGCAGTTACCTCTCCTTCACCTCTTGGGCGTGAGCTGGCAACAGATCCTGCACCTGGTGCTCAGGAGCACAGTCTGGCACCAGGCTGTAGGCACTGGCAAGGGCAGGCTGAAAATGGCTTTAGGCAAAGTAAGAGAAGTGATTTGGCATCAGGAGGGAAAATACTACTGGAAGAAGGCAGGCAGGGTGCATGAGTACTGAAGTGCAGCATGAGCCTCAGGTCACAGAGAGACTGCAGGCATGAAAAACTTGGAATGCTTTTTAAGGCTTTAGGAAATGAAACAAAACTTATAAAATCCATCCTGACATACAAGTATGAAAAAGGAACAAGTGCCAGGAGTTTGAGTTAATAAAACGTGCTGTGATCAGCTTCAGGGAGGACATGAGATTGCTGTGACCCACACACCAGTGTATCAGCAGGAAGTGAAGGTGCAGGACAGAAAACTGCAGTCCACCTGCAGTACTTCAGAGGAAGGTCTGCTCAGTGAAACTTGTAATAGATTTTGAACACCATCTTAAAGAGTTTTCCTAGCAGTCTGTTGGCCAGGCTGCATTACCAAATGAACCTGCACTGAGGTGGTTTGGAGAGGACATTGCTCTCCACAGGAGTGTTTCCATCCACTGAGGTCTACATCACTGGTCCAATTCTGCTGACCCCACCTGGATAATTTTTGGGATTGTCTTTTATCCACCACCACCGCCCACTGCACCCCTCCCCCAAAAAACCCAAACTAAACAAAAACAAACAAAAAAAACCCCCAAACAAAAACCCAAAACAACCCGCCAAAAAAACCCTGTAGCCTCAGGCTTGTTTCCTTGGTTCTGCACCCTGTTTAGTTCATGCTTCACTCATCAGCTCAACGCCTGCCTGCTGTGCCCTTGGGCACAGTGATCTCACCCTGCTGATGTTCCTCCCCACTCTTGGGAAATCAATTCCAAGGAACAGACTGGGAGGCAGTGTTCCTTTTCTTCTATTCATAGCAGTCTTAATCACACTTTTTATTTCTCCCTATGTGGTGTTTATTATGCTGGTTCATGAGTTTCCTTGCTCATCAATTCTGCCTTCTATTCGAACTCAGTCAAAACACCAACCTAAATAACTCAATGTACTGGCTGAGCTTAAGTTACAATAGCAATTATTAGAACAATATGACAGCCATCACACCAAGTTGTAAAGAACTGGGAGTGGGCACGGAGACAGAAAGCTGCTTTGCTGCTCTAACATCTTCTTCCTTGTTTAGCAAGTAATTTTTCAACCATCTTGTATCTCAGAAATTCTCTGAAACAGAAGGGGTACATTGTCAAATGTGGCTTCTTTGCTATATCCAAGAGATCCAATAAGATCCTTCCTATGAACTGCAATAAAAGCAGAATTGCTGATTTCAAGTTCTCTTCTACTTCTGTAGTGGTCCTAAACAAATTTCCATCAGCCTGTAACATTCTTTGAACATCTATGAGAAAACCAAACAAATCAAAGGTCATTTTTCTGTAAATGCCTGCTAGTGCCAAAAGCCTCTCCAGCCCAAAGGTTCCTTTTTATTCCAATCCCATAAATCACTAATCCACAAAAAGCTAAAATACACAACATACCTCCTTCTAATTTCCAGCACTAAATAAAAAAGGAAAAGAGAACTGAAGACCATGTCCAATACCTCAAATACTTGGCTATTCTGGCCAAGTCTTCTACTATTACATGCATCAAGCAGTAATGCATATGATGGGATGACACAGATAATCCTTCTTGTGTTTTCAGAGACTGTAAAGAAAAAATTATATAATAAAAATATTTTATTGCAAACTACAGACATTCAACTGCTTCTTGGAGCAGATAATGTGATCCTAAATCATTATCTCCCTATGTTTCAGAAAAATTTGTGGTACCTTTTTCATTTACTTCAGACAAAAACTAGTTCAGATTATATTAAAACTAGTTATTGAAATGATCCTGACCTGGGAAAGCTTTTATCAAAAAGGGGCCAATTGAAGTTGACTGTAGGTCAATACTTAGCATGACATAAATACAGGAGCTGTGTGAAACTGCTCTAGAAGATCTACATTAAATGAAACTAAATTTATAGTTGTCAAACGATCACATAAGACTATATTGTTATAGCAGAGAAAGAGAGGAAAAAAATTAAGAACTGTGACAGTTTAAAAAAATTGAAAAAGGATAACTTGAAAACTGGCAGTAAAATTAAGACAAAAAATTGCATTTTAATATGAAAATAAAGACAGTAACATCAGGGAATGCTTTCTCACACATAAGCACAGAGCAAGTATACTCTTCCAGAAAGAAGGCCTCTCCATTCTGATTCCAGTCTGTGCTATGATGTTTTACAACACTGTTACTGTACATCCATCTCTAGCTGGATTGTTCTGCTGTTGTTCCTGCCTTCAGCTGAAAGCATCCATTTGGTAAGTGTGAAATGTTCCTTCCAGAAGCACTCCCATATCCTCTGGAAGCTCCCAAGTTATCATGGACTGTGCTTCCCTGGGTAGATTCCTCATCCTGCAGCACTGACATCCTATGGAGCATCACTACAAATGCATTAGCTTCAGAAACTATTCTAATTTTAGCAATTGCCATCAGCAGCAATCACTTTTTGTTTTTCCCAGTGTATTTTCTACCTCCTTCTCCTTTATAAATAAAATTCAAGCAATATCTGTTCCTCAGAGAACATGCAAAATAATCCCATGTAACGTGTGCCTATGCAATTCCCATCTTACCTGGCAGCTGGGCAGGAGGAGGGTGTTTGCACAACTGCTGTCAAGACCAAGTAGAACTAGTTCAAGACAGAACTAACATCTTCAACTAGAGAAGAACTCCCTGCAGCTATGTTCTGTGATCTCCACAGCTATGTGCTGTGAAAGATACTGTCTGTATCAAGAATTTTAATAAAATCTTACCTACTTTCCTGTCTTTTAAATGTGGCCTTTCTGCCCTTATTAAAGATTGACAAAGAATACCCCACAGATACATATGGAGTATCATAATGACCTGTGCTGGTCATTTTCTGATTATGCACTCTGGATTTTTCCTATTAACAGACCAAAAAGAGAACAAAGAGCTTTGTAAACGTTGAAATACTGCCAACAGCTGTACCCTTCCTTCTTCAAGCACATGGAAAAAGGTACCCTCGGGTGTTGTATGCTCTGTTTATGAAAAAAACAAACTGAGAGAAGTGAAATATTTAAAACTCCTCCACAGTTCTCCACATGGCCTGAAGAACAAAGACAGGAGAGGAAAAGAAAACCATCATACTGGTGTGTCTGAGAAGCACCTGGGGCTCATCACTCAGGCCCAGAGAGAAGTCAAGTTTGATAAGCATGACATGAAAAAGTCGTGAACTCATCTCACCATGAGTCAACAAGTTTTGATTGCAGCTTTTCAGAGGAAAAAACAACCTCTGCACTTTTTGAAGCACAGAAGGAAATCAATACCAGCATTTCAACCGCACTCTTCCCCTCTCTCCTTCCCCTGAACCACATGGCAACCCCACTTCTCTCTTTCCCCAGGGTGGCTCCCTTTGAGGGAGGGAATTGCTGGGGTGAAGGAGTGAAGGCTATGACCCCTCAGGAAGGCTCATGGTGTGTGCAGCTCACCTCAGCCCACTGCCCTCTCACCAGTCTGATGGCAAAATCAGCAGTGAGCATCAGTGCCCCTCACTGAGCACCAGCACCCAAGCTCAGCCCTCTGGCCCCTTGCCCTGGGGTCGAGAAACATTCACAAACTCATCCCTGTGCCAAGAAACATCTGCCAGGATTTCCCCATCACTCACAGCCATGTAAAGGGGGTAGGTCCCCTCCCTTGAAGGAGGGGATCTCTGGGAAGGTCCTGTCCTTGTCTTCCAGGATGGAAGAGCTCTCTCAGCAGAGGGAGCAGGCACCTCTGCTTCCCCAAGGCATTGAAGTCATAGATCTGGCAGATTAGACAGACACTCCTACAGCTTGAGTGAAACTAAATACAGGAGCATCAGACAGGGATGACAAATACACCTACCCATGTAGCTCAGTGACTAAGAAAAGAGCAATTTATCTTCCTACAGATTCACCAGATCAGCTCAGAGCTTTCCTCTTCCCTCAACACTCCTTCACAGGATTAATATATACCTCAGACATACCATCTTTGCCTTAGGTTTCTTTCATTTATTAACCTCTTTGGAGTTTCACCTGCTCTGTTCAAGGTTCTTCTACAGAAAGAAACTCCAAATCAAACTATACACTGATGGTGGGGTTTTATTTCTCTGTTCAGTTCTGTTCCTTTCTATGAGGTAGACAAACCTCGCTCTGTGTTACTCTGGTCTGTGAAAAACATGCTAACAACTTTCCAAGGTCAGTGTAACTCCTGCAGTCTATGCCAACACCTGTACTCTGGTTTAAACCATGATTCCATAATTTATCCTAATTCACATGGTCTTTTTCTAACAGTCCTATGTAGACTGGCATTAAATTCAACCTGTTGAGACTGCAATCATTATGCCCTATAAAGTCACCATCCCTTCATTACTCAAATTCCATCTCTGGCTTTCCTTTTTCTGGTAACTCAATTTTCTCTTTCCACTGTAAAATCCACGGGCAAGCTTTCAGAATAGGTAGTTCAACAACAGCACAGGATTGCTAGGCAAGGTGAAAGTCTCTCCAGGATCTACATGCACTCAGCTGTAGCTTCTAAAATTCCACACAGCTAAAAATGGACAGTCCTGTTTTCCCTGGAAATAGACCACTGACATCCACTCTCACCTTGATTTCTGGAATTCAGTAAGGTAGGGAGTTCAGTTCCTCAAATTTTAACAGGTACTGAAGGATCTGCCTTCCCTGCAGTTCCAGTTAATTTTTGTTTGTTTATATATTTGATTTCCATCACAGCCCGTGGCAGTAAATTCCAAAATTAATTACATGGAATGGCAAAAAATTTCCTTTTGACTTAAAACTGCTATCAGGTGTCATTGTAGCTATGGGGGAAATTATGAATAACAGTCAATGCACATTGTTTCAGATTCTAGAAGTACCTATCAGATCAGTTTGTCACTTTATCACTACTACTGGAAGCATTTAAGAGCATTAATCTGACCATTGATAGATTCAAATATTTCCACCTTAAGCTCAATGAAGAAGTACATAAATCATTTATTAATTATGGTAAGTGAAGTCTCATTCTGCTCAGTGTTGATGAACATCTGGACATAAAGCAAATCTTGACAAGTAGTCATGGCCTTTATTTCTTATGGAAGTAGCTCCCAAAAGCCACAAAGCTGAGTGGGATCAGGTTCACAGCCACACAATTGCTACTTTACAATACTTCTTTCTCCAGTGTGACACACTATTACCCTTTGAGAGGAAAATCCTGAAGCTACTTACCTTAAATTTGTTCAAATGACTTTGCAATGCTATTGAAGCCTAAATCAAACAATAAAACACAACAGCTCCTTTTTAAATGTTAGCGCTGTATGTATTCATCTGCAAATGAACATCATCACCCAGCAAGGCTGACTTGAAGGATGCAGAGTTTCCTTCAGGGCTGTTCTGTCCTGTTTCACAGCAGCCTCCACCTGGTGGCAGCACAGTCACACACACAGATCTTTCATGGGAGAGAGTTTAAAAATTAAAAAAAAAAATTAAAAAATAAATGAATTGTTTGTTGCTTATGTGGAATGAATTCCTTTATTTTTCTCACGCCTTTGTGCATTGCTAAGTTTCCTTTTCCTATGGGAACTCCCATCATTGATAGACAAAAGCAAGATTTGAAATCCTGCCTGTTCCACTTGCCCCTGAAGGTGTTTAACAAGAATACCTAATTGGTGTACACCACTTGGCTGAGAAACACTTGTCTAAGCCACTTGAGATGCAATTTTTCTGTTAGACCTCCCTCACTAACTATTCTAATTCCCAAGGATCACTAAAATGGGTCTAAGAAAGTAATGCTCTAATAAACCACTGAAATTGCCTGTTACACAGTCATCCCTCTGCTTAATTATAGCTTGAAATAATTTAAGCATCCCCTTATTTTCCAAAAATCTACTATTTCTTTATGATGATCACTGATTCTCTGTCCTTCAGAGGATGACTGGATATTACATGACCTTCAAATCACTGAGTGAACAGTGAAAATGAGTACTCTTCCATATATTGTTTCTCTATTGATGTGTTTCATGAATGCAATCACATACCTTTAATAACTAAATTTAGCTTTTATTAAGCATGACTGCACAAAGGAAGATACAAAAACACTTGATTTAATTTCTGCATTTTATTCTGAAACCACTGACCTCATTTTTAGGACTAAACATCTCCCAGGTAAAAATAAGTCAAAAGGATGAAACAAAGTGCCATGAATCAATAATTCAAAAGCATTTTTCTGCCATACAGGAAAATAAATCATGTTATGTTTTGCTGTACAAAAAAATCAACAAAAAAATTGTATCCAGTATATGAAGATAATTTTGGATCAGAACATAATTTAGATCATCAATTTCTTCTGGCTTCTATTTCTTGGTTAAAGAAAAACCCAACCCCCTTTGTTGAATATTTTTTTTAAAAACTAATTAAAAAGAAAACAGGAAAATGCAACTTGCATTTACAGACAAAAGAAAGTCATGCCCCTAAATTTATGAGTTTTTAAACAAAAAATGAAGAACTAAGCCTTGAGTTGCTTCATCTTTCACGTACCTTGTGATAAACCTGTTCAGAAGTATTATTAAAATGAAAATTGCATCCTCATTTACATCAGTTTCTTTTATGACTGAACTTGTCTACTCTAGGCCAGCAAACTGCAGCTTTTTCAGAAACACAGAAACATTTTCCAAACTGTATTTTAGTACACTCGTACTCATCTTAAGGAACAGTCTTGCAAAACATGCATACAAGACAGAAGTAATTTTTAAACTAGTAGTACCTCATCCTCTGAAAGACTTCTAGAAATACTTAATCATTCAACAAAACAAGCTTGTGGAGCTGATAAACAGAATTTCCTCTTGCCTGCTGCTTTTCAGGCTCGTCAATAATATGCTGAGAATCCACCTAGCCAAAAAAAGCAAGATGAAAGTCAGAAGGCATTCTTAATGTTTTCCTATATACCACAGCTAAGAAAAAGTCTTGAAGAGTTCTGAGTTTTAAATCATACAGGAAAGTCAGCTCCATGCCACACAGTGCAACCAAAGAGCCAGGGCTACAAAATGCTTTATCTCATGATTTCAGAACACTATTCCACAATCAATTCCAAAGCATTACAGGCAGTATTTTATGATCTAAGATGTCCTGGGATTCTTCAGATGCAGTGGGGAAAATCCTGATCCAAGGCCTACACATTAGCTTGTTATAAAAGATAAAACCAGCAGAAGTGAGTATATTATCCTCCTAAATCCAAGGATAACTGAATTTGAAATATGAAAATAGGAACACTTTGACCTAAGGCAGTATATCACAACACACTCTAAAAAAATGCCTTTTAGAAATAAGTGCCCTTGGTGTTTGTTCTGTGTTGTCCCTCTTTTCAAGGTTGACCCAAACCCCTCCTTTATGGGCTGCAGGGTGGGAGAGGCACAGGGGGGTGTGTGTAGCACTTACACTTCTGTACTCACTAAATCCTCACCTCCTTTTTAATTAAGAAACTCTACTTGTTCTTCAGGAAATCCAGTGGCCTGCAGAGGCCCTTACAGAAAAAAAGGTAAGATTTCTAATGGAGTAGGAAGCTAGGAGAGTTTTCTTATGAAACCCTCCTGGGTCTTGAAAAAACTGCCCTCCTGCCTGATCCCACCACATTTGTTTTAAAACAAGCCACTTTTCTGTCTGCCACCTCAAACCACGGCAACCCAAAACAAAACTAAAATGCACTGCATTCAGGAAAATATAGCTACAGCTTCTTAAGAGAAAGAAAATTTTAACTTCCAACAAATGTGAAGCTGCCTTTACAACCCCTCTATTCTTAGAACCATGGAGAGTTCCGTTTGAAAATACTAAATATTTATATACACAAAATTAAAAAACAAGCCATTGAACAACTAAACAGACCACAAAAACAGTCATAAGTGATTACATAAATAAAAGTTCTTTTGCTTTACATTTAACCCTACAGTGCTTTCAGTATTTTCAAACTCAATAACCACAGAAGTTCTCCCTTTCCACTCACTCTTAACTAACTGTGCTGGAGCACTCAAACTCCTTTAAAAACAAACAAACAAAAAACAAATCCCCAAAACAAAACCCAAACCAACCAACCAACCAACCAAACAACCCCCTCAAAACCCAACAAAACGAAACTAAACCAAAAAAACCCCACACAAACACCACAAAAAAGACCACCAAAAACAAAACAAAAAAACCCCCTCAAACTTTAAAATTTGTACCTGTACCTGATTCCATGTATATGGCTTCTCATACCAGGTAGGACCAACTATGTCTCGAGGCTTTGATTTGCAGATTAAACTGAAATTACATAAATACAGCCTTAAGAAATACACTTGTATTTCATTAATTATAAAGACAAAGGATTTTTTTATATGAGATACAATCAGGTATTTACAAAGTGTCTGTGCTGAAGGGAATCTTAAATTTTCCTCTTAATCTAGTCTGATTTGTTCACTTGTGTGTACTTTACCCATCCAGTGGAGTAAGTCAAAATACAAATTTTCACAGGGACGTATCATATATCAGAATGTATTTTCTTCTAAAGAAAATAATGAGATTCTTTTTTTACAAAGCACTAAAATTTGCAACTGTAATTTATTCCTTACATTTTATGTATGCTTACTCACTAGAATGTATAATACAGCTATTTTTAGGGTATTTTGTTTTGCATGACAACTCAATTACTATAGATTGTCTGTCTGCTCCAGTTATTACCTCAAGCTGTGCAAAGTACAACAGTAGTAGACATTAATTAATTCTGTCTAGATGTGTTTTTCAAAAACTGATTTTAGTCTTAAGTAGTGATGACATTTTGTAAATACAATTAGCTTTTGAAAAATGGAAAACAGTTATGAAAGACTGTTCAGGCTAAATTTTTACCTACATACTTGAATTAATAAATGTTTTTTCCAAAACACAAAAAGTACAACTGGAAAAAAAAAATACTCAAAACCAAGAACGACTTTACACAGGGGAAAAGAAGAAATCATTACAATAATCAGACTGTTTATTCCTTCAAATAAAACATACAAAAATAATATTAAATAAAATTTGAAATAAAAAAATCTGTAGGATGGTTGGAAGACAACCAATAAATGTACAAAAATTCCAGGAGAGAAACGGCTACCACAGAAAGGTGTAAAATCCTGAAGACAAAAAAGCCTGGGGCTGATGAGAGTGACCGAGTCAGGCAGTCGGCGCTGACTGAGCTGGGAACACATCAGTGCCCAGGACCTGTGCCAGGGTCTGACCCTTCCCCTCCCAGCTGGCTGGAGATGTCTGAACAATCAGCCCAAAATAGCTGCCCAAACTGTAGCAAGTATCCATGTCTGAACAAACAGCCAGTGACATTTTAGTGCCTTCAATTTAGCATGTAAGTGTTGATGTCCCAGCAGGAGCTGTTACTGTCACAGTCACTTCCAGACAGGGGTTGTGGCTTTGCCTCTTTCTGCCTATCCACTTTCCTTGACTTCTCTATTGCTTGTGCTCTTTTAATTTCATTTCTAGTGCCTCAAAAGGTAAGGCTGACTCGTTAATTTACAATTTAAAATTTGGGAATGCACCCAAATTTTATTTGGAGTTTTGGAAACAGGAAGTATGGGTGTTTGCTTTTAACTTAAGGCAATTTAATAGGTTTTTTTCAACAGATATGAGAGCAGGTACTTTCAAAACCAAGGAACACCTGAAAAATCAGCATGAACAGCTGCTCTGATAATCATTCTGATAACCCAGGGTTAAGCTGGGTAACCCTGATCTTTATCAGCAGGATGAACTGCCTAACTCTGACATCATGCAGTTACTTCAGCAAAGTTCTATTGGCAAAAAAGGTCATCTTTCTTAGAGATGAGGCTGATAAAAGTTATGGTGTGTACCCTGGACCAGAGCTCTTTTTAAGATGGTTTAGTAGACAGCCAGGTCAGGATGAGAAAATTCTCCTGATGATACAGACAGCACTAAAACTCATGCTGAGTGTACAAACACATTATGCTCCGCAGAAAAAGACAGAAGGAGTTGTTCCTGGGATAGTTCATTGCACTCCTTCTCCCAAACTACAAGCTGTAAAATTCTACAGGCTGGCTGCACTGAAGCACAATGGTCTTTTCAGAACCACTGCTTCACTTACAAGAAGAAGGGAGGCTTGCTGGGAAAAAAGGCAAGGTGGCCTTACTTCAGTTCCTAAATCTGCCTGGGACTTCCAATTCACTTGGCCAACACCTATTCTGCACAGTCTGCTAAGGGAGGAAAGGCAGCACACATGATTCAAATGTAATGTACAGGAGGAAGGAATTCTAAATCTTTCTGCACTGTTATGCCATAGGACTCCATTAGCTTTGTCGTGGGTGCAAAAAAAAAAAAAAATACATAAGAGCTGATACCCTGCAGAACAGGTTTTACAGTCTAGGTTTTATGACTCCTAGGTGATTGGGCTTCCTTGAAGAACCAGTGCTTCCACAAGAAGTCTAAGGTTGTTTGGTATACTGCTTTATAAATAACAAAAGTAAATGAAATGCATCATTAAATGAGAGCCTATATTATTTTTCCAAAGCCTAATCTGAGCCGTGCTTCAAGCAATCACTCATTTTTGCTGAGACTGTGAATCAGAAGATCTTATTTCTACAAAATTATTACCATAGAAGCTTCTGACGAATGTTCTCCTGCAGCTGTGCCACTTGCTCTCGTCCAGAACACACTGCTTGCTCACAGAGCAGCTTATTCATGGCTGTCCTCAGACTGTTTATCTGTAAAACACCAGTTACAGAATATAAAGCACTTTAAACCAGCACAAGGCTTTTCTATCATATTACATTGACATGAAGGTGGTCATGGCATGCACATCAGTGAAGTTCAACTGGAATATTATTTGCATAAGTAAAAGCATCTGAGGCTTCAGAAATGCTTCTTCCTACAGTTGCACCTCTGGTGGTCAGTGATGTTAATATTTCAGCCATCTGACATCACAATTTTTAAGGTTACTCAGATATGCCATAAAACATACAGGCTACCACTTGCCTGGACTTCTTCCAATGCAGAATTCTTTCTGTGAAAGTTTTAAGCATTTTCTCCCTCTGTCCATAATTTTTCACATGTACAACAGCTTGGTATTACCACTCTGGCTAAGGAATCATGAACACAGCCGTGACACCAAGTCAGTGCTTTCAGAAAATAACAGCTCACAGATATGTTCACCAGCATGTCCACTGTGTCCTTGGAAAACCTCCAGGAACCACCCCAAGGCACCTGCTTCGCACACAGACCTAACCAGGGCACGTCCTTCCCTGTCCCAGGCACATGTCAAACACAGCCACTGTCCTGCACTGCACAGGTTGTGCACATGCTTCCCTCTGACAGACCTCAGTCTCTGAGCTGCAGAAGGCAGTAATGAGGAATGCAGGGGCTTTATTGTTTGTTTGGCTGATCTGCTCTGAGATGTAGCTCAATACAGATGATTTATCAGAGATGCAAAGTCAAACTGAAGTTTGCAAAGCAGCAGTGCTCTGCTTGTCAGTAAAAGCCATGACAATCCTAAGAACAAAACAAGTAAGTATTGACTTCTGGTTAGTGCAAAATTGACGACTCTATTTTGAAAAGTGTGTAACATTCTGTAGTATCTTATTTGTTTCAAGTGTAGGCAGGGGGCAACTGCTTCTCCTGATAAAAATCCAAGATTATGAAAAGGGAGTACATTAAAAAACCCAAACAAACAAAAACAAAGAAAAACCCAACAAACAAACAAAACTACAACAAACCCAAACACCACAGTCCAAACAAGCTTTTCTATTAACAGTAAGAGTTAACAAGCTCAGATGCACTGACTTCTACTGAATTCCTACTGTAGTGAAAATTCTTATGCAAGTTTTACCTCTGTTATGTCTTCCAGTCCAAAACGCACATCAAATGTCACCTCCATATCATTTCCTGGAAGCAGTGGAGCCCCAGATGTCTCACTCCAACCCAAACCACACAGAACACCAGTAAAATGCTTCCCACTTTTATCAACTCTACATGAAAAGAAAAGAGTCTCACCAAGAGATGAAGAAACTAAACTCATATAAACTTAAATAAATTTGTCTAAGCCATGCAAAGCAAGACATGTGTTTGAAAGAAGCTAAAACAACTGAGAGGCATTCACACTCAGTCATACTGACTTTTAAAAGTGATGAAACAAAACTGAAGTTCTGGGGTTAAAAACATATGAAACTTACCAAAAAATCATACATAAGCAAAATAAAGGAAAGCAAGCTTCACTATTTTGAAATGACAGTCTACAAATACGAGAAATCCAAGAAAACACAACAGTAATGCCACTGCTAGAGCTCAGATTTTACAAAAAATCATCCAAGTTCCTCTCCTCATGTAGATTTAACACTTCCAGTTTACATTCCACCTTCCCAGGCTTCCAGCACAACTGTCAGGAGCTGAAATGTCTTAAGGACACGAGAGGAGACTCTGCAGCACAAATTAGTAAGTACATGAACAAGTTGTTTTGCCTACATACTGTACTAAAAATCATTAAAAATAACAAGAAGAGAATATATAAAATGCTGAAAGCAAATGAATAGTATCTGTCAAAAATTTGTGAGGATCCTAATGAAAATAATAAAAGAACCACCATTCTAAAATGTACAAATACCTGAGTTCTATTGCAGGAGCAAACAGCATACTGAGGAGTGCAAGCAGGCCATGAATAGGGGGCATCAAAGATGTTTCCCTTAAAACCACACATCCTGGTATCAACAGAAAAAAAAATTCAAATAACTCTAAGGAGCATTTAATGAACATGAAACCTCAAAAAGATGTAACACAGAACTACAGTGACCTATTTAATCACAAAACTACTCATACAAAACCAGAAGTCTAGAGAAACTATCTAAACATTTTCTTTAGTCATTACCAGCTGCAGTTACTGATACATCAGTGGCAACCAAGAGCTGCTGAAAGGGATCTTCTGCACCATCATGGACAACAATGGAGTTTATGCTGTCCTTATGTATGATAACATTTCTAGGGAAGAAACATTTTCAACAATAAGAAACTCCAAAACTCATAAAAACATGTAAATAAAAAAACATTTTAAATTCGTAACACAAATTCAAAATAGCTGCTTACTGTTAGCAGACTTAAAAATAATAAATAATCTCAGTTAATAAATAATCTCTCTGTGAGACAATAATGCACCTTAAAACTACTCTAAGATTTTAAATAACTAGAGTGTATTAATGCCACTCAGGCTTGACTCCTTCAGTATTTTCAATAAATAAAAATTCAGAAAAGATTTGTAAGAGTAACTAGGTGGGTTTTGCCTATTTGTTGAAAATAACAGATAAGAACATGACTGTACTTCACAATAAAAATCTTCTCATACCTGAATTGGGATATTTTGGTCAGACTGTAGCATTTCAGCTGGTAAGGAGTATATGGACCAACAGCTGTTACCTTCAAAAAAAGGGAGAGACAGACAAATGACATTCTAGTTAGCCAACACCTGGAATTCTTCAAATCTAAATGCTTCATAAATTAAGGTCAAACACATTTCAGCATGTACTGAGCAATACTGAGTGGCTAAATTGCTAAGACAGCATTTTCATTTCACTTATCTAAAGCAAACTTTGCTAATTGAAGCACCTTAACTAAAATTATCTATTTTCACAGGTGCTGCAAAAAACACAAGTTCAGACTTCATAGATAATTTAAGAAAATCAGGTAATTTTATTCATGTGATGCGGTCTTTAATCTTGAAACTATCTCACTTTATAAAGTGGGCAGTTAAACAGGACTAGTCCTGTGGATAAATGGAGCGTATTAGGTGCTTCAAAGCCTGAAATTTTGTCAGGTCTAAATGGGAAAATAATCAGAATGTAGATGAGGCCTAACCTGTAATCACAATGCAGAACAGAAGACACATTTTCCTGTTTCACATTCCAACTCAGTAGTGACTAAATACCTCAAAACACATTTCTGAGTTTGGCACTGGCAGAGGAGAAGCATCATTACCATCAGTTACTGGAGTGTTCACTGCTTTGCCTGTCCCAGCTGCTTACCTATCCCTAGCTGATGAAGAATGAAACACTGTGTATGGTAAAAACCACATTTAGATTTTCTGAAAAACTGATAGGGATGTAAACCTGCTTTTTCGTTGTTGCTTATATAATGAAGACTACCATGTATGGAAACTCTGCATTCAGCTGTCCAATTTTATCTCTGTTCTGCATGAATTCAAAGTGCTGCCTCATGTGTATTAGAAGAGCAGGATGACTTAGCTCTCAGGCTGTACTTCAAAACTTCGTTCAAAGCTGCAGCAGACCAGTCTGAAACAGTGGTCACACTATGGATTTCTACCAATAGTAAGTCAATTTGACTTTCTGTTGGTAGAAAGTATCAAACAGTGCTATGTTATTTATGGTACTTTCAGTCCTCATCCCCATTCTAACAATGTGAGAAGCAGGGTCATGTGATGACAGGCCAAAACCACCACTCCAGTTACCTTATGGGTTGGTGCATCAGATTTCTTTTCAGAAAAACAGTTCAACAATCTTTCAATGAGTTGCTTTTCTTCCTGTCTTGCAGATACAGGCATTTGCTGGTCTTCCTTTGCTTTGTCCAAAAATAATTCCTTGAGCAAATCATGGCTTTGCTACACAATAATGGAAGTGTTAAAAGCCTTGAACAATTATTTCCTCAAAAATTTTATAAAGAAGGTTCTACACAAAGAAATACTTGCATACAAAGACAAAAAACAATGTTCTGATGACCTTTCAGATTATATAAAACATCAAAATGGAAGAGAGTTGAAACTATGAAGCGGTTACAGTTTCTCACAGTTTCAAGTAAGAGTGGAGGAGTTCAACTGAGGAAATAATTTCCCAGGAAACATCTCTTCCAGAAGGGGTCTCAAAGCAGCAATGCATTCGGCCAACAGCTCGACATGCATTATGCGCACACATAAAAATACACTGCCCTGCTCAAGTATTAACCTTGCCACTAGTCAAGCTGCAGCTCAGCTTCTCAGGACAGCCAGAACTGAAATAAATTAGAGTAAGAAAAGCAGCAGCAGCTCTGTCAGTACATACTTGTGACTTGTACGACTCCTCTGCCAGCTGAGCGTGGCACTCCTCGACGAGCACATCCCGAATGTTCACCAGGCCCTTGCGGCCCGAGTGACGGAAAACGTCCACGTGCAGCACGCCGTGCACAAGGGAATAAACCTCCACCAGCAGAGTGCAGCCACTGACCAGAGAGGCAAATCTCTGGCTGGCACTGCAGCTCCAGCGCTCCCCACACACCAGAGACCTGGCAGAGGGACACATCCTGCAGATCTTGAACTCCAAAGCCTGGAGCAGAAACATCGGAAAGAGCGCTCGTCTGACTGGAGAATCAGCAAGGAAATGTTTCATTTCCTCAACAAACTGTCTGAATTAATAACTATAAATTATTTCCACAATTATTGTGGTGGCTTATGTTAACTCCTAAGGCTGCTGGCAGAATTCCTACTCCATCACTGCCAAGACATGACAGCTCATATCACTTCAATAGTTGCTAAGGAATCAGAGCAAACAGTGCATAAAGGATAACTTGGTACTAATTCACTATTCACAATGAAATCTTAGAAGTACAGAGATGTCTTCTCTGGAAAAAAACTTTACAGTCTACAACTGTTTTCAACTAAGGTAACAGAAAACTTGGTAAGACCCCTACAGCTCTTCTGTCCCTGGCAGGAAAGAGTAATTAAGTTCTCATGTCCACAATCACTACCTATAATTATGTCTATGAATGAATTTACAGCAGAAACCCTGGGTTTCTTCTAGCTAGTCATTAAAAGATCAGGCCTGAAGCAGAAATACATTTCCATTCAGTATGTGTGTACAAAATACAAAAAAAGGATGCTTCTTGCCAAAATTATTTTTTCATGTCAATTACTAAAGAAAATCAAGCAAAATTAGCTCTGTTCAAGATCTAATCTTATTTCTGCTGGTCCATTTCTCATTCTCATCATTAAATGCTTCAGAGAATACAATTAGTATGATACAACTGTTTCTATTAGCTTAAAAGTATCTGAGTGAGCACTGAAACACTGAATTACAGTTGAAGTATAGTCACTTTATTTGTAAATATAACTAAAGAGAATAATTTTTCTGAAAAACTTGCTACAAAATCTCTCTAATTTGTGTCAAAAGATCACTAGATCACTTGTATTTAATCACCAAGGGAATTCTGTCTGAAAAGATCCAGGAAAGCCAGCAGTTCAGAGAATGGCAAAGCAGCACAGAAAAAACCCACAGCTTTACAAAATTAGATTTTCTCTACAATTAAATACAACATAGTTCAGTTACACGTAAGAATTTCTGCTCTGTGAATACACACACCTCTGGAAAACAGTTGCCTATTAGTGAAGGTGATTTCACTAAATATAAAGCAAAATCTTTATATTTAGATAAAATATATCAGCAAAATATAAATTATTTAAGTATTATTCTGAAAAGCATCCTGACTTGAAGTTCACTCCTGTTTGCCAGGCCAGACACAAAAATATCTAGTAAGCTGCAGCCAACAGCATCACCCCTACCTGGAAAGGAAGCCCTTGAAGACAGCTTGGAATCTCTTTTAATTTATTTAAAGGCACCTCGGATCGATTGCCATAATCTACAAAAAAAACCTGGAAAAAGAATCAAGAGTATCTGCAAATATTCCATAACATTAAAAGTGCTACTTTTAGTGGCAAGGAAAGTCACAACTTGAGTTTACAAATTACAGTCCAACACAAATCTTATCAAGTCAGACGGAAGCAAATTCAAAGTCTAGAAAGCATGCAAATGAGTCATGTCAAAAACAATACGTCAAATTTTATCACATCTATTATCTGATCCCTTGGCCTAAATATCCACTTGTAATGCAAATAATCCACTAAATCTAGAAAAGGCAAGTTTCTCTGAAAGACTTCAAATTCTCTCCCCACACTCAGATCTGTGTAACCTTACTTCTTCAGTGAGCAATACTACCAACAACAGATTTTAGCTAAGCAAATGTGAACATGAATTCAGTGACTGTTTATAAATTCAAATGACAAAGTGGTGAGATTAGCACTATTATTCACTCATTTTTCATGACTTTAAACCATGACAATATTCAGTATTAACTCTATAGTGGTGACACCCAGACAGGTCAAGAAATAAATTCAAAGGACAATCTTAAAAAAATTAAAAAGTCTGTCCTAAAACTGCTGAAAAGTATTGGCCCAAAAAATCAATACCAATCTTGAACTGTTGCATTAATTACTCATCTCAGCACAAAGAGCCAAAATATTCAGATGAATCTGCCAATGACAGAACTCAGCAGCATAAACACCATTCCAAAAAAGCCATGTTTTCAGATTCACTAAACCTCATTGGAGGCTTTAGTCTTTATTTTACTTCATTCTGCAAGAGCTTCTCAATTTATTATTAAGAATTCCCATGTTCTGGGAAAGAAACAAATTCATCTATTCTGGCCAGAATGATTTGTAGGAAAAATAAATTAAAAAAACAGGCAGCAAAGCTCCAAGATTGTTAACCCAATTACAAGCTACCTATTCAATATGACACAGCACATTACCTCAGCAAGATCTCCATGAATATACAGAACATGAGCTCTGTAGTATCCTCTCTTTCCCAGATAAGTGAATGGTGCCAGACAAAGCACATCTACACGTGGAGGCACTGCTAAATCCGTAAGGTTCTGATAGTCAATTTCAGCACTTAGAGCCTGGAGTACAGCTGCATTTTTTTCATCTGTCCTGTAACCCCAGAAGTGTCCAACTTCTACTACCTGCAAGTATAAAAATTAATAAGAGATTTCGTATTATTCTTCTACATCAAATACAAACCACATCTGAGCAAAATATAAGAAAGCACTCCTACTCCTGACACAACAGTTCATACACACTGCAACAATGTAGTGAAGCATTTCTGTCTCATAATTCGGTATTTTTTTGAAAATGTTTGTTTTCTGTGGTACTGCAACACACTTTTCATCTAAACAGATTCTAATATAAGCATTACTAAAATACAGGAAATTAGGAAAAGACTGCTTCCATTTTCCTAAACCAAGTTAACATACAGAAAATACCAGGTAGACAGTTGACAGCTGCACAGATTTGGTGCATCTTTTTTCATCAGTGACAGAATACCAGTCAGATACATGTGCCAGCACATCAGCATTGTCACTGTTATGATGAGCCATACTTTAGGAAACTAATGAGAACACACAGCTATTTAAAGCCAATTAAATAAAGTAAGTCATCTTTTCAAATGTCTAAACTCATATAACCATTTCAGACTTTCTACTGAATGCTTGTAATAAAAAACAATCTTTATTTACAGTCATTAAGGCTCACATGCTAAAACAGAAGTAGCACAGACAATCAAGTGATTGCAATGGGTCTGATCACATTCATTAACATTTTCCATCCAAGAGATTTAGCTGGAGGAAAGGAGGAAAAATATTCTTTATACAAGAATATAAATATTCTTTATATATAAAGATATAAAAGGAGGAATATGAAATATTTTCCTCCTTTTTAAATATAAAAGGAGGAAAATATTCTTTTCTCCATTTGCAAAATATGCCACTACTAACAAGAGCTGTTTTAATACTTTATCTTATCATTTCCTCTAGCTCAGTGGTTTGAATGTTTTTATTATTCTTATTTCAGCAGCATATATATTGCTATTACTCAACTAATGAAGATGATAGCTAAAACAAGATTTAAAAATCTCAGCTTCAGATTTCAGAAATATTTGTGTATTCATAGAATTTTCCCCTAATACACTTCCATGCATGAGACATTTTTCTGAATGAGCATATACTACCATTAATTCATCTCATTTCCCACATGTACATTTTCGGAAGAAAACTGGCAGTTAATAACCAGGTAAATGGCCCAAATACCTTCTGATTTTCATTTCTATAGTTTACACAAGTATTTTACCTCTTCTGTTAATCCTCTTTACATTTATGTCTACTCCCAGCTAACATTTACTGCCAGCAAATCCCACAAATTTTGTCAAGTGCAAACATTTGAGTACTGTTTAACAAAGAACTACTAAAAATAAGACCAAGAATATCCCCCACGTTTCTTATGGACACCTTTGCACTAAAAACATTTTCAGTACCCAATTTTTTAACATGAGCTTGTCAGATATTAATCTCTGCTAAGCTATTTAGGTACTAATTATTAGATATGACCTACTTCAGATACAGAACATTCCTACCTCTGTTACCCTGATGGACAGAAAACGACTTGGGATCATCTTTGACATTTGTAAATCACCAAATGAAATTTCCACAGGCTCCACTGTCTGCTTCTGACAGTCCACATTTACTCTAAAATGGAATGAAGATGCTAAATACTTCACTCACAAAGGAAAACTCAAGAGGATGAGTTTTTTTGCTTTCACCTGCTTCCCAAGGTATCCCTAGAGCACATTTATGTACTTAATGACTTTTATTCAGAAATACATTAATTCTATTTGAATGGAAAATGACCACACAGAACCAAATTACGACAGAGTAACTGTTTCAACTGCAATATAACCAAACACAGAAAGATACATTCCAGGACTCAACTCTGCCACCACTTTATTAAAAGCTGAAAAAATTAGGGTTAAATAGTGAGGGTTTTCACTACGGCATTTTCTTCTAAGTTTATTTTTTAAAAATAGAGTATACAAAAACACAAACATAAATTCAGCAAATATTTATAGAGAAATATATA
>VXBB01005747.1:0-37094 GCA_013399915.1 Illadopsis cleaveri
CGCTTTTCATTTATAACACCCACTATTTTGAATTCAAGTTGTCAATTGCTGTCAGGAGTGTTTGCAGCTGCGAGCTCAACCTGTCCTTTCCCACAACTAATTTGTAGACATTTTCTGCCTGTATTATTCAAATAGCAATTCCTACATGATTTAAAGAGTCAGTACTGATTTTATGCCAATGTTACCACTATCCCAAACCTTCACTTAAATTTACTTTTATGAATAGATGCTTCTGTAATAATTCTACTTGTACGCTATCTCTTCAAGCAGAAATTAACTTATGTGTTTTTCCAAAGTACCTTCCAAAGAAGAGAAAACATTAAGGTATCTCTTTTCCTCTTCGAAAAGTCTTACCATTGAAGTTATGGGATTTCGAAATTTAAAATAAGTTTTGCTCTCAGTCACTTAAAAATTATGCAACAATATAAAGCTCAAAAGCAATTCTGTTGCCCCATACTGTGGGCTTGTAAAAACCTTTGTTAAAAGAAAAAATTAAGCTTTAATCATACTGTTATTTTTAATGGGTTTAGATCCTAATTTCTCTGCTCTGACACTTTTTACCCTTAAGGAGCCACTGCAGCCTTTTTCTGTGCTAGAGGCTCCACACCAGTACTCATGGGGGCAAGTGAGCAGCACTCAGAGGTATTCACCTAGACTTCATTACCTTACAGTGTTAAAAGATATTTTCTTGGTGACAAATAAAGATATCTCTGTTCCAACCATATTACCCATTCACAGTCCAGGCCTTTTGCTGAGTCAACACCAAAAGAACTAGTATCTCCCAGTAACAGATCTTTAAACAGCTATCCTGTGTTACAAACATACTGCTCTCCTACAGTACAGAACTGCAGATGTCATCTCCAGGGAAATGAACAGCCAAGCGCAAAGCACTGGCACACTACGACACAAGAATCCTGGTCCAGCGTGCCAGGAATCACAACCGACCATCAGGTTCACAGCTGCAACACATCATATGCAAACTACCACCCACAATGCCCCCAGGTACCCATTTGGAGCTGTGTACAGCCCAACCAGTTAATGATAACAGATTGCATCCATCATGCAATATCCACAGCACAGCTAGGTCCTGAACCAAAACCTTGTGAATTTTTAATAATGGGAGTGAGCAGAGTTGATGCTGAAAGATTTTATGTTTTACCAACTGTACTGTCTGTAACATCCTCACAAGAAATCACTGTTTTAGCTGTCTGTCCTGACCCCCCTTGTTTCTTACCTAAAGGACTAATCATACTGCAAGCTCTTCTCCTACCAGACTCACGCAGGGATCTTTCGTCGCTTGGACAAGACAGATCAGGCGCATGTGGCTGCATCTCACCTGTGCCCTAACGCATCTCAGGGAGACGATCACCCTCGCAGGCCTGATCAATACTGGTGCTGGCTGACATCACTCTGATATCCAAAAATCAATGGCCACAAGATTGGACCATCATACCTATGTTGGATCAACTAGCAGGTAATGGAGGTCACTGTGACAGCTTTTGCACCTTACACCCTGTCGCTTTTGAGGGACCCGAGGGTGGCATTGCTACCATCAAGACATTTATAGATATAGTCCTTTGGGCAAGGCACATTCTATCACAATGGGGTCTGAAAATAGAAACTGATTTTTACTATGGGCTGAGGGTGACACCTTGAAATTTACATGGACCTCTAACACACCTATTTTGGAGAATCTGCCCCTACCAGCAGAAAAACTTGCTGCTCTGGAACAATTAGTACAAGAACAATTAGAAAAAGGACATCTAGCTCCAACTACCAGCCCTTGGAACACTCCAGTCTTTGTAATCAGAAAGCCAAACAGTGGAAAATGGAGGTTGTTATGTGATCTCAGAAAAATTAATGAAGTTATTGTAGAGATGGGCTCATTGCAAACAGGTTTACCTTCATCAGTTATGATTTCTCAAGACTGGACATTAACGGTTATTGATTTAAAAGACTGTTTCTTTAGTATTAGTCTGCATCCTGATGCACAACCATTTGCCTTTTCTATTCCATCTATTAACCAGCAAGCTCCATTAAGGAGATACCATTGGAAAGTTTTGCTGCAAGGCATGTGTAACTTGCCGACTATCTGGCAATGGTATGTTGCAGAAATACTTTCTCTAGTTTGTGCACAACATCCAAATTCCCTCATACTGCACTACATGGATGATATCTTAGTAGCAGCTGAACATGAAGTATCCATGCAGGAAACATCAGACCAGGTCATCTCAGCAGTCCAGGAGGCAAGATTTACTGTAGTCAAGGAAAAAATACAGCAGTTTCTTCCTTGGAAGTACTCAGGACACAAGACTACCAAACAGACCATAACACCACAAATGCTTCCACTGAGAGACAATCCAAAAACACTTAATGAAATACAGAAACTCGTAGGAACTATCAATTGGATCAGACCTCTGCTGGAATTACAAATCAGGACCTAAACCCTTTATTTGACTTATTAAAAGGAGACACAGCATGAAATTCATCGTGAGAACTCACCAAAGAAGCTCAAAATGTCTTGGAAGAAGTGCTAGAAGCCATTCAATCATGTCGGGCACACTGCTATAATCCTAACCTATCCTTTTTGTTTGCAGTTTTAGGAGAAAGTCCCCACCTTCATGGGTTAATTTTCCAGTGGGATCTGGAGAAGAAGGACCATCGGGTAATACTATAATGGGTCTTTCT
This sequence comes from Illadopsis cleaveri, assembly GCA_013399915.1. Lineage (NCBI taxonomy): Eukaryota > Metazoa > Chordata > Aves > Passeriformes > Timaliidae > Illadopsis > Illadopsis cleaveri. The sequence goes on from VXBB01005747.1 coordinate 2,689, forward strand.
GTCTCGACAAATGGGTAAAACTACAACAACCTGCCCTGAAATTATGTCTCAGCACATAATGAAAGCCAGGCTTCAAATGTTTTCTCTTTCAGGCAAAGATTTTGCAGAAATATTTTTGCCAGTCAAATCTATGTATTTAGAATGGTTAATTCAAAATTCAGAAGTTTTGCAAATTGCCCTTGTGAATTTTGCAGGAAAAATCTCAGTTCATTACCCTAAACATAAGTTATTAAATTCACCTTTGAAATTAATTCAGAAACCTCTAGAGTCACACACCCCTAGAGGCAATCACCTTTTTTACAGATGGCTCAGAGAAGTCCCAGAAATCTGTAATCCCAGAATGGGAATCAGACATTGAGAAAGTAGAAGGCTCTACCCAGATTGTGGAGCTAGCATCTGATGTGCATGTGTTTTCTAAGTTCATGTTTCCTTTTAACTTGGTAACAAATTCCTTTTATGTTGCAGGTGTGGTGGAGAGAGTAGATGGATCTCTGCGCAAAGAAGTTTCAAACGATCAGTTATACAGTTTACTTAAAAAATTAATTTTTCTTCTTTCTTCTGAACAGCAACCTTATTTTATCACACATATTAAATCACACAATGTCCTCCCAGGTTTCATAGCACAAAGCAATGCAATGGCAGACCTTCTGGCAATGACAATACAGAACACACTACCAAAAGTTATTGAACAGGCTCAAATAAGCCATGTGTTCCTTCACCAGAACGCATCAGCCCTGGTAAAAATGTCTAACATCTCTCAAAATCAAGCTAAAGCAATAGTCCAGTCATGTCCAGACTGCCAAAAACTAACCATCCCAGCAACAGCAACAGGGGTAAACCTCCGAGGTTTAAATACTCTACAGATATGGCAAACAGATGTAACACAACATCAATAATTTGGAAAATTCAAACACATAGATCTCTCTACAGACATGTTTTCAGGAGCAGTTTATGCTTCAGCACATGATGGGGAAAGGACCAAAGATGCAATTCCACATTTCCTACAGGCATTCTCATCCCTAGGCAACCCTCAGAAAATCAAAACAGACAATGGACCAGCTTATATTTCTCACAAATTACAGCAGTTTTTCAACATGTGGGGGATCAAACACACTACAGGAATATCTCATTCATCCATAGGCCAATCTGTTGTAGAAAGAGCACACAGATAACTGAAAACACTCCTGGAAAGACAAAAAGGAGGAGTGGAAGTGCTCTCTACAGTAGAAAGGTTAAATAAAGCTATGTATGTCTTTAACTTCTTAAATAATTCTTTTATGGAACAGGTGTCCCCAATTTTCAGACACTTTAGTAACACTGCTCAAGCGAAGCTCAAGGAACGGCTGCCAGTGTTTGTAAAAGATCCTGAAACAGTACAAGTTTTGCGGCCCTATCCTCTTATAACATGGGGGAGAGGTTTTGCGTGTGTTACCACAGGTGCAGGTCCTAAATGGATTCCTGCAAAAAATACCAAGCCACAACTGCAGCAGATGAAAAAGCAGCAGAACACATCTGAAGAAAAACACGCAAAGGACACTGAGTGACCACAGACCGTGGCTTCAAGAGGACTCCTACACCTTGACATAAACCAGCAGTATGGACACTGGAACATTTTCAAAACAGAGACTGAGTTTTTATAAAGCTTGCACTAATTAAAGATTACTCAGTAGAGTATTCTTTGCACTAAGGAAGTTTTTATAAGCCATTGCTGTTATGTTAATGTTATCTTGGTTTCGAATTGTATGTTAAAGAAGTTTAAAGGTTCTGTTAGTCCCAGTTCTATATAAAGAAGAGAATATAGTTCACTTGAAAACATCTCACCGGCCTAAAAAGCAAATTATAGTTCCAAAGCAATGAGAGACTGAATGTTAATCTTAAAAAATTAATAATTGAAATAATTGGCTGGAAAAGAAGAAAGGGTAACAAATTCAAAATACTTTAATACATAAAAACCTGCAGTTGAGTTATAAAACTGAGTTATAAAGCAATAATAAGTTATTTAGCACAAACGGTGAGAATTTTTTTCAAGGTAATTATTTTTCTTTTTTTTTTCACTTTTTTTGTACTAAAATTAAAAAGGATGAGATATTGCAGTGCACCCCTACACCTGAGCAGATGTTCCCATATTAGGAAGAGNTTCACTCTACTCTGCATCCTGCTCAGGACCAGAGACAGTATCTTCCTGATGAAGCTGCAGCAAACATTGTGGAACAGTGAGTTAAACAACTGGTGCAAAAGATACACAGTGATCTGGAACCTTTTTGAGATAACAAGTTTATTTAAGGCAAAAATCTAAAGTGGAGAATTTGCTTTTTCTGTTGCTAGATTTTCCCACAGTTCTAAAGTTGAAATGTTTCCTGTTCATAGAGTTAAGTTGTAAGTTTGTAACTTCCAATAACAGGCCTGCAGTGTGCCAATTTGAGAGCTTGTATTGCTGGTAATCCTGCCTGACAGCTCCTGGGAATGGATGTAGTATTTTCAATGANCAGGACAAAAGCACCTCTTGCAGCCTTGAGCTGTTCCTCAAGGAATGTAGCTATTTTCTTATGGGCAGCTTGCCAAAAAAACCCCCTAGATCATTGTATACTTAAGAGAGAGACTCTCGGGGCATTTTCAGAGTGCCTTGGCAGGTGCAAGGAACCTTCCTGCACTGTGCACGGCTTTTATTCTTTTGTTTTCTATAGTTTGTTATTTTTGCTTTAATTAAAATATTTTTGCTTTTTCAAAACACCTCTGATCATGCCATCTCACTAATTATTCTTAAGCCATTTCTGGAAGGTTGCTGGCAGCCCTCAGAGTGTGATGAACCTTCATGGGGCTAATAACACACTGGCCTCACGCAGAAATTCATCCGGGGAATCTGCAGTGAAACCCCACAGAGCAAAGTAGCGAAAGCTGTTTACACCTTGAATCACTTAACAGTACCAGAACAATCCCAAAACCCAGTAATCTTAACTAATTTCCTATCACTGCAGCCATATAGAGATGCCCAGCCACCTAAGCCTAAAGTAATGATAAAAGACATTATCACAAACAAATGGGAAGGTCCATAGGACGTCATTACAGAGGGACATGGGTATGCCTGTGTTTTCACGGACACCGGAACACAATGAATAATTCCAGGTATGTTCACTCTACTCTGCATCCTGCTCAGGACCAGAGACAGTATCTTCCTGATGAAGCTGCAGCAAACATTGTGGAACAGTGAGTTAAACAACTGGTGCAAAAGATACACAGTGATCTGGAACCTTTTTGAGATAACAAGTTTATTTAAGGCAAAAATCTAAAGTGGAGAATTTGCTTTTTCTGTTGCTAGATTTTCCCACAGTTCTAAAGTTGAAATGTTTCCTGTTCATAGAGTTAAGTTGTAAGTTTGTAACTTCCAATAACAGGCCTGCAGTGTGCCAATTTGAGAGCTTGTATTGCTGGTAATCCTGCCTGACAGCTCCTGGGAATGGATGTAGTATTTTCAATGATATGTGGGATGCATCACTGGCTAAGACAGGCTACGCTTGTCAAGTAAAATTATATGTGTCATCATGCTGCCCTGTCATTTTATGTGCAAAGGGCCCTTGCAGGTAAGATAACAGAGAACACTCTGCATTTTTATTAAACTGAGAAGGGGGAACAATGACAGATATAGCTGGACTATATCTGCACAGACAATTTAGTTTAACAGATACCAACTTGACCAGCCTAGCTTGAAGTAAACANCCATTTCTGGAAGGTTGCTGGCAGCCCTCAGAGTGTGATGAACCTTCATGGGGCTAATAACACACTGGCCTCACGCAGAAATTCATCCGGGGAATCTGCAGTGAAACCCCACAGAGCAAAGCAGCGAAAGCTGTTTACACCTTGAATCACTTAACAGTACCAGAACAATCCTGAAACCCGGTAATCTTAACTAATTTCCTATCACTGCAGCCATATAGAGATGCCCAGCCACCTAAGCCTAAAGTAATGATAAAAGACATTATCACAAACAAATGGGAAGGTCCATAGGACGTCATTACAGAGGGACATGGGTATGCCTGTGTTTTCACGGACACCGGAACACAATGAATAATTCCAGGTATGTTCACTCTACTCTGCATCCTGCTCAGGACCAGAGACAGTATCTTCCTGATGAAGCTGCAGCAAACATTGTGGAACAGTGAGTTAAACAACTGGTGCAAAAGATACACAGTGATCTGGAACCTTTTTGAGATAACAAGTTTATTTAAGGCAAAAATCTAAAGTGGAGAAGTTGCTTTTTCTGTTGCTAGATTTTCCCACAGTTCTAAAGTTGAAATGTTTCCTGTTCATAGAGTTAAGTTGTAAGTTTGTAACTTCCAATAACAGGCCTGCAGTGTGCCAATTTGAGAGCTTGTATTGCTGGTAATCCTGCCTGACAGCTCCTGGGAATGGATGTAGTATTTTCAATGATATGTGGGATGCATCACTGGCTAAGACAGGCTACGCTTGTCAAGTAAAATTATATGTGTCATCATGCTGCCCTGTCATTTTATGTGCAAAGGGCCCTTGCAGGTAAGATAACAGAGAACACTCTGCATTTTTATTAAACTGAGAAGGGGGAACAATGACAGATATAGCTGGACTATATCTGCACAGACAATTTGGTTTAACAGATACCAACTTGACCAGCCTAGCTTGAAGTAAACAAGCCCCTGGACATGACACCTCAGCCAACTCCTCTGAAGCACAGACACACCCATATCATTGGCCAGTGAGCTAGGCAGAGTTAAGACCCTTGACCAATCATGTCTCTAAGCAGGGGAAATTTGGAAGTTTTATAAAAGGAGCTGCTGAACAACAAAGAGTGGCCATTACTACACGATCTTCAGTGTGTTAACGTCACGTTCCTGTCTCTGTCAACAATGACAAACTGGTATGATAAAAAAGGGGTGAATGTCTTTTCTGTATTAGCAATCAGATTAAAAACACAAAACAAAGGTAAATTATATTTTCTTTGTGATGGAGAAGGTTTACCATTAAGGTCACAAAGGGGTTAGGCTGGGATGTCTGTTCTTTGACATACTCATATGTTATTTAGTGAAAAAACAGTGCAAATTTACAGAAAGAACTCACCATTTTGATAGGTCTATGGCAGAAAATATTCAATACTGCTAAATGCAGAGTGATGCAGAGTGATAAAATATTACTGCCCATAGTAACAGCATAGAATTAGGTAAGACATTTAGAAGCCCCTATGGACTGGACTCCAAACTGACAGCTGGACTAGTAACTGGTCACTCCCTCTTCAAAGGCAGTTCATGGTTGAATCTCCCAGGCTTTGTAATATTTTTGGATCCCTGGAGGGGCAGGAAAGAGGAACTTAGGCACAAAGCACAGGTGCACAAAGAGCAAGTACACAAAGAGGAAGAAAGATGGTTCTGCTGAGCACAGATACAAAGAAGGGAGACGGGTACAAAGAATAACAACATAATGTAAACACATAAACTCATTAAAATTCATAGAACCTAAAGGGAAATTTATTCAGTCTTCTCTATACTAGCATAAAAAGACTTCTTATGATATATTCATTTCACATGAAGTCTAGCAGTTTGTTCCTATAGGATGATGCAGAGTTTGAAAGTGAACATAGGTTCAGATGGGACTGAGCTGCCTGACCCTTTCCTGAAGGCTACTGAGAGACAAGAAGACTCGAACAGCCTGGCTTGCCTGGAGGGTTTATTTGGCAGGAACATTATAACAGCAGCATTTGTTCAAAGGAGCATAAAAACTGTGGTTGATTCCTGGAAGGTTCAGCCTACTGATTTCTGCTTGTTTTTACTTTTTCAACCTAACAAGCTCTAAGACAAACCTGTTAGCCAAGAAAAAATCTCACCTCCGCTAGCATACAAGAAGGCACCTGTCAACAGAGCTTTCTTTCCTTGTATGACAGCCTAGACCCACTCTAGTATCTTTTACTGTAAGGAGAGTAGTACCTTTGTTCTGTTTAAGCTCTATCTTTTCCCTAGAACACAAGGAGTTATGCGCTCTATCTTTTCCCTAGAACACAAGGAGTTATGCAAGGAATGAGCCCACTGTGAAATAGGCACAAACTCTCTGAGTAGAATTATGTTTGCTATCCTACCAGGTAATTGTGAAATGGGATCCAGTTCTGGAGCTCATACACATAATCAGCTGATACTGAAGCCCAGTCGCTGGAGTTATCTGTGCCCCAGAGAAGCTCTGGTGTGTGGAGCACATGGGCCCTATCTATCCATATCATCCAAATTATAAATCCAACACAAAGTAGGTAACAAAGCAGATAGCCTGTCCTTTATAGATCAGCTTTTATAACTCATGAGCCACTTCAGTTTTATGATGAAGACAGTGGAGCACTGAACAGGGTGGGGGAAAATCACACCAGATTTGATGTGTTGAACTTCCCTATCAACAGCCCAAAGCGAGAAAATAAAGCCAAAATAGGAGCTGTGGCTGTGCAGCATGTACCTGGCCAAACATTAGGAAGCAAATTATGCAAGATCATGGGACCAATTAGGTTGGAAAAGACCTTCGGGATCACCATGACTGAATAGCACATAAACTAGACTGTGGCACTAAGTGCCACATCCAGTCTTTCCTTTTAAGTTCTCCAGGATTGGTGATTCCACCACCTCCCTGGGCTGCCTGTTCCAATGTCTTATCACCTTTTCAGTGAAGAAATTTCTCTTAGTGTTCATCCTAAACGTCCCCTGGCAGAGTTTAAAACTATTACTGCTTTGTGGAGGAGCAGAGCCCGACCCCCACCTCGCTGTAACCTCCTGTCTGGGAATTGTGAAGAAAGATAGGGTCCTCTCCGGGCCTCCTTTTACCCAGGATGAGTCCCTCCAGCTCCTCCTCATTAGACTTGTGCTCTAGACCCTTTCCCAGCTCCGTTGCCTTTCTCTCGACTTGCTCCAGCCCCTCTATATCATTCGCGGAAAGAGGGACCCAGAACTGCACACATCACTTGAGGGGCTTCTGACCACTGCAAGGGGAGAATCACAAAACGCCATAACCTAGCATTCCAAGCCAAGGTTTTTACAAGCGGGGATCAGTTTTCACGTGCCGGGGAGGCCTCGCGAGCCCCGCGGCGGGAGCACTCGATCCTTAATCCCGGGGGCCCTTCCCCGCGACTGCCGAGGCGCCACCTCTCCCTAGGCCCCGCTTCCCGCGGCGCCTCCGTGTCGTCGTTTGAACCCGAAACGGAAATGGGATGGCGGAGCAGCCGGGGGAGAAACGGAAACAAAACACGGGCCGGGCCGCGCTCACCCGCCACGACCGTCCGTCCGTCCGTCCGTCCGCCCGCCCGCCCGCCGCAACCGACACGTCCCGCCGTCCGTCCGCGCCCGGGAACTCCCCCAGCTCCGGGTCCAGGAGCAGGTTGCGCCAGGATCGGGGCGACGCGCAGGCCCAGCGCGGGGAAAGCGCGCGACACCGCCGCGCCCCAGCACGAACTACGATTCCCGGCGGCCCTCGCGCGGGAACTAGGAGTTCCGCGGCTCCGGAAGGCTCCGAGCCGTTTCCCCTCGCTTGGAAGTGGCTGTGTGCGGACACGGTGCGTGCTGGGCTGTCCCAGGTCCCGGCGGGCGCTAAGCGGGCCCGGACGGTGTGTGGGGACGGGGGAACCCTGGGTATGCGCGAGGGGGCTGGGGAAGGTGCGGTGGGGGTTCCCGGCGCGCATCGCGAGGGCGGCGAGGCCTAGCAGAAGTGGTGTTTCGGCCAAGGTGACTCTGGGGAGCTTTGCTGAGTTGAAATTGCCACCTTTTTTTCTAGTTAAACAACGTGAGTAGTGGAACTCACCGTTTGTCTGGGTTGTTCTGTCGCGGTTCCGTACCGAACGGGCCGCGGAGCCGCACCCGTGGGATCACAGTGCGCTCGTGTTCAATGAGTGCTGGAATTTCCCCTTCCCCTCCCCCCCATTCCCCCGGCGTTTTAAATAACCTTTGAGTACCTCTCTGCTTTGAAGTTCAGCTTCAAAGTATATTTTTCTTTTTTCTTTATGCATTTATCTTAATACCTTAATAAAGGAAATCTCTTTTAAATACTTTTTTGGTTTCAGCTCCAAGCTATTTTTTCCTGCTTTTTTGTGCATTTATATCGCTGTGGCTAATTCTTTATTCCTGCTTTGGTGTTTTGTTAATGGTTAAAGCAGCAGTGCCATCATGATCCTGCGACAGATCTTGCGGCTTTCCTCCCTTTTCCACTCCGCTGTGTCCATTCATGTGCGCAGGAACATTGGGCTCTCTGCAATTGTGTTCAACAAGACAAAAGAACTCGACCCGGTTCAGAAGCTCTTCTTGGACAAGATCCGAGAGTACAACACGAAGAGCAAGTAAGTAAAGGAAACTGTCTTAATGAGGAGGTTGATGGCAAAAGGGGAAAATCTGTTGATTTTGACATAAAAACATCAGACATGAAGTGTTTGATTTTTTGACAGTTTGATAGTTTTGTAGACTGCTCTGTAAATATTTAAAGTGTGTTTTCCTGCAACACTTAGTGATGGTTTCACTAGTGGGAAAAATTGTTCTTGCATATCTAATAGAAAATATAATTTTTTTCCCTTAAAAAAGAAAAAATCTAGCGTCATTCTTCTTGAGCAGTTAAGGCAAAAAGTTAAGGTCTCTTGCACACTGCATGAATACAGTGGTATATAAATTTTTACCCATCTACATGCTTTACATACAGGGGGGAAAAAAGCCAAACAAACCCTTTCTTTCTTTTTTTTTTGGTTGGAAAAAACAGTTATTCTGTAGTCTTGTTTCCAGAAGCTGAATGGAACTAGCTTCCAAAAGCAAGTGAGAATTAATGGAATTATCAGGATGGTTCATTTAACATCTTCAGTTAATACGCAGTTCCTTCAAATGGAATCTTAGTTTCTTGTAATATTTGAATAAACAACTGACCAGAAAACTAAAATTATAGTAAGTCTGTATAATTTATTCTTTGGAAATATTTCTGGGAAGGAATTAAGACGCTTTTTAGCTCTACTGGTGGAAGATGTGTGTATCCTTACCTACAAACCCTTCTGTGTAGGGAGGCGGATATTTGGTGGTTTTACCAATTTTGAGCGTGGATCCTGTGCTGGTACAACTGAGTGCTGGCAATCTAAGGAGTTACTATTTTAGTTTCTGATGGTTGAATCCCAAGAAGGTCCTGTTCTGGTGGGGTTTTTTTGCTTCTTCAGCATTCAAAATGTGTTCTCTTCGTAAAAACAGTTAAGCTTTACTGAGATAATTAATTCCGAGATAGAAGTGATGCAAATCACAATGTTGTTAGGAATTCACACCTGGAACAAACAAAACTAAAAGCCCTGAGAGCCTCCATACTCATCAGAGTTTTGCCTCATAAGACCACCTTTTGTCTCAAAAGGTTTGGATTTTCATCCCTGATAATTGCGTTTTCATCACTGATAGCAGAAAACCTTTACTTTACCCTGAGAATCTTATTTATGTGTAAGGTAAGGAGGCCCTAAGGTGTCATATCTTGAGATTTGTAAACACTTCCTTGGGTTGCTTATTGAAAAGGTTTTAATTAATAAATGAACTTGAAAACGTAGAATTTTCCATGTGAAATGTTAGAACTGAGTTGTTAATCACAACTTTTAATGTTTATTAGGCAAGCTGGAGGGCCTGTTGATGCAGGACCGGACTTTCAAAAAGATATGAATGAATCCCTTGCAAGACTCCAACGGGCATATGGTGAGGGAGATCTCACCAAGTTTCCAGAATTTAAATTTGAGGGTGAGTTAACAATCTTACTGAATTCTAATTGCAAGTAGAGACATGTTCACTCTCAGGTTTTTTTGATTCCCCTTTAGTTTATAGTTGTACAATTAATTTTTTGTAAAATGCCCTCTGGATGCTTTTGCACAGTTCACATCTGTTTCCATGTGACTCCCATTTTGATTATTTGCCTTTTCTAGCAGAGATGTGGTCTTCCTTATACTAATGATTAACAAAACTTGCAGTCAGATCAGGCTATCTTAATTGTCCTTCAGACACCCTAAAAAAAGTGCTCAAATAGTAATAGCCTACGGTCTGTGTTTTTCTGATCTTGCCAAAGAGATCAGCAGACTATAATGTATCAGTTAGTCTTAACATCATCTAAATTGTGACTTTTTTGATTTTGTAAGCTCCTGGGGAAAGCCAGTGATTTCAGAAAATGAACATAGGACTTAACTTTCTTACTTATGAATATTTTGTGGCTAAATTATATTAAACCTTTATCTTCAGCTGTTTGGATATGGCTTCTGTTTGACTACTCTTAAGTTTGTTTTAATGTGGAAGGGAAAAGGCAGACAGCATGAGACTTGGTTGGTATCTGGCAGCCAGACAAGGCCAAGCCACCATAGTCAGCAACTTGTAGTTCTGATCAGACTGTTTGGGAATTCTAATTTAGACTAGGAACGCACCTGAAAATGTTTTGGGTTTTGGTAGTATTTCAGTTGGGTAAAGTTGATTGTCAGGTTGTTACTGGTGCAGATAAACCCGAATACCTGTAAAGTAGGATTTATGATTTTTCTTTTTTTATTTTTCCACAATTTTAGGGATGTAGTTTCTCTATATTCAGTTTTATTTCTGTGTCATGTGTGAAACTACGCATATTAAAATTTTACTTGTTTTTGTAAGGAAAAAGAATTCATGTGACCCTAGGAACGGAGCAAACCACAGACACAACCTGACTATGTTCTTTTGCCACTGTTGCCTATCTTTGATCTAATTTCAATTAGGTTTCAAATGGTAATTAGATGTGTAGGAACTTAAGTTTTTCTTACCTTAGAGATGCTTACCATAAGCTGAGCCTTACATCTCAGACTTTGTATTAAAGACAGTAAGCATTAGTAGCCCAGGTGCCCAAACCTCTAACCCTTGTGAGCCTGTATCTTTGACATCAAGAACTCCTTGGTCAGTGTTTGCACGTGGAGAGTATCTTGCTGAGTCGAGTTGAAACTGTGTGCTCCTCTCTGTTAATATACACTGATAATACACTAATGTAAGGCAGAGAAGAGCTTGATTACTTGTTCTTGTATCAGAGCTATGTTGGAAATACTTGCCCAGTAACATTCTGGTTGATTTTTTCAGTTTCTCTGCTGTCTACTACCCTATCCCAGGTGTTGCTAAAAGCTGTTTTGGCAGAATATTACTGAGGCTTAGTCTTTATACATAACTCGTGCAAGGTGAAAAAGACCTGTCTCCAGCCTAGTTATTGTATACTGCTACCCACATTTAATCAGAAAGTGGGGGCATAGGCTGCAATGTACTGCTTTAGCTTGCTAACATAATCGTTAGTTTTCTTTGAATTACAAATTAATTGTGGTGTTTGAAGATGGAATAAAAAGAGACTAAAAGAAATTTTCTCTCTCCCATTCCTCCTGTAGAGCCCAAGTTTGATGAGACTCCGAAGTGATCCCTGCAGCTTGTATACTGAACAGCAGTGTACAGCCATGGAGTTGCTGAACATGGCACCAGTTGTGATTTAATAAATGCAGTGCTTCAGTTTGATTTCAGTGGTATGAAGAAGCTCTTAACTGCATGGTGAGCGTAGCTAGCTGTGATCATTACATGACAGGCAGCTGAGTAGTGCTGCTCAATGTTAACTGCAAAACTCCTTTGTGTGTTATGTTTTAATGCTTAGATATTGTAACACTCATAATGATATACCAGGAAGGAACTACTGGTTCTGTTGAGTTTAGCCAAAAAACTTGGCAGAAGAGAAACTCCATGAACCTTAAGTCTGTAGCAAAGCCCTACAGTAGTGATGGAGCTGCACAGCCAAAAGCATAGGCACAAATGCCCTAATTCTACACTGCATCAATGAACACAAAGGTGATGAAGTTAATCTTCCAGAAGAAACTGAAATCTGCTAAAGAGGTTGTAAGGTGTGAATTTCTGCGACTGAACTATTGACAAAAACTTCAGCTTCTTATTATCTGAGAAGCTACATAAACACTTCAACAATTAGAATCTACATACTACAGTTTGAATTGTATTGACATGATTTTTCTTCAGAATGAAATTACATATGCAGTCTACAAAGAGAGAGGGACTTCCACATTAAACACTAAAACACTGAGCTTTAATTACAGGAAGATTTATTTTGTCAGCATAGTGAGTTTATTTGTGCACATCTACACACTTTGAAATTGTATCAGATTTGCAAAATCATCTCTAGTAAATCAGAATTGCAGAAGAAATTGAGCCCTTGCAAGTGGTTGAGACACAAGTAGTGAGGTCATGTATGAAAGTTACTTGAACAGATTGTTCCAAGCTGCAAGAGTGAATCTTGTATTGCTGCATGTACATATAAACAAAATGAGAAGCTTTCACACACAACTAAATTGAATATACAAGCTAATTTGTCTTTTAAGTTTTTTGGGGGGTTTTTTTTAAATGCCATCACAGCTAGATTGACTAAATATTGGCAGTTTCTATTTTCAGCATGTAAGACATGGGAACTATTTACAGAGCAGAGGTCAAAAGATCCCTTGGTATTGTGGTTTAACCCCAGCTAGGAACTAAGCCTCTGGCTCACTCCCTGCCCCCTCCTACTATAGGGAAGGGAATTGGAAACAAAACTCATGGGTTGAGATAAAGTAGTTAAATAATTCAACCAAAATAATAATAAGGGAAAGAGAGAGAGAAAACCTGAGAAGCACAAGTGATGCACAGCCCAAGTGCTCATCACCACTTGCTGACTGATGCCCAGCCTGTTCCTCAGCAGCAAATGGCCCCCTCCCAGCCAGCTTCCCCCCAGTTTATATAGCGGGCGTGATGCTCTATATCCCTTTGGCCAGTTCAGGTAGGGTCCTGACCTTGTTCCCTCATGGCTTGAGCACCTTCTCACTGGCAGAGCATCAGACACTGAAAAGTTTCAGGGTAAGTACTGTTGAACAACAACTGAAACAGTGTGTTACTGACATTATTCTCACACTAATTAGAAAAAACACCTCTGTACCAGCTATTAGGCAGAAAATTATTTTCCAGCTGAAACTAGAAAAGTATCAGCTACTTATTCCATACCATTTATGTCATGCTAGATCCTACACTTCGTGATGCAGCACCACCTTTCCCATCTTTTTATAGATGCACACACATACACCATTTCATTAATCTGTAGATTCCCCATAGAAGTCTATTCATTTAGTCCATGACTTNAGTTAAATAATTCAACCAAAATAATAATAAGGGAAAGAGAGAGAGAAAACCTGAGAAGCACAAGTGATGCACAGCCCAAGTGCTCATCACCACTTGCTGACTGATGCCCAGCCTGTTCCTCAGCAGCAAATGGCCCCCTCCCAGCCAGCTTCCCCCCAGTTTATATAGCGGGCGTGATGCTCTATATCCCTTTGGCCAGTTCAGGTCAGGGTCCTGACCTTGTTCCCTCATGGCTTGAGCACCTTCTCACTGGCAGAGCATCTGACACTGAAAAGTTTCAGGGTAAGTACTGTTGAACAACAACTGAAACAGTGTGTTACTGACATTATTCTCACACTAATTAGAAAAAACACCTCTGTACCAGCTATTAGGCAGAAAATTATTTTCCAGCTGAAACTAGAAAAGTATCAGCTACTTATTCCATACCATTTATGTCATGCTAGATCCTACACTTCGTGATGCAGCACCACCTTTCCCATCTTTTTATAGATGCACACACATACACCATTTCATTAATCTGTAGATTCCCCATAGAAGTCTATTCATTTAGTCCATGACTTTTGGCTTATGACAGTTGTGACGTATGACTGTCATAAACAGTTTTTCAGGGCACGAAAGAGGGTGTCTGGAGTTAAGATTGCTGCATGTTGAAGCCAGTTCTGATTCCATCACTGGTCTGCTTGTCCAGTTACATCGAAGTTTATTCTTAATGTGGCACTTGAAGGGGAGTTGGGTTCAGATCCCCAAAGCTGGAGGGATGGAGACAGGCACCATGCCCAGTGCAATGGTGGGCATGCAGCTGACATAGAAGTGCTAATACACAGCATGATACAGCAATTCACATCACACAGTTCACTGGCTATTCAATCAAATCCATTCAATGCACAAACCAGACTTGCCCATCCACCCATCTTACCAAGTATGCCCAGGTCCTTGAGCAAAAACAGTCCCACAGATGAGTTTGCCTTTGCCCAAGGCAGAACAACCCAGACTGTCTTCCACAGCACATTTTTCATGTACACTACAGGAACTTTATTCCCTTCTACAGTAAAAGTTTTGATTGGGCAAGGCCAGCCCACTTGGCAGATATTCTAGTGCTGATGCACCAGGTGACCTGTGCCAATGTGCATCCCCAATGCTTGAAGGTCCTCCTGCCTTTTGCTCTCAGTGTAATCTCACAGTCCATTGGATCATTTGGTTTTCTCAGCTGGTGCATGATACAACACACCTACTAAATGCCATGTTCTTTGGCCCAAGTGTCTGTGAGTGTTTTCCAAGTATTGCTAGTTTAATCTGTTCAAAGGCTTGATGTTGCCCAGGGCCCCGTGTGAAATCATTCTTCTGAGTCACTTGATGAAGAGGACTTAAAATTAGACTAGTTTGGAATATGCATTTTCAAAAAACCCACAACATCTAAGAGAGTTTACTTTTTGAAGAAATGGATTAGAATTTCTTTTCATAGGATCAGCAGTAAATTCAGGCCTTCCACTCTGCCTGGGAAACCATCCACTGGAGATGGGACTAGCAGCTTTCCTGGAAGAATCCCCATTTGGGACTGTTTTCCTTACAATTCATACACCCATGTCTCTAGGGTCAAGGTAGGTCTTCCATCCCAATTCTTCATGCCCTCTCTGTGGTCACTCAGCTAAACCCACAGGGTGTCCATCCTATGGTGTGTACCTTCTATATCCTCCCTCTTGACCCAATGCTTACTGTCATTAGCATGGGTCTGTAGAGGTGGAGAACAGAACATATCCTCTTTGAACTGCTGAAACTCCTAGTACAGTTTATCTGATAGTTTCTCCACAGATGGGATGAGAGGAAGAGAGGTTGTCTTCAAATTCCCAGAGATGGCAAGCCCACTGCATCCACAGATGATTGTGTGATGTCTTTCCAGATAAACGTTGCCAGTAGGTTGGTGTGTACTCTTGGTACACTCTACAAACTTCCACCACATGGGTCATGTGCAGAGGAATTGGTCTGGATCTGTGGGGAACCTTGTATTGTCCAGGTCAAAATAAATAATCTCTAGCATGGCTAATTCCCTCAAGTATTGGATATCTTTCTA
This sequence comes from Illadopsis cleaveri, assembly GCA_013399915.1. Lineage (NCBI taxonomy): Eukaryota > Metazoa > Chordata > Aves > Passeriformes > Timaliidae > Illadopsis > Illadopsis cleaveri. Next base: position 17,902 of record VXBB01005747.1, read on the forward strand.
CTTCCATGGTGACATGTAACATCTTTCTTATAAGGCTACCTTCATGCTTGACAGGAGTTGCTTCCAGAGGCTGAGGACTTGTGTCTCTTGTCAAATCACCTTGTCAATGCCTGCTTTCTTAGAAAGTGATTCCTACCCTCTAATTCCAATCTGTTAGCCCCATTATCCCAGCATCAGAGCAGCCAGGTGGTAGTACGCTCATCAGGACAACAGCTGAAATATTTATAAATTTCCCACAGCTCACTCAGGAATAAGGATTGAGTGGTTGCCTCTTGTTGGCCTGTCACTGAAGTTCGTGTAGGCACAGATTGTTTCTTAACCCTAAAGAAGGCCTGAACCATATGCAACAACATACTGATTGTTATCAAAAGGACCAGGTTGGTTTCAAGGGTAGTCACAGGATATGCAAAATCTTTAAAATTTTCAAATGCTACTGTAATCATCCTGGAGGGGAAGGAAGGTTTTTTTTCCCATGGGTTGGCTCTCTCAGGGCAAAAGGCAGTAGATGTAACTGTGGATAGTTTCCACCAGATGGCTCCCAAAGGACAGCGGGGACACATACCAGGCAGGCTCATGACCAGCCATTCTATCATATCACAAGCCAGTACAACACAGTGATAACCTTAGCCCAGGCCTAGAGTAAATGAATCAATATGGTGACCAGCAACTATTAAACCAATACAAGAAAGGCTTATAAAAAAGTTGTTTTAATATGCTCTAGTCAGATCTGTTTTTATCTCAACCTTTTGAATCCCACGTTTGGTGCCGAAAAGGACTGCCAGCGGCTCAGACAGCAGCTTAGCCCCATGTGGCTGCTTGCTCACTGTCCCCACCCTAGCCCACTGGGAGAACTGGGAAAAAAAAGTAAAATTGGTGGGTTGAGAGAAACAACAGTTTAATAATTGAAACAAAGTAAAATAAGATACTAATAATACTAATGATAATGATAATAACAACAACAACAATATGAACTGCAGTGAAAAGGAGAGAGGAGTAAAGCCCAAGAAAGGTAAGTGATGCACAATAGATTCTCACCATGCACTGCCCGATGCCCAGCCTGTCCTCCAGCAGCACTTGGCTCCTCCTGGCCAACTTCCTCCATTTAAATACTGAGCATGATGTTCTGGTGGTCACCAAGCACCAAGCCTGTTTGAGTTCTAGAAGTGTTTGGACAATGTTCTCAGCCACATGGCGTGATTCTTGGGGTATCCTGTGCAGGGTTAGGAGTTGGACTTCATGATCCTGATGGGTCCCTTCCAACTCTGCTTATTCTCTGATTCTGTGATTCTATGCATGTCTCTTTGGACAGCTCAGATCAGCTGTCCTAGCTGTGCTCTGTCTCTGCTTCTTTTGCATCTCCTCACTGGAAGACCATGGGAATCTGAGGACTCCTTGACTTGGAGTAAGCACTACTCAGCAGCAACTAAAACATCAGTGTTATCAACTTTATTCTCATATTAAATCCAAAACACAGCTACTATGAAGAAAATTATCCCAGCTGAAACCAGGACACTGATACTTTTGTAAAAGAAGTAGGAATTTGATGTCCCTCACAGAGGCTGAAATCTTCTAAATAACAAAGGACTTGGTATGCTTGAAATCCTAAATGAAGCAAACAAGGTTACATAAATAATAGTTCAAAGATTTTACGCAGTTTAATATTTAGAGTACATTTCAGAAGAANTACTACGAAGAAAATTATCCCAGCTGAAACCAGGACACTGATACTTTTGTAAAAGAAGTAGGAATTTGATGTCCCTCACAGAGGCTGAAATCTTCTAAATAACAAAGGACTTGGTATGCTTGAAATCCTAAATGAAGCAAACAAGGTTACATAAATAATAGTTCAAAGATTTTACGCAGTTTAATATTTAGAGTACATTTCAGAAGAAACTAAGGCATTGAGCTTGACAAGAAATGTATCTGATGCACTGTTAGTAAATGTTTATTCTTTTCTGGGATGGGAAGTCTACAAAATGCACTCTACACAGAAGTAGTAACCTATTCATAAATACAGGTATCAAACAGCTCTGTTCAGCATCTGATTTTTAAGTGCGTTAACAATGATAAACAGATACCATAGCTCTTAAAAGCTTTATCCTTCTCACTCAGAGCAAACAGATAGTTGGTCTCAGGAAGTTTCTTATACGCATACTAGGTCAAGGAATAAGCTTATGCAATTTATTGTTTTGTTTCGATTAAGGAAATGGGTGGTGTTCAGGGATCTTTTAAGGTTACGTCAGTATTATTCATGCTACTTAAACTCCTTAAACTGTAGAGAGTGATATTAAGTCACTCCTAGTTGAAGTTTTACATTGAACTCTATTCCTTTTGCACCAATCAGAAAAGCTGGAATGATGTACATGTAGTTTAAACCCTTGAGCCCACTCAAGGAAGTGGGTGGAAGTAGTAAATTCATCTTCCAAATTTAGTCAAGTCTTTTGACCCACATTGTTCTTAGAAGAGTTAGGGCCCAATCTTTCTCTCATTGCTGTCTTGGACTGTGTTTCAGTTAGTTAATCAATATGTACAAAAAGATGCCAAGTATGAAGCAAGGTGCTGTAGTTGTGTAGCACTTGAGATTATGCAATAGGAAGCTGTAAGTGCAGAGAGATAAAGTATCTCCAGGTACTGGTGCCAGGTATGGCATGGCAGGAGCTCGGAGTTTGTGTACATGTGCAAAGACATTACAGATCTAAGGAACTCCGAAGATATCTAAAGCTTTTAAAACACACTAGTGAACACAAAAGACTTGCCTTTTCACGTGTAGATTGATAGTTTGTCTTCTTTCTGTTAACAGGGCAGGAAAGGAATACAGGTTAAATACTGACTTTTCCTGTGTTGTGTTTATAGGAGTCTTTGGGAGCCTTATATATGAATGCATTTTTCCAGATTTCCAGCAATCCTCAGGGTTTCCCCCCCCACCCCCGAGAAAAAAACTTACAATAACAAATCCATTGAATGCTTTTAGATACCAGTCATTATCTCATAAACCACTGCCAAACACTTCTCTAGCTTGTCTTCCAGTTACACTTTTTGTCTAGCTCATGGCCAGAACTGAAATAGCTTGAGAAATTCTGACTTGCTACGAAGAAATTTGAGTGAAATAAATCCATATCAAAGGAACAGACTAGGCACTCTCAGAAAGTTTCCACCAGTTATATTTTTACAAAACACTTCCTGAAATAACCTGTAAATATGCATATGAGAGCAGTTCAATTTGGTTCTGATTGTCTTTTGTCTAGTTTGAAGAAGAGACACATGAATACCTATAGCTGAGTTAGGGGTGTAAGCTGTAACTATGTAAAAAGACACATCTCTGTGTATTAACATAGTAATGTACTGATTCACTTTCTGACCAGCACACTGATTTCTAATATGGAAACCAGCTAGTGTGTAGGATCAGGTTTATCTCAGTGTCAAGAAAGCTACTGCACAAGAATCATGTTAGAAAGGCTGTAAAAATCATTACAGTTACTAAATTATCTGAAACATAAATGAAGTTTGCAGTGATTTATATACTACTTGCATCAAGATACTTACTGGGAAGAGTTTTTCTCTGGAAAAGAAAGAAAAAAGAGAAAGAATTAGCACAAGAACAGTTTCCTCAGCTGATTTAAAGTTCTTTGAAATAGTTATTCCTAGAATATTCAGCACTTCAGTTTCTAGAACGAGTTTCCAAACCAAATGCCTCTTTTTGGTGTAATGAGTTTTGGCAGAAGAAAGATTAGGTTGCTTTCAAGGCTTAATGAAGCTCCAAGTGAACTCTAACGCAGCTCTGTAGCCTCTGGTACTTTCAGGCAGCTAACCTTTTCAGGCCCAAATCTTTGGTATTCATTGTTGCTGTGCTCAACCCTACAGGTACCAATGTAAAGGCTACAGAGACGGTTGCTGGGTGTCAAGCTTTTTGCAGCAATCCCTAAAAGCAAACTTTTTCCATGATCCAGAGGAAGAAGACAGTTCATTTAGTTTCCCTTACTAAAACTGATTTATTTTTATGTTGCCTTTCTTAGGCATTCCTTATTCAAAACTAGAATGGAGAGGTTCCAGGAACCAGGGTCTGGCTTGTTGCTTTCCCTAGGTTGTTGTTTGGTAGCCTTAAGCAACTGCACAAACATCTCCTTGTCATTTTCAAAGTATCTTTTGCAGTAGATGTTGGCAGAATAAAAATGTCTGCACAAAATGTTGCAGTTTTAATGCTCTCCAGCTTTAGTACCATAGAGTAAGAAGCTTCATGGAAAGGAGGACATGTCATCAGAATCATAAAATTATGGAATGGTTTGGGTAGAAAGGGACCTTAAAAATCATCTAGTTCCAACTCCCTGACATAAGCAGGGACATCTTCCACTAGATCAGGTTGCTCAGGACTCCCTCAAACCTGTCCTTGAACACTCCTAGGGATGGAGCATCCACAGCTTCTCTAGGCAAGAGAGAATGTCATGGAAACTCTGCTAAATAAAGACATTTTTTGACACAAGGAAGGAGTGATTTTTTTCTACTTACTTGCAAAGTAGCCCTTTTTTTGGGCATAGAATACTCCAAGGCCACACAGTACCACCACCAGAGCCACAAATAGTACAGCCACAATGATTCCGCTTACATTAAGGTCATCTGTAATTATAAAGCAGAAGTCTAATGTTCTAAATTATAAAGATTTCCACTGGTTGGCTTTTTCCCTAATTACCACAGGAATTTTTGTATCTATAAGTAGTCTTTGACCCAAGATGCATAAGTTAATTAGTAACACTTAGATGTGTTTAAGTAGTAAAAAGCACTAATGAGCCACAGCCACGTCAGCACAAGGGCTTGGTACACATCAACTACTTAGTTGGGGTCAAAAGTAAGGAAAGAATAAGAAGGACCAAGGGATACATACTCCTCATCGTATCTACCCCAGAAAAGTATTACCCAAGTCATATGTCTCTGAGGAAAAATATAATGAAATCTTTCTAAGTGTTAAAGCAAGTTTTTTATAGGTAATTTGCTTAACACAACTGAAACAGCTGATGGCAATTGGGTTCCACTTCTAAAGAATTCTTTAAATGAGTTATTTGAAACACAATGATTTTTTAATTTAAAAATAGCAAGGCTTTTAAAATAAAACACAATAAAGCTGAATTTTCTGAAGTTAAACTCTACACCAGGCCATTGAAACATCTGGCCATTTTTATTTTGAAGGTGATAGCTTGAGTTCAACCATGACAAGTACGACACCCATATCTTGATATAATCACTAAGAGCTTCAGACTGTATCATCCATTTTAGGAAAACCAAAATCATCAACAAGCAGAAACATTTTAATAGGTTTTTGTTATGTTTCAAATTACTTATTTGTATTCCAACTTTAAGCATATGTTAATATGTGGTTGAGAATTTCACCCCAAAACCTATCAGTTCTTGTACAATTGAGGCTGACAGCAATTTAGAACTTAGTGCATATTTTCACAGAGCGATTCTATCTCAGTAGCTTGAGGAACATTTGCTCATAATTCACCAGGAATGCATTAAAATCCATGACACAGTGATTTTCAATTAAGTTCCAAGAAAGCACCTTATGTAACTTGGCAGTTCCATGTGCTGCTTTATGGAACATTTGGACAGGATCTTCTCTGCAGTGGTTATTAGGATTTGTTACCTACCATTTGCTTTCCTATGATATCTGCAAGAACCAGTTGTATATTTTGCAAAAACCTTCTCACATTTTGGGTTATTACAGACTGTTACATTAAGATTTCCCATTAATGAATCCCAAAAGGAAGGCTTTACATAAAGAAAACACCCCAGTGGGCTGGCATACTCTTCTTCCACAAAAGCATTTGGAAATATTAATGTTCTCATATGGTTGATGCTTTTCTGTGAAGTTCAGTGTTTAGCAATCTAAAAGCTAATTACTGCGATAAGGAACATATTATTTCTCCTCTCCCCAAATGCCATAACCAAATTAAAAGATTTAACTCAATCTAGTCTTAGCTTCTTAGTTGCACCATGCAATTATATAAATCCTACTGCAAGACTGTTTTCCACCATTATTTTCTTTAATACATACCAACTTGCATTCGCTTCACTGAGCATTTCTGAGATAATCCAATCCCATTGGAGGCTTCACAGAAATACTCTCCAGTGTCATTCTTTGTAACTCTATTAAACAGCTGTTAAGAAAGAGCCCAAAACCATTATCAAAACAGTGTGGACGGGAGGCGGGGCGGGAATTCCCGTAGTATAGAAATGTTGATGTGTCAATGTGTGGATTTGTTTGTTTTAAACAAATAAAACCCAAAAAACCCTGAAGTCAAGTAAGAAATTCAGGTCCATTTCAACCTTGTAACAGCTCCCTAGTTACAGTCCCTTGGTCATTCAACTTCTACTTGTTGCCTAAGAGGTTCCTTTACATGGACATTTAACAAAGTGGAGTGTGTCTACAAAGAAATCAATTTTCAGTGTATCAGAACTTTCCAATAATATCCACTTTTTTAGATATGCTCTAATTTCACAATACCTGAAATAAAACTGTTTGTTTTATCAAAACAACAAGCCCATTAATTGATCCTTCAAAAAACTTGACACATACAATACAATGCATTGCCAGCTGAAATTCTTCAGAAGTAAAGAGCTGTTTGGGTGGTTCTCAACACTCCAAAACCACATTTTATGTCTTCTTCCAACTGAGAATTATAAACCACACTATTTATCAAATACTACTACTGTAAAAATGAAAATGAGAGACTGTAGAAGGACATCTCCCCCCGCCACAGAAGAGCTTATCTGTTGCTTGTTAGCTGGTGCAATAACTCAGGTTATCTTGCTCTCACATTAGCCTCACGTGAGCCATGGTGAAGGAACTGTCAGGACAGTTTGTCTTGTAGTTAATTATTTCATCACTATGGGATAGATGTTTTCAGCTGAGAGTAAACATCTTCCTGTGGAAGCAGATGTGGAAAGGCAAGCTGGAATTTCTGACTGACATACACTTCACTTTACAAATTATAAAAGCTATACCATATTTTCACAAAGCAGAAATCTTCTGCACATTCCCAAGAAATGTGTGGGACGTCCCAAAGTCAGGATGCCACTTCGTGGTTACTCTTCTGGGGGCTGAGTGAAAGGACTCTGTGTATGCTATCAGGAATTCAGCAAGTTAGACTGACCCCTAATCTATACTATTCCTTTCCTAGCTATAATATAGGTACCTTAATGTCATACACTATTTTATGTAATCTACTAGTAGTTCTTTTATTTTATACTGTGTAATAAGTAACTGTGTAAGGCCTCTTGTCTGTTACCTCCTGCCAATTCAATAAGTAACTCATTTTATAATAGACCTAACTGTCCATTCTTAAGAACTTGCGAGCGAGAGCAATTTAGGTGCAGGTCACCTAAGTAGAGACACTGCCAAAAATCTAAGCCTCAGGCAGGGCTTGTCTAAAGCTCTCACTTGATCCATAACAAAGAGATGGATAGAGACTGATCTCATGTCAATTCTAGTGTTTCTATTTTTTTAATCATTGGACTTGTTAACTGTTTCTTTTTAATGCATGCCATACTTCAGTATTTTCAGAAGTGATTAGTACGTTTGAGTAATCCACCTGATTTCTGTGATGTGCTGAAGGATCCTCAGAACATCAGAATACTTAGTTATACTTCAGTTTCCATGTTTGATTTTGCACAAGAGTAGTGTTTGTGGAACAATTTTTTACTTCTGAAAAATCTCAGAACCTTAAGTTGAATCAAGTTTTTTTGAAGGATCAGCTAATGGGGGAAGAATGAGAGAGAGACAGCCAGTTCTGAAGAAAAAAACCCCAACACCACAACCCACAAAACAAACTACAACTAAAACAAAGAGCTAAGCTTACTTACAGTCCCAACTCATTCCCACTGACTTCACAGGTTCTGGATGAGAATGGCACTGGATTGCAGAGATTCTGTACTGCCCTGAGTGCCGGACTCTCCCTGAAGCGTATGAAGATACTATTCCAAATTTTACGGTTCTGTCAAATATAGCTCTGTTGCTGACTGAAAATGCATTCTCACCTGGCACTAGTTTACCAATTGACAAGGTAAAATTTGTCATGTATTTCTAAATTCTCAGTTAACACTACTGCAGTCTTGCACCTCACCCAATTTGCGTGTATCATTCAATGTCTATGGCTTGTCACTGGTTTGAGGCAGGACTACCTTCTACATTTCTCACCACATATTTCAGAATGACATTGACCTCCAATAAAGACCTCGTGAATTTTTGGATTTAGATCCCTGTGCATCATTGTACTGAACAATAAATTTGGTCTCCTTGATAGCTGTCTATGACAGAGTTGGTTATTACACTTACCAGAGTGCCAGACTTTTTATTCATGGTGTAAGTTATGTTTGCTGCTCTAGCACTGCCTGTTCCTGTCTTCTCCAGCAAGGCAACACCATTCTTGTACCACTGGTACTCAGCCGGAGGGGAGCCCTCAGTTTCCTTACAGCTCATCTGTACGACCGTTCCTGTCATTGCAGAGCTGGGTACCTCACACACTGGAGTAGTTGGAGCAACTGGACAGTGAAATTGCACTTGTTACACACGTACTTATACTGTCCACATGTGTCAGAGACTTAAATAGCTCATGTCTCAAACACTGATGAAAAGTTTTGCCCATAGTAACAAAAACTGTATAAAGAAGCTACAACAAAAGAAGCCTCCCTGAAGATACCTGACTGGGATTTTGGACTGAAAGTCAAACTGCTGAGATTAGATAAAGGGAAAACCCATTCTTCAATCACCTGCAACAAACAAGCGAACAAGGAAAATAATGTGAACCAAACCCAGCAGCCGTGCTAAAAATCATCTCTGGTATGCTTCAGGGTGGGGGAGGCAGTAGCCCACAGACCCCTTTGCTGGGACCAGGTTTGCACAGACCTCCCCTCCAGCCGAGGTGGGGGGAGGAAGTTTCAGTGTGTTGTAACCTCTGCTCAGGGGCAGTGAACCCATCCTCCCCTACACAAACTGGCTATGGAACCCCTAACCTTGGGAAGGCCACATCCACGGGACATTCATGTGAGAGGCAGCTGAGGGGATGCCTTAATCCATCAAAGGCCCTCCAAAATGCTCCCCAGAGTCATTCCTGAAGCCTTGCACCACTGAATTGCACATGATGCAACAAACCCAGAGTATGTTGTAAGAGACAATGACAAATTCCCCCTGCCACCCCAGGAAGGTGCCTGGGTTTTCCTACCTAGCCTGAGTGTACCCATCAGATTCTATGCTTTTGGGGGGACTTTCACCACCAAGAAGACCAGATGGAGAGGATCAATGAAACATCACTGGGAACCACAGAGTGGTGATATTTTCCTTATTCTGTCCCTGTTACTCTCTTTCTGTCCGCCCCACCTATTTCCTCTCTCTCTCTCTCTTTCTTTCCCATATATATTTATTATTATATAAACCCCATACTATTGTCATTGCCATATGGCCTCGTTTGCACCTTAATTCAGGCAGGAGCCTTTCTAAGAACTTTAGTAATGGGATCATGACAACATGCCAACAGGTTGGCAGTCATCGTGAGGAGGTGAGCACTTGTGCACATTTGATAACTACCACATCAATGAAACGAGATACAGGAGAAGGGCTGGAAGGCACAATCCTGATACTGAAAGCACAGTAAAATTAATGAGTTGCTAAAAATGACAGAGGTGCTTACTGCCAGCCTCCCCCACTATATGCTGTGTCATTCTGTCTCCAATGTGTGCACTTTCCTCCAACCCTAGAGAGTTTGTTTCACTTTGTTTCTTGTATGGAGCCTCTTATTCACAGAGATGGGATAACTCAGAATCTGTAGTCCAGTAATTGCCCCTTCCCTGCCCTAGTATTTAAAAACTGAAGTGATGAAGAGGAAGAAGAGTTTTTGTATTAAAAGGAGTCAATTTTTGAGAAGTGATTTTAAGAAGTGATACTTCTCAAATTTTGAGAAGTGATACTAATTCACATTAACTTTCAAAAAGTTTTGTAAGCAACACAACGCCCCTCCTGCCTGCCCCTGCCCTTTCTCCTTTGTCCTCAAATATTTCAACTTTGAATTAAGAAGCCACATTTAAAATAGAAAAACTGTTGAGAAAGTGTAATAAAGAAGGAGTAAGTGGGGTTATGTGGCTACTGAGCTAGCTAAGATGGATAATACCTTCGCTCAGGTAGCCTATGCAGAAATCATAAACCTGATACCATGGGAGGCAGGATATGGAAATTAGGATGCTATGGCATCATTCCAAAAGAGGTCATGTCTCTGGTTTTAGTTCTCCACTGGTTCAAGACCTTTGACATATATAGTTAAACCCCTATCTCCCGTTTGGGATTGGACCCCTGCCCCCAGGTAACCTTATATATTGTTAAGTTAGCCACGCTTCTGGGTCTTTGGATGCTGCCTCCCAAACCATGCGGTCACTGCATTTGTGATCGGACCACCATTAAAGTTCTACATTCAGGTACTCCATCGTTCCCATCCCATTTATTTTGCCACACTCCACCCGACCAGACTGGACCCGGAATCACACTGCTGATTGTGGTAAGTGGCGCCCAAATTGAGAGACCCATATTGGAGGACCTCTCGGGTTTGGTTTGGCTGGGCCTTGGCCAACTGGTAGGACTTTTCCTGTCCGCTGTGGATTACTCATTGTCAGGCCTGACATATTTGGGTGAGATGGTCTTTGGAGGAAGCCCAGCTGTCTCAAAAAGACGCCTGCAAGGAACACAGGTGAGCGAAGAGGGACTGAGCTTTTCCCATTTTCCTACCCTTACCAGGGGGGTATATCCCACCCCATCCAAGTTTTACTGCACTGCATAATGGGCTTAAAGCTCTCTACTTTAGAATGGGACATAAATGGACATTTCAAAAAACTTTTAGGAGGCCATGGGAAGGAGTCCAGAGGAGGCCATGGAAATGCTCTGAGGGCTAAAGCTGGCCAGCAGGAGTCACAGGAGTGCATGCGAGCTCATGGCTGCGCTGGTGACTGTCATCCTGGCAGCTCGGGCTCATTCTCAAGTGAACCCCTGACTGTGGATACAGCACTCTGCAGCCTAGGGGCTTCCCTGGCTGTCAGCCCACGTCAGCCGGGCTGGCTTGAGATGCTGAGCTAGTCCTGTTCAGGGCTGTGCTGTGATCCCTGGTGAGTGATGCACACACCTCATTCATCACTGCCTGAATGTCCACCTGCTGCCCTTTGAACAGGACCAGTAAAGAGACTTGCAGTCTCATGGCTTCCCTGGAGCTGGGAAATTCACAGCTTCGGGGCTGCTTTTCTGGCGCATGTTAATTTTGATGTTTCAGTTGGCACCTCCATGTAGAAATTGATGGCATTTGTGGGCCTCCATCAGTGCTGAGTCATCAGAACTGGTTTAAAAGGTGATGGTTAAAAAAGGCCATACCCTAGAGGCTCCTACCCAGGCGAAGATGGAGTTGCCATGGCTCTTAAAGTGTGGATTTAGCTCACTTGAAGCATAGGAGGAAGGTAGAGGAAGCAAACTTAAACTATTAACATGTGTTTGTCATGACATTATCAGGTTTATGGTTTCTGCACAGGGTACATGGGCTAAGATATTATCTATCTTAGCTAGCTCAGTAGCCACAAGGTTACCTCATTGTTGGTGCTAATTAGCATTATCATTCTTCATGAAGAACTTAGAGACTTAAACACAATTTTAAAAGATCAATTATTATTTTTAATAGGACAAATATGGAATCTACAAAAGCAAGTGTTTTCTTTTGTCCCTGTACAGGTAAGAAAAAAGAAAACTATTGCTCTCTACCACTCATCCAGTGGGACAAATACCAAACCCAATGTGAGAACAATGTGCTTTCCCTAACTGGGAAAGAAAACAAAGACCCACAAAGAACAACCGCTCCCCAGAAGGCACCACCATCTCTCCTGTAAATAGATTGCCAGCTCTCTGGCTGTCATTGCACAAAAACTCTCTCCTTCCAAAACCAGGAGGAGACTGCAGCATATTGGAACAAACTTCTGTTAATGAACATTTGATAAGTGTTGACAGATGCTGACTTTCCAGTGCCAAACACAATGACCATCTTATCCAGATTCTCAGTCACTGAGCGATTTCAGTTTTGAGAACTGAAACTCACTTTGATATAATAAAACCCTAGTTATGTCCCTTTCTAATGCAAGTGTGACTTTTGCTAAGATGTTTTGTGATGTTGCAGAATGTTCATGTGCAAGTGTGTTTTTAAACCCAGTCCAAAGAAGACCCAAAAAGAAGACCCGACAGCCACACACTATGTGGACAACCCTACCTTCAACATCCCAACACCTCATCATCCAGTTTCTTTAAAAAGCCTAAGTAATAAAGTTTGTACCCAATACTGTGAGAGTAATAGTAGCCTCTCCCAGGTGTTGCCCCTCTTCACTCTTGGCACTGATTTCACAGCGGTAGGTTCCAGAATCCCTTCTAGTCACATTCCTAATTCGGATTCCTGTATTCAGCATCTCTGCTCGGCCTTGAAGATCACCTTTAGGGAGAACAGACACAGAGGTTTCTGCTCTTTGCTTATAGAATCACAGAATCACTGAATGGTTTGGATTGGAAGGGACTTGAAGATCATCTTCTTCCACTCCCACTGCCATGGGCAGAGACACCTTCTACTAGACCAGGTTGTTCCAAGCCCCATCTAACTTGATCTCAAACACTTCCAGGGATGGGGCAGCCACAGTTTCTGTGGGCAACCTGTACCAGTGCCTCACCACCCTTAGAGGGAAGAATTTCCTTTGTATATTTCCTCTGTATATCTAACTTAAATTTCCCCTTTTTCAGTCTGGAGCAAAAATCTATGGCTCATTGACTTATTCTGAAATCATGTACAATTTATTGATATTTTATGTCATATTGTACTGAAACTATTGATCATTTGTTCAGTGTTAGTTACCTATCAGCAAAGAGCCAATATGTAATCCCCTTCTCAAGACAGTGTGAACTTTTCATTTAGTTCAAAAGACCACCCTCCATTCAAAAAACCTCCATCTGCCATACATTATCCAGTTGGAAAATGGAATGCATTTTTCTGCAGGTGTTTCAAGAAAATATGTACAGTAGTAGTGAGGCGACTGAAAGACATCCCTTTCCACTAGAAACCTGTCCATCACTATTTTAATTACCTTAAAGAAAAAGTTTTGAGTGAGACCATGGGAGAGTATTTGACATTTTAACTTGGCAAGAAAAACTTGATGGATTTAGCAAAGATATTGTCATCAGACTTCTTACAATGAAGAAGTTTTTTAATTCTACAGCTTATTATGAAATGCAAGTTATATGTACACACACAACCATGAGTTCTACTGTTTCTCTAAATTAAATATATGCAGAAAAAACCCAAGTTCATCAACAAGGTTAACACATCTGCTAGTTCTACAAGCTAACAAAATTTCTGTGCTTTTATTTTACTTCTCAAACTTCATTTATTGTGTACAAAGTAATAGAGACCCATATTTTCTCCAACACACAAAGCTGAGGTAAGTCCTTTTCAGAATATACAAGGATAAATTCTACTTCTGAAAAGAATACAAATAATTTAAAATATACAGCTGAGTTTATATTTTATGTATATAAAAATGCTGCATGATTCATATCTAAGCCTCCTGCTTTACAGGAGGCTTCAGAAACCTCTTTTTAGGATAGGAATGCAGAGCCTGCAGTAGTTTAGGGGAGTTTACATCCACTTGTAATTTCTTTGTTGAAAAATTCCAAGGAATCTGCAGTACCATTTTTCTTAGTCTAAAGAATTTTATTATATTTAAAAGGTTTCATTAAAAGGTAACTAATAATTGACGATATCATAAGGAAATGCTTTTTTTTTCCCAGAGAAGAATTCTTTTTCTCAAAAGGACAGCTCTTCTATATGAACAGTCAAGAGCCTTATTGTTCAGTCATATTCTTGGTGTTGTTCCCCAAGAAAGAGTCAATAGCTATGCTAGAGAATGACATGTTAAACCATCTGTTAGTAGTACTGTACCTGTAAATTCACTATTATAGTAGACAAATGAGACTCCTTGAGATTGGATTTTCTTCCACTCTATTCTTAAACTCATCCCTTTCGAAAATTTGTATTTGCAACTAAGAATAGCCTCTAGAGGGAAGAAAAAAAAAAAAAAGACAACAGGGAAAATTAGAGATTTTAGTATTATGTTGGCACAGATTCAGGCTCCATAAAATTCATGTTCCTCCTTCAAAAGAATTTGTACTGTCAGCAATGGCCTGATCTACTTCTCAAAGTGATGCTTCTCCAGATTTACACAAACACAGTGGGGAAAATGAAACCAGTAATTTTCCTATACTTCAGCAGCCTTTGGGTCAAACTTCAGATGCTGGGGACTAGATATTCCCAAGCTGGATAGGGTTTTTTACTTTCCCTATCCAACCTGGGAATATCTAGTTCATCACTCACATTCTTTATTACTACCCTCATTTTGGTTTAAACATTTTTGAGCAAATCAACCCTAAAAAAGGGACACTGATATAAATGTATTTTTCGAATTACCATTCTGAATTCAGTATCAATAGTTTTTTCTGTTTAAATGTATAACTTAATGGAGATGGAAAATATTCCTGTAAGATGGTTAAAGAAACAAATGTAATATAGACCTTGCTATCTGTAAGCTACTCATTTTCCAATACCGGCCACAGTATCAGGAGCAAAAGCCTTTATAGTTTTGACAAGGCCAGTCTAGCTTTCATGATGCAAATATGCACTGCTCAAACATAATCAACCATCATCCTCCTTTCCAGTCTCAACAAATGAGGCTGGAAGGCAATTAAGAGCTACTGACAGATCTACTCACTTGCCCTTCAGAGTCTGATTTCCTAGGTCTGCGCTGAAAAGACACAGAAACCCAGACTGGTAGCCTTGGTGATATCTCACAGGGGAAAAAAATATCCAGACTTGAAAGAAAAATTGAGGCAGGAGGGCATTCCTTGCCAGAAACATGTTACACATGCACTGACTGTTTTGAAAAACATACTGCGCACTCAGGAAGTCTGAGGTTCCTGGCTTCAGGTTGAGTGGATGGGTGGAGGCTTCCTGAATCTTAAGATTTGCTAGTTCCCTTTCCATTTTGTTTTTGTATTCTTCTAACAAAGTAAAACCATCATTCAAGCTCAGCTTGTTTTGCTACTGGCCTTGTGACAGCTGGCTTGTCAAATAAGCTGGTCTCTATTAGCTGACATAGAGACAGCTCAGCTGAAGTGTTCTCAGCCGAACAAGTCACCTCTGTCTCAAATGATCTGTCCCTTTCTTGCATGCCATGTATGTTTGTTTCAGAAAAAAAACCCAGTACTGATGGCCACTCATTAAACTTATTCAGAGAAAAGGAATGGATGGAAGAAAGGGAGTGTGCACAGAACGGAGATCAAATAATAAAATCACCCTTATTTATAGCTCCATGTTGGAACCCTGGAGGCTCAAAATTTTAGGCTTTCTTTGCTAAGGGGTACTGACCCTCAGGCAGGCACCGCATTTGACTTGAGGCCTTGGAACAGGCTTCCGAGATTGTGTGATGGCACAGGGGTTGTTGAGTGTGTGGTTAGACTGGTGTTGTGTGTCTTGTTTCTTTAACTGGCAAGTTGGAGCTCATGCTTCGTGAGACTGTAAATACTGTAAATAGATAAGATATAATAAACAACCAAGGCCGAACTCGACTCTACATTTCCCGTGTCTTTCATCCTGACTTCAGCTGAGATAAAGCAGGCTGAACTGTAACAGCTCCCCTCTCCCACTTCGTCCTATAGTAATGGAGTCAGGGAGAGGTATTTTCCAGAGCAGGTGTACTTGACTTGCATTAAGGTAGACTCACAGAATACTGTGCAACAGCACCGGTACTGCTAGGCCTGCAAAAGCCCTCTGGAATCTTGGAGAGATCTGCACAGTGTTTAATTTGGGTTTACTTCTGGTCTGGAGGCTATCATTGATGATAGAATTATAGAATATTTCAAGTTGGAAGGAATCTTAAGAATCAGTGAGCCCAACTCTCTGCTTCTTGCAGAACTACCTAAAACTAAACCATGACTGGGAGTGTCACCTAGATGCTCCTTGAGCTCTGTCAGGCTTGGTACCATGACCACTTCCCTGGAGAGCCTGTCCCAGTGCCTGACCATCCTTCTCTACAGTAACAGGAGTTAGAGAAGAAAAGGAAAATGCATTTCAGACCAGTCAGTGGAATAACTATGTCTATCGGCCCCACCATCCCGCAGTGCTGCTACGCATGGAGACCTTGTCTTGGCATCTGGGCTGTGCAGAACTGATTTCATTCAATGTACAAATAACAAAAGAACAAAATGCAAGCCATATACCATATAAAAAGACAGAAGCTAATCAAGCTTCAATATAATCTGCATTTCTCTCTGCTTTTGCCTGCCTTGAGCTCTAAACGTATTCTGTCAAGAGAATACTTAACAGAAGTCCAGATGACAGCTTCAGAGACCTTTAAAATATTTGATTATTACCTCAAGAAGCTGAATAAGGTTTAAAGCTGAGACAACAGTTGCTTCTATCCCAAATTTCCACCTCTCTCCACTCCAAGAAATTCAAAAAACAAACCCACATAACCCACAAAGCTCACACTACAGTATACCCCTTTCTCATACACCCAGCAAAGAGGTTTTCCTCTTTGCCTCTGTAACTTCCCCACTCCATTATTGCAAGTAATTTGCCATTTTAGATATGACACATACATACATAACTATGTAAAAAACCATTATAGCTACTGACAAGTAAAAATAGCCATTAAATTATTGTTACTTATAATTAGCTAACTTATATCTGTTTTCTCTAGTCCTTTACTTTTCTGTCTTGTAAGATATTTAATATTTCTCCTTTCCATCAGCTCCCATAATATTGTGTGGAAGGAAACCAGGCAGACAGGTTTGTTACAGGACTGACAAACAAGTCATAGAACCATAGAACAGGTGAGGTTGAAAAGGATCTCCGGGGAGCACCTAGTTCAACCTCATGTCAAGTAAGAGAAAATGAGGACAAGACCAAGATAACACAGAATCAGTGGAGAGTAGGCACAAGACCCCTCAGGAAAGAGGAGGACAATCTCAATAGCTGCAAGCTTCTATATACATAGTTTGCATGTATCGTGTATATATATTAAAAATTATCACAACAATGTCCATACCGTACCCTTAAACTCCTCTGCTTTCACATTTTTGTTATCAGTTTCAATGGAGATTCCAGACACATCAGGATCTGCAAGCGGACAGCAAAAAAAGACAACACAGCAATAAACATTTGTGATTTTGTATGTGCTTCAGCAGCTACAAGCAATATTTTTGGGACCTCCTCACACTGTACAGGTTAGACATTGCCTACGAGAAAGAGTACAAACTAAGAGCTAGACTAGGACTGGCCTTGAACAGGTCATCTTTTTTTCTCCAGGTTCTGGCATCTGTAAAAAATAAATATTTCTTTTTTGCAATAGCATAATGCTATTTACATGTGAGCAGTTCTACATAAACAGTAAGAGTTTTATATTGGGGTAATGTCTCAGTCTGTTTATAACTAGGAAGATGTCTAATAATTCATAAGTGCATTTTCCATTACATTCTTATTGCAAGGCATGCATGTTTGCTGAAGAATACCACTTTCAGATTCTACAGGGTAAAAAATATGTACAGTAATTGGCAATTATTTCAAATTCTTGTTGAAATGGGAAGGAAGATAATCAGGATTTATCTAGTTTTACCCCAAAGAGAGAAAAAATCCCCATGCACTCTTGGATATCATTGTCGCGTTCCACTAAGGGGGAACTGCGGGGGGTTCTTTTAAAACAGATGACTGAGGATTGAATTAAGTGAAACAAGGCAAGTATTATATCTGAGAACCATTTATTAGTAGTGAAAAGGATGTTGCCCTACTAAGGAAGAATAGAAAAGACAGAAAAGGAACAAGAAGGAAAAAGAATGGGCAGAGAAATGGAGAGGGGGTCGACGGAGAGAAAAAATGGGCGTTACCACGAGAATTTCAGAGTGTGCTGTTGAGGTCCAGCTGGCAGGTGGCATGTGCACATGACCTGCCGGGGAGAGCCTTTGGAGCTCTGGGAGCAAAGGCACAGCTCCTGCATCCATGGGCGGTGAGTGGGCGCTCGGGCAGGAGGAGCAGAACTCTGGACAAGGTCATGAGGGGGATCGTAGCAATAGGCTAGATCAGCGACACAAAGTTGGAAGCAGGTGGCTCAGGCAGGAACAAGGCAGGCAGGGACGAAGCAGGTAGGGCATTGAGCAGGAATGCAGGTAGGCAGGACAGGCGACAGCTGGAGCACATGAGGGAGACGAAGTGGCAGGGCAGGACACAGGAAGTGGTCAGCAAGTGTCCAGCCAGGGAAAGGGAGAGCAAGCGAGTGATGGCAAGTGAGGGCCAGTGAAGGCAAAAACAGGGGCAAAAGAACCAGCTAGTCGTGTGAAAAATGAGGTTCACTCTCCTAGTAAAATTTAAAAGTTTAATAAAGAACAATGGGAGACAAAGACAATAAAGCAAAGTTTTTACTGGCTGGGTGCTTGGCATTCAGACAAGAGCACACCTGCTATTTTGGAGACACCCTTTATATACTTTTCTTATTGCATCATCCTATCGCATATTTATAAACGATTATGCATATTTAAACTTTTCTCCAAACTAGTTTACATGCTCTAAGAACTGTTTAGCATGGCTCCTCCTCAGTTCCGCTTTTTTAGAGCATGCGCATTTCTTGGCTGTGGTTTTTGTCCGTTCTTATTATCACCTCCAGCTGGGGTTTTGGTGCATACTTTCTTTAGACTGCAGGTGCTGATGGTTGGCATATCAGTAGTAGGGGTCTTCATCATATGTTCACTGGATGTTATCTTAACCAAGCAGGCAGTTCAATTACAAGCATAACTATATCAGCTATTTTACTACTATGTCTAAGTTTAGTTAATAGCAAAAATAAAAATGGTATCTTTATAGTAAAGTTACTTTAACACTATACATATGGCATCCATTTTAATATTTGTGAAAAGCCAATATTATAATATGTATTTATAACAACGGCAAAATGACAAAGAACTCTGAAGCTTGTGACGCAGTTACTTTTATACCCCCTGGCTCCTCCCAAGGTCTGCAATGCTGACAGGAGATCATTGGCCCAGTCCAACAATCCANCTCCTCCCAAGGTCTGCAATGCTGACAGGAGATCATTGGCCC
>VXBB01005752.1:1161-72339 GCA_013399915.1 Illadopsis cleaveri
TCTGGGGACAGTGTTTCCCGCCGGAAGCATTTTGCTGAGGCCTTTGTTCGGTCCCCGCGCCCGGCTCGGACCGAAAACACTTTCTAAGTGGCTCTGACATTCTTAATAGTCTTTTCAACACCAACAGCGGAATTGAAAGGTAACTTATCCACCGTGCGTGGGTAGAGGGAACAGAAACGGCCCTGCAGACACAGGAGATAGTGAGCGAGAGGTCTCTGCAGCCCGCGGGGGGCCCCGTTGCCGCAGCAGGCGCGGTCCCTTCAGCAGATTGTCATTTTTTTAACGGACTTCTAATAAAATACCCTGGAGGTAACGATTGAGTGCCCACACACTTATAATCACTGAAATTCGCGATTTCCCGTATTTTACCCCTTTTTTAAACTCTCACTCTGCGCCTTACTCCGCGGAGTATGTGCGAAGTTACGCGGCTGTGACGCTCCGCGGCGCGAATTTTCCACCGCGTAGTTTTTGAACTCAAAATTCGTGATTTTACTCCGCGGCGTATTTGCGTAGTTACGCGGGTGTGACGCTCCGCGGCGCGAATTTTCCACCGCGTAGTTTCTGAACTCAAAATTCGTGATTTTACTCCGCGGCGTATTTGCGTAGTTACGCGGGTGTGACGCTCCGCGGCGCGAAATTTGCACAGCGCATTTTTCAGGATCCTTTTGGCCGCTGTCTCCCCCCGGCTCAGTGCCCGCGGTGCGATTTTCGGTCCACGCTCCTCCCCCGGGCGGCGCTTTCCCGGGAGCTCTGTTTGTATTTGTGTTTGTTCCTGTGCTTGTTTGTGTGTTTGTTTCTCTGTTTGATTCTCTGTTTGATTGCCTGTGTGTTTCTCTGTGTGTTTGTGTGTTTGTTTCTCTGTATGTTTGTGTGTTTGTTTCTCTCCCCGTGCTCTCCCCGCTCGGGTCCCGGTTCTTGTCTTTGTGTATTTTGGACCGTCCCGGGGCCGGCCTTAGGCGGAGCCTTTGTGTATTCTCCGCTTTAATTTCCTTTCGCTGCGGGCTCTTCGTTCCCGGCTTTGTGTGTCCCGTCCCTCGGTCCCGGTTCGGTCCCGCCTCCTTTCCCGGGGCGGGCTCGGCCGGCCCCTCCCGCGGTCCCCTCGGGTCATCGGGTGCTGTAATAAGTCAGCCGAGACTCCTTTTTCTTCATGCGGGAAAAGCCAATTCTTTATTCACATCACTTATGTAGTTCTGCTACCTGTCACAACAACTTCCAGCAGAGGTGAAGCAGCCTGTGCTTTACCTACTGTAAGAGGAAGATAGAGGTGTCTTAGGGCTCAAAAACCAAGTTTGGGGGTGTTACTGTGGCCTCCAGCACAGCTCGTGTTCTTATTACCAGTCTATGGCACAGTTGCCACCTACAAATTTGTCTTTTGAGCTCCAGTGGGTCAGTGTATCACACTTCCATTTAATAGCTTAAATTGCCTGAATTTCTCTTGCTCTGCCCAGAGCAGAGCCCTTCTGAAGGTCATGCTGATCATGTAAAGGGTTACAAGTCCTCCTGGGTGGGAGAAAATAAGTGGAAGTAAAACTCTTTGTAAAGCGGATTTTGTTAATCTGCAGCTGGCCTTGCCATTGCCCTCCAAGGCTCCTGGCCTTGCTTTGGGGCTTAAGCAAGAGCTGAGCAAACTAACTTCTCTTAAACTTCAGCCTTGACTGTGTTGATCCATTTTTAATGGAACTGGAACTCGTGTCTCCCCAGGGACAGGGTGGGGAATGTGGCAGCAGTAACTGAGCAGAGTTCACTGGATTCTCAGATGGGGGTGGCCTCACAGAGCTCCACTCACCCGTGTGGCAATGTCCCCAACAGTGTCAGCCAGGGGCTATGTCCTCCCTCTCACCAGCCACCAGGTGTGAAATGCAAAGCTCTCTTGCTTGGAGAGAGGCCAAATAATTTAATGGCTGGATTTAGCTTTGCAAAGACTCAACTTCCTAGTGGAAGAAGAAAATCCCTCTGGTGTCTGGAAAGCACAGCTTTTATTAGGGAGGGAGAAGATTTAGCAATGCCATGGTTATTGAGGGCCCTGGGCCACAGCTGGTGTCAGGGTGCTGAAGCTGCAGATGAGTCTGGCAGTGCAGGGAGGCACCTGACAGGTGAGGGTGCCTGGCCACGGCTGCTGCTGTGGGGTTACTGCTCTTCATGTGCACAGCATTGGTCAGCTCAGCTGCTGTTGTCCTCATGCCAACTGTCCCCTCCTGTGCCTGGTCTGTGAAGGAACTGTGGCACTGGCTGTGGGAGAGGTGTGTGGAGAGCCCCGAGGGGTGCAAACCTGTTGTCACAGGGCTGCTGACCCCACACATGGTGTGTCTTGCATGTGCCAAACTTGTCTGTGCAGGTGTCCTCCCCGTGTGTCCTCCCTGTGTGCTTGGCAGGAACTGCACTCCATAAGTTCAGCACCTTGTTTTATTACAAAGATAGGCTTTGCTAGGAGTCTGCCACTTCCACTACACAGCAGGTAAGGGCACTACACCCACAACACGTGCCAAAGTTTAAAAACATCTTACAAAGGGCTCAGAGGTTCAAGGCAACACTACAAACCCTCTGCTAAAGTTGTTCCTTTAAATAGTTGTAGCAACTACTTTTT
This sequence comes from Illadopsis cleaveri, assembly GCA_013399915.1. Taxonomy (NCBI): domain Eukaryota; kingdom Metazoa; phylum Chordata; class Aves; order Passeriformes; family Timaliidae; genus Illadopsis; species Illadopsis cleaveri. The sequence continues at coordinate 3,746 of VXBB01005752.1, forward strand.
CTTTTTTCTTTTTCTTTTTTTTTTTTCTTTTTTTCTTTTTTTTGGCTTTGGAAAAAAATTAAATAATAAAACAATAGCCCCAATACATGGCCCAGCCACAGCACCTGGAGGCAAACTCTACTTACTCTTGGTTCACCTGTATCCTTTCCATAACAAATAACATGGGGCTATAGCTCCATGGCCCTTTCCCTGCCACCAGCCAAGCTCAACATTCTCTGTTACCTTGGTCCTTCTCACCCTGGCCTTTCCTTTCCCAGGCTGGGCCTGCCTACATCTCTGGCAGCTATTCACAGTTTCTAAAAGACAAAAACATCAAGAAATTTTTGTGAAATCACTTTCAAAATAAAATGTAGCCCAGCTACATTCTTAGAGTTTCTATTCTGAAGCCACATCCTCAGCAAAGACATTGAGACCTCCACAGTGTAAGTACTTTTTCTGTAGTTCTCTTTAAAAAACCTCTGTTCTTCCCCTTTCCCTCCCCTCCCTCCCCACCTTTTAGCATACTGGATAAAGTCTACTGTTTGTTTTAAAATAGATATCTATGTACACATACACAATTCTGATGTTCTGGTTTCTGATGAATGTGGCATTACTGGAAATGGAGACAACCTGTCCATGGCAGTGAATCACCCAGGAATTTTGGTGGACAAAGTCATCCAATGCCAGGCTGCATCCTAGCCAGCTGGATGACTAACAAAGGCTTTCCTTACACCCTCCTGCAGTGAGGTAGTAACTGTGTTTCTTCCCTATGTGGCAGTTGAAGCTGTGGTGGGTCAGCCCTGTGGGCAGAAGCCTTTGCCCGGGCAGGAATGCTGGCATTGGCTGCATCCAGCCTCTGGAGGGGCCTGTGTGACACTGGACACCAGAGCAGTCACAGCTCCCCAGGCTGCAGGAGGGACAACAGGCCACCGAGCTGGGCTGGCAGGGTGGCTCTGGGGTGTGTAGTCTTGGGCAAGCTCCATTTGTCCGCCACTGGAACCCTCTCAGTGACCCCAGCCCAAGCTGGGGCACTCTCTTACCTTAGTTTGCAGCTGTGGGTGCTAGAGATGCTCTGCTGGCCTGTGTCACTGCTGGGCTGACACACTTGGGTCCAGTCTCTCTGCCTTTAAGGGCTGAAAACAGGCTGGCCATGCAGCCAAGCCCCACTCTCTTGGCTGCTCTCAGGTACCAGCCACAGGGCTGGGCCCAGTGCAAGCAGAATAAGCTGCTTTAGGAGACACCCCTGCAGGGCTGGCCTCGTGTTTGGTGATGGTCACAGGGAGAGGCAGAGACAATGCTCTCTGGTGTTTGCCCTGTGTGTGGCTTGAGGCCACTGTCAGAGGGCTGTCAGCAGGCCATGTTGGGGCTGGGGTGGTGCAGTGCCATGGACACGTGTGGAGCCAGCCTGGTGGGGCAGGAGTGAGGGCCACGCTCCTTCCCCCATCCCCTGCACCCAGTCTGGGACCATGCCTGTGCCTGGCTGGCTGGCTGGCTGCGTGGGGGAATGCTCATCTCCCCACTGTGCTCCAGCTCGCCATGCACCAGACACAAGAACCCAGGAAGGGCAAAACAGCCCTTCTCATGCTAACACAGCCTGTGCTCCCTGCAGCTCCCAAACAGCCATCTCCATTAGGGATAAAGTGCTTTCACCATGCCTTAGCTGCTTGGGAAGCAACTGCTTTGTCTCAGCCCCGAGTTCCCTGCGTTGCCCAAGTCTCAGATGGAGGAGTGGTTATGTTTACACATACAGTACAAAAATTAAAAGGCACAAATATACACAGAATGCAGCAGATAGTGAACAGCTGATAAGAGTCTCTGGTGTTGGAAAAACAAGGATGTTGGAGGGATGGAGTGGGAGCTTGGGCTGCAATGCTCTTTGCTGTCTGTGGTCATTACTCTCTGAGGTAACCCTTCTGCTCTGTGTCTGTTGCTCCAGCCTCTGAAGCCCCGTCCCGAGGAACCACACACAGGGATGCACGAAGTGCTGCCTGCTTGGGTGCTGACCAAGGGGAAAGTGGTGAACTGAGATTGCCTTCATTCTGGCTGGCAACAGCAAATAAATTATGGGTGCCACAGTGCAGACCAGAGGAGTTTTAGCTGCTCGGAAAGGTGTCTTGTGGCATCTTGTGAAGTGAGGAAAACTTTCAGCCATGGCCAGGTCCGCCCCCTCCACAAGGCTGGTTTGAGTATGACCAAGGTATGCCTGCAGCTGAAGGCAGGTTCCCTTGTGGCACTGTGCTGCAAGAAAGGTCACTTCCAGGGCTGCAGCTGGCCTAGGCTTCACTGCAGGACTCATAGATGTTGTCCTCCATAAGTGCAATCACTTGCTCAAATTTGTGCTGGAGCTGGGTGCGCTTTGTCGTGGGGTTTGCATCCAGGGCGGCCACGATCTGTGGGAGACACAGGCAGGCAGGGTGCTGAGGCAGTGTGGGGTGCCCACCTGCCAGCCCAGCTCCCCCTCCAGACCTATGGAGCCCAAATCCCAGCCAGAGCTCCAAAGGAGAGAGCCCACCCTGTCCCAGAGCTCCTGTGCTCACACCCCCAGCATCCCTGCTCTCCTATGGTCCCTGGTCAGGGCTAGGAGTGGAGTGGCATGTGACAAAAATGCACTGCCATAACTGAGCTGAGGGCGCAGCACCAGCCCACAGCGGGGCAGGAGCCAGCCAGGGCCACTGCCTCGATGGGGCAGGGACAGTGGGTGAAAGTTATTTTGGGGATGGACCTTATCTGCATGTTCTGCTCTCCTGAAAGGGTCTACACACCCGGCAGCCCTTCTTCAGCCCAACCAAATGCCATTAAGATCAGCTGTGAATAGTCAGCCTTCTCTTCCGAGAAGTTGCCAGCCAAGGGACAGAGAGCAGGTACATCTGCATCTATTACATACATACTGCAATAATGCACACCCCGATAATCCCTGTTCTGTGGGACTGGATGCAGGTGTCACTGTGGGGTTACTGCAGAGACAGCTTCTCCCTCCCCAGGCAGGCCAGAGCCCCTGTGCTGTAAAACCCACTCACCTGGGAACGATATCTCTTGGCGTATTTGTATATCTCAGCCATGGCAACATTTGTGTTGAACTCATTTCGGTATTTCTTTATAAAGACAGAAAAGAGAGGGGAGAATATCAGCAGGATGGAGCATGTGAGTTCCAGCCCAACCAGTAGGTACTGACTACAGTAAAAGCAGATTGTGCCTGACTTTACTGTCACATTGGTACAGCTGCATTTTTAAGGAAAGTGCATTTGCTTGCATCAGGGTGGGTCTTGGTCTTTTCAAAGCCAGCTGTAAATACCCATGCTGGACATATCCCTCTGTGCCCAAAGCCATTTCACTGGAGGGGACAGCACATCATCTGTGCTGCAGAATATCAACAGAAAAATCCTGCTCAGTGCCCAAAGCTAAAACACCCTGGGGAGAAGGTTTGATTTTGAAGAATCTGCAGTACATCACTGGCAGGACCGTGATCTGGAGTGTGGCTGCCAGCTTTTGTGGCTGGCACCAGGGCTGGCTGCCAGTGGCTGCCTGGGACTCAGGGCTGTGCCTGGGAGCCAGCTGGCTGGGTGGCTGCAGGACTGCAGAAATCCTTGTCCAAACTTCCTGGCTTTTTGGCACTGAATTTTGCTCTCAACTCCCAGTGGTGCCAGAGCTAGTTAGGCTCAAGCAAACTCATGGGTGTTTACTGCAGCTCTGGCAGTAATTGAAGATGCTTGGAATTAGGTCAGATGAAGTTTATGTGTGGAAGTTTCAGGCAAAATATCCTTTCTTGTGTGCTCCTTTCAGCATCTGAGCAGTAGCTGATTGCAGCCTATGCACATTCCCTACTGTTGCCAGGCTCCAGCAGGACACTGAGCCTGCAGACTCAACCCCATCCCCTCCACCACTTACCCGTGACTCCTCGGCGAGGTGGGCGTTCATCTCCTGCTCACTCAGAGGGGGCATGTCGTGGATTTGCTTGTAGTATCTCTGCACTATCTTCCGGTACTCGGGGATCTCCTTGGCATACAGCAATTTGTTGGTTGGGGAGTCCTAGAGCGAAGGCAAGACACCAAAATCAGGCACTGGGTTGCTCCTGGCTGAAAACATTATCCTGTTTGCCTGACCAAAGCACTGACATCAGACAGGGACCTCAGCTACACCTGGCTGCAGGGAGCAGCCTTGCTTTTGGTCCCAGCTGTCACCAGAGAGGAGTGGACAGCACTGAGGCATGGAGCAGCTCATGGCAGAAGGGCTGAGACACATCAAGGATCTGTGGATGGGCACTGTGTGCCTGTGGAGACACAGCACCATCCTGCTGCCCTTGCATGAGCTGAACAGTCATCAGCTCAGTGCTGGAGAAGGAGGTGATGAGTGTGTGTTTTAAATGGTAGCAAACACAGGCTAAAAGCACACCCAGGGTCAGGTGGGGTGGCTTGCTGCCAGGGGATGCTCTGCAGGTGAGGCAGCACACCTGTGCCAGATCAAACACTTGGGCTCTGTCATGCTGTGTGTGGAAACTGGCGACAAGGAAGGGCTTCTGCATGTATTTGCTGGGGTTTCTTGAACAGCCACATCAATTTAAGCTAAAGAACAAAGCTAACTTACAAGTGGAACTTTGTCAGCCGAAATGTTGCTTTTGGATTTTTCATGTAGCTTTGATTTATTTTGCACTGGGTAATCCAGCCTGCCTGGCCTAAATTGAGTGCACGTAAAGTAATTAACAGAGAATACTGAATTCTCTTGATTAATGTCAGCTTGGACACAGCAGCCTTAACCTCCCAGCCACACAACTGGTTTGTACCAGTGGAGGCACAACTCTGCTGCCCTCCTTGCAAACACAGCATGAATAATTTTAACCTCGAGGCAATCCTGCCCTCCTGATGTCATTACCCCAGGAATGAACTTGGCTGACTAGCCTCGTGTTGCATCCCCAAGGGGAACGGCCCCAGGCTTGGGGACACCAAAGGGAGTGAGATCACTGTGTCCTGCCACCCCTGCACGGTGTGTAGGATTGCTCCCCTGTGCTCTGACAGGTGGAGAGGGGAGGGAGTGGCAGGTTCTGCCCACGGGCAGCATTCTTGGCTCAGTCAGGCAGGAATAGGGGAGCCTGGGGTGACTCCAATCTGCTGCTGCAATCTGTAGCTTGGCTAATGCTGCAGGGGAAACAGGAAACGGGCACCAGATCCCACAGCAGTTTATTTTCAAATCGAGTAACAAGGCATTTTGAGAATATGGCCAACTTACAGAGAGCCTGCTCATGGCATTATTTTTTTTTCTTGGAAACACAAAGGAAAACCATGCTGCCTCTTTTCTAAGTTATTTTTTAATTTGTATCTGATTTGTCTCTATTGTGAAGAGATAGGCACTGGTTTAATAACTGCTTATGCACTGTAGATGTATGGACTGAGTCTGCTCTCACATTTGCAGTATCGAGAGCAACGTGCTGAAACCAAGGGAAGAATCCAGTCTGGAAAATGCTTAGTGATACACTGCATGTATATGCAAGCTGCTTTTTATGCTGAGGATTTATTCTTCCCACATTACTCAACAATTCATTCACTTATACTATTGTATTCCAGAAAAGTGTTTCCATCTGCTGTCTGACTCCAGCTGACCCCTCTTCCCCTCATCTGCCGCTTGACAAGGACAAATTGTAGGTGTTTCGTAACACATGCAAAAAAAAAGACCAAAACCCAAACAAACAAAAAATCAAGCACTCATTAGATCTTCCTCCAGCATTAACCTCTCCCAACAAAGGCTTCCTGCAGCTCTGGGACTGGGGGTGTAGCGCCCACCCCCTCACCACAGGGTGTCCCCCAAGTCACACACTGTCACCACCAGCCTCTGGTGGGGGGGGACAGTGGGGGTGATTTACAGCACTTCTTAATAAAACTTATTCATGTCAGGAAGTTTCAAATGTCAGCACTGTGCTCAGCCAAGGCGGTGGGCGAAAAGAGAATATGCACATGGGATGTCTCCCTGCCGGCCAGCCCTGTGGGACTGTGTGGGGTGGGAAATGGGACCTGGCCCACGCAGCCTCACGTTTGCCTGGAGCAGGCTCAGCTCCCTCACTGCTGTGCTGAGCCCACCAGCCTCCCACCCCACGCTGGACATGGCCCCTGTGGGAGGGACACGCTGCACGGGAGGAGATCACAAACTGTGGCAGTGTTTGCCACGTCCCTTCCACATGCTGATGGATGGTGTCACTGGGATGGCCCTGGAGAGCCTCACACCTCTGGGTGAGCCAGGCCTGGCCTGTGATGCCTGGACAGGCACAGCCTGTGTTCTCAGAGAACTGGCTCACCTCCTGGGCTTCTCTCCAAGGTGAGAAGTTGTGCAGAAATCACCAAGAGCAATGACTGAGGCTTTGCCTGGAGCTACATCATTTTCCATCCTGTCACTAGGAGTTTACATTGTCCCTCAGCTACTTTATGGGATCATTATGCCAATGGTGTTCCCTAAACCAGCCCTGACTGGAGGAGCTGGGCTCCCCGTGGGGTCTGTCCATGCCCCATATTGGTGCCCTGAGCAGAACTGGCCCCCACCTGTGCTCAGTGTTCTATGTTATGTTCCTGCCTAAGACAACAGCAGAAAATATTTGTCTGCTTCAGCAGCAGCTCAGCTGGGTCAGGAAGCGTTTCAGACACGGTGCTGAGTCAGCAGGTGCTCTCCCATGGCTGCAGGACAGCTCATGGAGCTGATGGGTAACCCTGAGCACACAGCCCAGGGGTTGGTCTCCCCCACCCTCAGAGCCCCCCAGGCTGGGGGCCTTGCCTTGTGTCCATCCTGACTGTGACTGTGTGTCCCCACTCCCTGGCTACTGTTTGTGACAGAGGAGGTGCAAATTTCAAGCTCAAGCCTGAACAAAGGGATGGGGAAGAGAGGGGAAAATGCATCCCTGGAGACAAGCAAAACTCAGCTGCATGAGCCCAAGCAGTGGCTCCAGCCAGCCATGGGAGGAAGGCTGGGCTGGTGGCCTCTGCCAGGTGCTGCCACCCACCCTGGCCATGCCTGTGACTGCCTGGGCAGCAGCCCTGCCCTGGCTGGATATACCTTGCCCAGCTGCAGGTCAGAGAGCGAGCAGGCGTCGATGAAGGCCTGGGCGATCACAGACAGACAGGCGTCGATGTGGTCTGTCTTGTCGATGTCGAAGACAAACTGGGGGTTTTTCAGGATGTTCACCCAAAACCTCAGTGGTAGGCTGCAAAGGGAAGGATCCAGGGACACACACGAGATGAATTTTTGTGTACCAGAGGAAGAGGGGCGGAAATGCAGGAAAGATGATGATACAAAGGGAGCAGTAGAGAGGAAAGCTGAGGAGATGGGTTCTGCTACTTAATCATCACCAGTACAGACCCCTGCCTTGAGAGAGGGGCAGGGACACACCTTCACCCTCAAGACATTTTTTCAGGCTGAAGGATGTGGCACATAACAACCTTCTCTAGGCACACACATGCCCCTGCTCCTTCAGCAGCTCCCAGCAGCTGCAGGCCCAGAGAGGCACCAACAGCTTTGCCTGTGTGGGTCTGTTGAGTCAGGCTTCTCCACTTGCTGCTGTTTGGAGCAATGGTGTCACCTCCTTTTCCTTCTTTCCTGACACTAACCATCATCTGGTTCTGATAGTGAGCCTGGCCCCACAAAACACATTTCATCTGTCTTCTTTTCTGTTCTCTCATCATTTTCCCCTTCAGTTATTTCACTGCTGATTTGGCCACAGCACAGCTTCAGTCCGTTGTTCACTCTCCCCACCCTCCACAGCAGCTGAGAGGTGAAAGCCACTGTAAGTCTTCGCTCTACAGGTCAGTGAAGTAGTAAAGGGTATGCAAATCTGTTGCCTTATGGTTGTATCTGCATGCCTGCTCTCCCAGTAAAATTTGGTTTTAATTTTCACACATTAGGCTGGAAACAGTTCCTATCTCCACAGTCTCCAAAATGCTGAGCCTCTCCTTGACACTCTCTCCAAGCTCCCTGCTCTCTCCATTTAAATCCTCTGGTTTCTTTCCTTATTTCCCCCTTCCTGCTGCTCATGTCCCTCATGAGCACCACTCCATCTAGTCCCACTGCTGTGGTGCTCACCAGCAGGCCACTGTCACAGCACCTGCTTCCAGAGTCCCCTGAATACCCTGGAGACTCAGCTTGGTTACAGACATAAGTCAGGAAAAGTGCCACTAAAGGGCTGAAAAGGCAGAAAGCAAACGAAAAGGATCCAAATATACTGGTTTTAAAATTTCCATGACATTTTAAGACCTGACATGGTCTTGGACCCTGTCTCAGATCTCCAGTGCTTGCAGCTAACACCATTGCTGTCTCCCATCATCCTATTTCTCCTTTCATTTTTTGTGTATGCCAGTTTTTTCTGCCCTTTGTCTGCCCATGCCTCCTCTTTCAGCTCACTGTTCTCCTGGGCTCCATATTTGTTCAAACCTCTCCACTCCTGTGTTTGGCTTCATCTTTCACAGCCCTGTCTGCCACCCTCCCTGTTTTCCAAGTCCCTCTTCTACTTTTAGCAACCTAATGACCAGTCCAGAACATCAGGGTTTTGCAGCTGCTGCTCCCAAGAGATGGAAGGAAGAAAAGAAGGATTTCCTTTTCCAAACCTGTTGGTCTTCCAGATGTGCAGAGTGTCAGGGTCTGTGATCCCTCTCTTCTCTGCCTGTTCCTCTAGGAAGTCAAAGAAATACTTCACAGCCACGGGTGGTTTATCATCTCGGATACTGAGAATGGCTTTGAACAGGTCATCCAGGAACTTCTGGAGTGTGCCCTGCAGGACAAGGATACAGTGGACCCTGGGGAGAGCAGCAGCACCCAAGCCCAGGGGTCACAGCAGAGGGGCTGTGACTGCTGCACACTGGGGGAAACCCTTTGCTGCCAGTTGGATAAGTCAGAAGAGAGAGAGGATGCCGAAGCAGGGAGGGAACCGTTTGTGGATAGCGATATAATAAACTTGCATTTGGGGTTAATTTCTTTTGGCATTGAGATTTTCTTTCTTACTGCTGGGATCTCACATCTGTGCTTGTTCTGTACAAAGAAGACTAGAGACTGCTGGCCATCCCTGTGATCTTTGCTTCAGTGAAGCACCATGCTGGGATTAAAGATGGGCCAGATCTGACCTCAGATCACAAAGACATTTTTCTTGCTCCCACAGCTGAGCATCTCCATCTCCCTCCATCTCCTGTCCCAGCAGCATCTCTTTCTGGGGAGATGGGTTCAGGTCTCAGCTATGCATCTCAGGCCCCGAGGCAGCCAGAATCCCTTTTGTCTGCACAGACCCCAGTCCATCCCAGGGAGATCACGTAGGGCATCACACAGCAGCAAGGATGAGCTGGGAAGCTGGAGGGACCCCGAGGAGCCTGACAGCCTCTAAACATGCTCCAGCCATCCAGGAGAGGAGTCCCAGTGCCTTTGGGGAGCAACCAGCCCTGCAATGCTCCTTCCCTGGAGCAGGCTTCCCCCTGCAGACCACAAACAATCCCACCTGCCAAGAATGGAGGCAGCCCAGCTCCTACCTTGGTGGAGAGTAGCCGTGTCAGGTAGATCTCTGGAAGAACTTTCTTCCTATGGCTCTGTCTGTGGGACTTCTTATGTTCCACTGATTCATCGGTTGGGAGAACCTGGTCCCACATAAAGCACATGGTCAGAGCACTCTTCCCTGGAAGTGTCATGCTAAATTTTCCTTTCAGCATAGAATTTCAACCGCATATAAAATTCAATTAAAAAGCAGTTACTGTTGCTTTATAAGCACACTCTAATATGGCTTTAAAAAAGTGATCCATAATACTCAGTTTTTTTGACATTTGTTTCTCCTGTGCTCTGTATTGCCTCTCTCACCCCAGATGGAGGAAATGAACCCATCCATCTCCCTTTGCATGCTGGCCCCCCTGGGCTCTCACACCCCTGTCTGGGCTGCACCTCAGGCTCCCTACAGCAATGCACATGGCTTCTGCAAAAACCAGCTTTGCTTGGATTTGGAAAAAGCACACTATGTAGGAATGCTGGCTTTTTCAAAACAAAAATGAATATTCCACTGGTCAGGTCGGTGAATTACTCTCTAAAATGACAAAGCAACTGACGTCCATCTTGGCATTGTTTCACATGTGAACCGTTAATTTCCCATCCCTTCTCCCTCCTTGCTCTGCATGCGTGTGTGTGTGTCCATGCATTCTTCTACTTGAGCATGGAAATGCTTGCAGAGAAAAAAACCCACTCAAACCAGGCTACAAAATATAGTTGTTGTCCATAACACCTTTTTTCATGATAGCTTTTAGCAGCATTTAGCACTTGGCGCTTCCAGCGCGGAGCAGCAGCAGGAACCCACGGACCTGCTCCCGGGAAACAGGCGGGATGCCAGGAGCTCCCAGCAGGTGACTCAGCCGAGGTGTCGCCGCAGGCTGCCACTGACACTGTGCCATGCCACGCCCTGACCACGCCCCTGAGCTCCCTGTGGCTGCCAGCAATTTCTCTGCCATCCCGGTAATTCTTTATCATGTCCCTCAGTTTATCTACAGATCACCTTTCTGCACCTCTTTGAACCCTGCTGAAGAGAAGTAATGAGCCTTGATGCAGCTTGTTCATCACATTTGACACTACAGCCCACAGACATAATTTAAGGTAATATCAGCAGCCCCCACATGCAGCCATCACCTCTGCAGCCAGGAGAGGGATACTTACCAAGTGGAAGTACTTTTCAGTGTCCAAATCCTTCACTGTGAAGAAGAGAGACACAGTGGCTTAGTCAGGGGGGCCCAAACCAAAATTCACCTCTACTGGTGACTTCCATGTCAAGAGGCATCTGAACCCCAAGAACCCCAACTCCAAGCTGGCATTCTCAACCACGAGTCATCTCAGTGTTTCTCCTTGTTTTGGGATTGTTTATTGCATTATGGGGCTTGTGGCAAGTACCCTAGGAGATACTGTAACGGAGACCTGAAGTTTCCCAAGGGATGTTTTAAGAGAGACTCAAGAGGGCACAAGAGCAGGATGAGCACGGGGACGCTATTGCACTGTGACCACCTGTGCCCTGCTGTGCCCTATGCTCCCAGGATTATTCTGAGCCTCATCATCAGGGCAGCTCAGTCCCAAGCAACTCCTTGCCACAGCAGGCAAAGGACTCCTGGAAAGCCTGGAAACAGGGTCTGAAATTCCTTGTTTAATGTGGATTTTTGTCTCACTTGGTCTGTTTTCACTCTGCACAGCCTGAAACCTAGAAATGCATTGGCAAGGGACTGAATATGTGTAACTGGGAGGGAGAGGACTTTTTCAACCAAGCGGCTTCAGATTCTTCCTTTCTCTCACTCTGTCAGCACAGATTGGATGCCACCCCCCAACGAGAGTGTGAGATGGAAGGTGCAAACATCTTGAGGACTGGGAGAGCACCCTATGCCCCATGCTGCAGAGGGAGGAGACTGGATAGCACATGTTTAGAGCCATCACTTCCACAGTGCCAGGAACGGGGGCTGGCAGCGTCTTCCAGCATAACCCTCTGACAGTGCAAGCATTCCTGCCTGGTCATCAGCAGCAGGGAAGAGGAGCGAGCTGTTACCTCTGCTCAGCGTGGTGTCCTTCTTGTCCGTCAAACTCATGGCCAGGGATGCCCCTTCAGGGATCTGTGGATGAAGGGAAGCACATGCATTGATGATGGGGGCCTTATCAGTGTCTCCCTGGTCCTGGGGAGATCCCAGGAGCTGGGGAATGCTGGTGCAGTCATGGTTCTGCCACAAACATCCCCTGAATCTGCCCTGTCCTGCCCCTGCCCCCCATTATGTGGAAAGGGAATTTTTAATACAATTACAAGATAGTGAGGTTCTCAAACCCAGTGGGAATTGGGCAAATACATGTATCTCAGAACCATTTATGGATGTGGACACCAGGTAATTTGGAAAGGAATCAGAGTTTGGCTGTGCCGGTGCTGGTTTGCCATTCCCCAGATGGGAGCAGTGGCTGCTGAGCGGCAGGGACAGCGCAGCCTCTGTGCCACGGGGACAGCAGGGACAGTGGGGACAGCGCCAGCGCGGCTCTGGCACGGCCCTTACCCCGATAACCATGCTAATGAGCGCTCAGCTCCGCTTTTGTTTTCCAGGCACGGCTACAGACCAGTGAGGATTATGCTTCCAGGCATACCAGGGAATATGAAAATCGTTAAGTATTTCTGGTTTCATTTAATTTTAAACACAAAAAGAGTCAAGAAAACAATCTGATTCACCATGTTTCCTCATATTTTTGGCCTCACTTCCTCGATGGTATCCCCAGCCCCTGCTCTCAGAGCAGGGACTGACAGTTGTAGCTGCGATTTCAACAGGAATGCGGATCAAGAGCACAGTGATACTAATCAGCCAGGCTGGTGGCCCTTGGGAATGAGAGCTTTTTCCTCTCCTCTTTCTGTTGTCAGTAATAACTTGTTTTGCATGAAGAGTGTTAATTAGTTTCTGTGTGTTGCAATATTAACGAGATTCTCGCCAGGGCAGATGTCTATTCCCTGGAAGCTCTCATGGAGCTATGGCAACCTCTCTGCTTGTTCCTGATGATCCCGTTTTTGGAGGGGAACCGCAGCTCGCCCTGGGGCCAGGCAGGCTCGAGGAGGAGGAGGGGCTCCCCTGAGGTGTCGGTAGCTTTACCTTGTAATGTGCTAATGTGTTGAGTTTCTTCCTGCCGTCCTCCACCACCGAGGTGTCATCGAGGTCCCGCAGGATGTAGCTGTCAGTGCTGGTGGCGAACCACTCTGAACACAGAGAGGGGAGAAGTGAGACCCCAGCCTGAAGGAGGCAGGGGCCAGGGGGTCTGGGACTGAATGGCTGCCCCGATGTCTGCACTGCTTCACCCACTTCTCTGACAGGCACCAACAGCTGCTGCACAACTTTAAGTGCTTCACCTGTTTTTACAGACTGGCTGGTCCCATGCACCTGGTCCTTACCAAGGTCGACGTCTTCCACCCTTGGCCACTGGGAATAGGGGACGTTCTTGCAGAAGGCCTCCAGAATTTTCTCTTTCACTTGACTGAGTGTATCCGTGTCCATGGCTCTGACACTCAGGGAGTCCATCCCACATCCTTGGAAGGAGACGTTGAGGTTCTGCAGGCAGAGGCTGTGTTAGGGACGACTTGCCTGGTTCTGCTGGCTCCCAAGAATTCTTGGAAGCTGTGGTGTCTGCACAGCTCTGGCTGGTGCGCCCTGGGCCCCGTGCTGATGGAAATCAGGCTGAACTAATAAGGCCATCGATGCTTTACAGCATGAGAAGCACTGATTTACAGCCCCAGGGGCTGAAGGCTCTGTTGACCAAGCTGGGAGAACATAGGGAGCAACACAGCAGCCCCCTCTCATGCTGTCTTGCTAATGGAGCTTGACCACGAGGCAGGAGGAAGGGTCAGCCCCTGTTACCAGCCATGTCCTCAGTTGCTTGGCTCCGACTGATGACTAATGGGACCGTCAAAGCTCATTGCTCAGCCTCTGCTTGATGCAACAGGCCAAGCTCCACTGCCTAAACCAGCTCTAAGCCTGCTGCAGGATGGGTCTGTTGCATTGCCTGGAGCCCTTGAGAGCTCCTGGACAGCAGGACAGGCAGCTGTGAGGGCCTACAGGCTGCCACAGACACCCACTGGGAGACCAGGGAGGCACAGCCACTGCCTCAGTTGCAGCCCAAAGCTGCGGGGCGAGGGGAGCAACTCTTTCTATCAGAAACCCTCTCCTCTTTTTGTCTGGGTGCCTCCTCCTCTCATCAGCTGTGCAGACTTACATGCTATGAGCATGGCATCTCCCTCTCACCCAACTCTGGGGAAGCCCCAGCACATGTGTACTCACCCTGGGCTTTGCTTCTATGTTCTCCCTCAGCAGCCACTCCTCATTGAGGGTGTACCTGGCCTTCCCTGTAATGGCGTCAATGGAACCCTTGTTAATCTGCTGTTTGATGGCACAGATCAGCAGGAAGAAGGGCTCTCCAACTGTCTCCTGGGGAAAGGAAAGAAGACCAAGTCAGCAAACCGGACCTGGTGGTGACAGGTCCATCAGCAGTGCGGCAGGGACAGGCTCTGTGTGGACAGTGAAGGTGCCTCTGCACGCCAGGGAGTGGGACTAGTCCACCCCAGGGGCTGCAAACACCTGGCAGGGGCTGTCACCTCCCAGCTCCCACTTGCTTCTCTCTGAGGCTGCTCAGAAGTTTTCAGACTTGTGGCAACCTGACAGCGCAGATGGGGAAAAGGACACAACAGCCAACAACAGCCGCAGGCCGTTTTTGGGGATGCTGTAACTGTCAGCATCAACACACCCCATCCAAGTTCTGCAGCAAACACTGGAGCTGTGGAATGCCACCGATGGGCTGTGCCAGCCTGTGCTGTCTCAGGGGCAGAGCTGGGGGGCTGCTCAGAAGGCAGGGACATATGCATAGCTGTGCTGAGCAGGGACATGCACACATGATAGTTGGAAAAATGCAAATGTGCATTAATTTACATGTGAATTACACAGGAACAGGGAGAATCTAGCATACTGTGCTACAGAGATGCTTCCTGCAATCTGACAGGGTGCAGATTGTACAACATGCTGCACTCAGCAGGACAAGATAGGGCTGATGGGCACAAAAATCCAAGAACAGAAATATTTGGGCACCCAGCTTTCTCGTGAACATGTCAGCTGAACCCCTCATTGCACTGCCTGGTTTGCCACTGAACTCCATGGGAGTGAGCCCACAGCCTGGGCCTGTGGCTCTGGGAACCAGTGTTCATACTTCTCATACCACAGCAGGGCCCTCATCACAGCAAAACAGAGGATCAGGGTCAACAAGCTGTTCCCATGTGACAGCAAGCAAACACATCATTTAACTCCTTACATTCATCAAACCTAAGTTCATGGGAGAGAGGTGAACTGTAGCTCTCCTGTAGCAAGAACAAAAAATATAACAGGGAGCATCTATTTGTGATGTGATTCAGCTACGCAGTTTAATGCCACATTTCTGATTCACTTCTGCCTGCTGCACTGATGTGCAAGGGAAACATAAGCTATTTTCTTAAGGAACTCTTCAGTGTTAGAGTAGATCCCATTCTCCCTAATGTTCACGTTCAATTTCCTTCCAATGAGGCAAGTGAAAATTCTGCACATTTCTGTGTTCTGAGCCTCCCCCCGCACACACAGGGCTGCCATCTGAGAGCCTGCTCAAGACAACAGATACAACGGTTTTGATATTTCTCAGCTAGGAGCTGCTAAATCCTGTTCAATCTGCTTCTTAATTAAAACTTGGTGATTCTTTTATTCTAATTGCCCCATAATTGCTAAAGCAATTAGTTCGATGTCAATTTGGACGCGCTGCATTTGGTGCGGTTGATGATGGGGTGATACAGCAGGGCTGTCAGTGGGCACACGCCGTCTGTGCCAGCAGGGCTCTCACTTCCTTTTCAGGGGGTGACTCCATGAATACTGGGAAGCTCCCTGGGTCTGCTGCAGGGGGCTAATGAATGATTCCTGCAATGCTCCTGTGAGCAAGCAGCACAAAATGGGCTCAGAGCAGGGCTTGGGTGCTGGAATGCAGGAAGGCATGGCTTCCAGAATGTAGAGGAAAGTGTGGAGTCAGGGAGTGGAGAAGCTGAGGATTGCAAAGAGTGAAGAATGTACAGAAGATACAAAGAGTTCATTTTGGAGAGAAAGGCAGAAGCAAGATATAACAAGGGGACAGCGCTGACATGGAGACCTCCTCGGGCTGCAGTACCACTGCCCTCACACTGTGAACCACAGGACACCACTGGCTGGCCCTGCACACGGGGTCATCAGCCTCTGACACTGGCCATGCTACCAACAGGAGCCCTGTTTGTGTCACACGTGAGCAGGGACAAACCTGAGGCTAAACTCAGGGCCAGGCTCTGGAGCCCATCATGGGAAGCTCCAGCCACAGGGAGACTGCGGTGCCTCCAAAAACATTAACAAAGGGTGAGTCCTACTGGTCTGGGAGCCCTTATGGGCTGAAATGAGCACGGGCTGCAGGGGTTGGGGCCGGCTCTGCAGCACCTGCCTGCTCACACAGGCTGCCCTGGCAGCAGTGGGGTGGGCATTGCGGGGTCACTGCGGACCCACTGCAGGGTGCATGGGCAGGATTTGGCCCGGGCCAGCCCACAGGGGACACAGCCACAGAGCTCCACTGCCAAGATGCTATTTCTGTTTGCCTTTTTGGCTTTCAGGCTCAGGAACTGTGGGATGTTATGGAAATCTGCAAAAGTGCTAATCAGACAGCGAATTTCAAAGCGGGGAAAGAAGGGCTGGCAGGCAGGGACTAGAGATAAAATGGCAAACTTGTGAAACCTCCAGCATTGTTCGGGAAACTCATCTGAAAAAGAATCAAAACTGTCTTTGGACTTGGCTAGTTAGGAGAAAGGAAGTTTAACCAGAAGAGATCAGTGCTGATTCAGGACAAAAAAATACTTAAAAAAAACACAGTCTGGGGCCTTTTTTTCCTCCTATTGTGAATGTATTTTAATGAGACTTCATTTTCATTTTTGACTGAACTGTTATGGGCCCTTAAAGCTACCCAGGGCACTGAAATAACTGCAGTAATGGGAAGCACAGCTCAGGCTGGCAGGATTTGAACTGTTCCACGCACAAGGAGCGTGGGAGGGCTTCGTTTTTATATGCTTGGGAAAACAAAAAGGTTTAGAGCACAGACTGGATTCACATGTTGCTGCTCTATTAACACAAGTCTGACAAGTTATTATAGATGTCCTCTCAGGATCACACTACAGCCATTTCCAAAATGTTTTTGTGAGCCTAGGGTGGGAACATCACAGAAAACAGCTGCTTATCCCAGGTGCCTGCTAATTTTGGGACAATTATCTGTTTGCATTCTGTGAAGAACCAAACCTCCATCTCACATGCAAAACTTGGGGAAGCTTGGACCTAGACATAAAAGCTGAATTCCAGAACCCTACTTTTCCTTTAACTCCCCAACCCTGTTAGAAGCCAGGCACAACGGTACCATGGTAGCTCATGGAGAAGGCTTTCTTTTAAAGCTTTTTCCACGAAAACTGTAGCATAAGGTAGAGACCTGGACCATTTCATCTACAATTCTCACTCAGTTCTGCAGAAGCAGAGTTCTGCACTGATTGTGCAAATGCTGCAAGTTACCTCTGAGCCCTCATGCCTCACAGCAAGCCCCTGCCAGCTCATCCCAACCCTGCACACCCTGAGCCACCCCCCAGCAGTGGACTCCACTGCCTTCAGGTGCCCTCCACATGTGCAGGCCATGAATGCCTGTGGCCAGCAGCTCCTTCCCAGCTGAAGACAGCTCCTTCAAATCATTTTCCCCCAAAACACAAATGGACGGGCTGTTAGGCAGAGCATTAATGTGAAACAAATGTTTTGAGCATGTAGCGTTGACTTACAAGGGAAAATACAAGCACTTGGAATTTTTCCACTGCACAACGGCGGGGACTTTCACAGCAGCTGTTTCAAATAGACATTGTGATTAATGGGGATAATTCAGGAATGAAAACCAGGCCCATCATCACATGTCTGACAGAGCACTGCTACAGGCAGGCGGGCAAGCCTTCTTTTTAACCAAGAAATGCCTCTCTGAAGGCAGCAGAGTTTGATCCTTAGGAACGCAAGGCACATGGGAGGCCTTTGGCTATCACTACTATTTAAATCACAGCCCTGAGCTGATACCAGCCGTGTGGAAGGAGGTGCTGTCTGTTCTACCACAGGAGCTCCATCCTCATTTGTGTGGTGGGGAAGATGCCAGCTCTGCTGGTCTGGATCAAGCTCCTGTCCCTTTGCACAGCCGGGCTTGTGTCACCTGGGATAAATTTCCTCTCCAGACACTCCCATCTGACTAATTTTTTTCCCTTTCCGTATTTCAAGAGCAGCTCAGTGTCTCCTCTGATCCCACCCTCACTGTGGAGCATGTGAGATATCAGAGTCTCCTGGAAATCAACTTCACTGCTCCTCTAGTTTGAAATCATTTGCTTTCAGAGATGGGAGAGAGGCTGCAGCAATGCTCTGCACTGCCATGACTTCAGGCTGGACATGGGCTGGAGGGGGCTGCAAACCCAGTGTGCAGCCTTAGCCCCTGCCAAGAACCTGCTGCAGGTGGATGGAAATGCACAAGAGCTCTGCCAAGGGCCCAGCCACCTCACAGTCCTGCTCCCACCATACCCCATTGTCTTCCTCCCTCTGTGGGCCATGAGCAAGGGGAAGCCAGCTCACAGCTTACAGCAGCACTGCCTGGCCCCAGGGATGGCCACAGCCCCCCCAGCCACAGACCAGCCTGCAGGAGTGGGCAGCTCCCACCCAGTGCTGCATGTGGAGCTCCTTGCCATTAGTGAGCTGTGTAATGTGCTCAAGCCTTCAGGCCCACGTGATAAGGCTCCACTTTCCTCTTTTTCTTTTTTCCTTGAGAAAGCCTTCTTGCACAATGTCCATTTTTAGCATAAGCTGGAGCTGGATCAGATGCCTCACATGTGGTCTCCCCTCCTCAAAAGGGAAAATCAGCACTTTTTTTTCTCCAATGGTTAAACTACAGGAACAAAATCTGAGGATTAAAAAAATTTTACTGATTTCCTCTTTTCTGTGCTTACAGGCTGGATAGCTGGGCTACATTGGCACAGCCATCCTCATTTACTCCTGTAACTCTTCTTTTATTTGACTGGCTGTGTCGGCTAAAATGTAAGATTATGAACTACAAAACGACTGGCTTTAGGACAAAAAGTGATCATCTGGGATCAGAAGACATCACAATATGTATGAAGACAATATAGAATCACTTCTGTGGATGTAGAAAACACTTTGGGAAAAGAGATTTTTTCAGGCTTTTTCAAGGCTCTTCCCTGTACTATAATGGGGTATCCTCCAATTAACTGCTGTGGAATCAATTAAGTTATTGCTCAATTCTTCTGGGGAATTCCAAACAGAACTGGCAAACGTTGGAGATAAAGCACTGAGCAGATGGACTGCTGATGGCTCTGAGATGCCAAACATATTCCTGCTCATTACTGAGAGAAGACCATCAGCCTTCTGGGACAGACACCCCACCTCTCCTGCTCAGATTTGTGCAGAACCACGAGGATGCCTCTGCATAAGAGGCCCCACACACCAAAGGGCACTGATACAGAGCAGCCCCTGCCCCAGTGCCCCCAGCCCTTCTGAGCATCATGGCTCCCCAGACAGACATGCTGAGTGCTCAGCACGGCTGTGCCAGCTGCTCACAGAGATAACACATAAGCAGGTGGTTCCCAAAACCTCCAGCCATTCTGGTTATTTTTCAGCTCCCCTATGGCTCTTCTCAAGCATACTGATCCGTGCTCTGGCCTGCCATGAAGACTGAGCTCACCCAAGCCTAGGGTAGAAGGGGAGAAGCAACTGAGCTTCAGGTTGCTTTCCTACACCTGAATCATTCAATACATCAGTTTGCCAAGTGTTAGTGACCATTTGAGTGGCACTGCTAGCAAGTGTCAGGCCCTAGACTGTCCCTGCATCCCTCATCCCTGCTGCACACAGAGGTGACCCTGCACCCACGGCAGCAGGGGCTGCGTCTCTTACTCTGAGATAGCTGTACATGCAGATGGACATCCAATTGGTGAGCATCTTCTCCACCACAGATTCTGTCCTCCTCAGCATAAGCTTGGGGTTTTTAGAAGCTGAAGCATCTATTAGATCCACCAAGAGGTCCTTCATGATGCTGGTGTAATACTCCAGTTTCCCATGCAATGCAATAGTGAGCAGGGAGGCCAAGTTACACCTGAAACACAGAATGGTACAGGACTCAAACCCGAATCCAATGAGACTGAACTGCTGACTGGCACTAAAAAACCCAACACACAAAGGCATACTTTCAGACAATTTTCATGACCCTTCTCAATGGTGTTAGAAGTTCCAACCCTCATTCAGTGCTGCAGGACGTCAGGTCAGCTTGTCACCATTTGGCTCAGGTAAGCCAAATGAGTGACTGCTCTTCAGGGTTTATGGCCATCCATTTCTAGCAGAAATGTGTTGGCAAGTGTGACTCAACTGTCCACTGAAACACACAGCCCCAGACACTGGCTGGATTCCTTTGGGTTAGGAATAAATAAGCCTCCACCAGCTGCCAAATCTTTGGTTCTGAAGCTCATACCTGTCTCTGACAGCAAAGTCCTTCTGTTGCTCGAGAGCATGGACAAACACAATGAGGAAGTGCTTGTTGTTGAGTAAGGTGGAGAACAGAGAAATTCCTTCTTCCATGTTGGGTCTGCAGTTCTCAGGGATCTGAAGAAAAATTTAAAAAGCAGACTAAGAAAACCCTGCTTGTTGTTTTCCTTCACATTTTGTCCCTCTTGATGGCAGGGATGCCCCTACTGAGCACACAGATACTAAGCAGAAGAGACCCTCCTCCCCCTGCCTGACACAGCCAGCAGCTTTGCTGGCAAGAAGCACACAGCTGGGTCAGTGACAGTGGCCATTCCATTCTGTTCAGCATTCCTGTGGATACCTGGAGCACTGTGGCTGGTTTGGGGCTCCCCACTACGAAACAGATGGAGCAAGTGCAGCTGAGGGCTGACAATTAGTGGGCATACAAGGAGAGGTGAAGAGGGCTGGGTTTGGTCAGCTTTCAGAAGTTCTAGAGGGAGACCATACTGCAGCCTCAGGGTTACAGAGCCCAGAAGGATCCCAGGCCAACACTTCTTCATGCAAGAGCAGATTCACAGATCTGCCTTCTTCGGCCAGCCAAAGCTGAACCAGTGCTGGTCTGTGTTAATGGTTAGCAACACTCAAAAGCATTTGTTCTTTAGTGGGTTACTCACCTTCCACTCCCCCACCAGGAGTGGATGTGTTTCCTGGACCTGGGAGCCCACCTGTGAGCTGAGCTGCTGGGATGGCAGGATGTAGCACTCCTCATAGAGAGAGGAACACTGGAACCAAGCACAGTGTTAGGGGAGGGCACCTGTGTGCTGTGCACCAGGGGAATAAGATGGGGAGGCATGTCATTGAGACTAAAGCCACCCATTCCAAAGACATGCACGGGGCTGGCTTATGGAGCCTTGGAACACTTTGCAAGAGCCTCCTGAATGAGAAAACACCACAAGGATGGGGGGAGGCAGACGTCTGCACAGACACAAGGCTGTTAGGGCAGGGAGACTGCAAATAGAGTAATGTGACAGCTAGAAAACTCCCAGAAGAGAAAGCTTTACAGAAGACTATATCAAAATAGAGGAGTTCTGGGTGTTTCAACATATGTAACTTTTAAAACAGATGGGAAAAATGTTTAAATCTCTGGCCTTCATACACCAGCCTGAATCTTAAAGCCTCTAGTGTGCAGAGATATGGAGACTTCATAACTGAAAAACCTGAGTAATAGCTACTAATGAAACACTCTGCAGTCATAAATCATCATCTCAGTCCTCAGCAGTGACACACCAGTGCCTCGGGGGTGAAATGCAGCCGGAGTGAAGGGCGCACAGCCACACAGCGAGCAGCCGGTGACAGCAGTGACGGCACCAGCACGTCTGCTGCAGCTCTGCTGAAGGGCTCCAGGCAGACAGATTGGGACTGGGTGCCCAAGGGACATCTTACTGGGAGTACCACACACCCAGCCTTGGACAAGGAGGAGAGGCAGAGACATTGAAAGAGCTCCTGAGGACTGGCTGAGCTGCTGGGAATTCTTGGGGCACCCTGCATGGGACAAAAAGCCCTTCTCCCTGATTGCCAATTCACCCTTCAGCCACTCTTCAGCCTCTGCTGAATGGAGTGGGGTGCCACTGGAGCCCTTGAGGAGGAGACCCCAGAACTCTGCTTGTGTGAGAGCTCTTTCAGAGGAGGTGTGCAATGGCCCCAAACAGGCAAGCCACAGCAACTCCTGGAACAGTTGCCGCCAGCTTCTGTCATGTGTGAGCAAGCCCAATCTCGTATGACACCCCAGGAGTTGCAGCTCCATTTTTGATGATAATTAAGGCTGAAATATGTGACAAGTAAATATATAACAGTGGAATGATTTTGTGACACTGTAAAAGCCCTTTAGTAGAGCCCTAAACTGATTGGGACATATCTGGGAGCAATGAGGTGCCCGTGACACACACTATTTCCTTACTTTGGGGAAGAATGTCCTGGTGACAAAGTGCTTGTACTCCAGGAAGGGGATCCCCTGGCTGCGGTTTAGCTCCTTGGTCAGGTCTGTCATGTCTGTCTGCAGCTCTGCAAAACCTTACAAAAAGAGACCCAGAGATGGTGAGAGCCCAGTCCTCCACCAGCCAAGACAGGCTGGCACTGAAAGCACAGCACATCTCATCTCTGCCCCCTCCTGCCATGCCCTTGTGGGGGCTGAAGCTGTGTTTTCTCTGAGCAGCACATTTGTGTCGGGGTTTAGCCATCAGACTACACCTTGCCCCAAGCACTGACAGAACATTCTTTGCCCCAGGAGCCCCAGTACCCCCAGGACAGGACATCAGCCGATGTGGAGGGACCACGGACCGTGGGATGGTGGGTTCAACACCTGGAACACTTCTCCCATTGCTCTATGAGGAGTGTGCTGCAGTTTCTGTTGCACCCAAGAAGAAAGCACACTGAAGGTTAGCGTGACCTTCAAGTAACCCTCTGACACAGCCAAGGGCCATTAACTCCAGGGCAGAGAAGCTGGTGGCACTGGAGATCAGTGGCTTGCCCAAGCCAGGCAGCAGAACTTCCAGTCACTGAGCCTCATTCCCAAACCCAGTCAAAGCCCACAGGCAATCACAGAAATTCTCCTACAAATACTTCTATCAACTTCTATACAGCACAAGATGAACTGCTTCAAGCCTGCCAACCTGACATCCCACTCCTAGCCGTGGTTCCTGAGGGCCCAGGCAGTGACTTACCTTTGCGGATTTCCTCCCGGATCTGGGACTCCATCTCCTCCATCTGGAGCAAGGTTTTCTGCCAGTAGCGCTCAGCTCTGCGGCTCTTTGTGCAGAACACAAAGAGAGCTGGAAAAGAGGACGAGAATAAGCCTTTTGGACCCGGGCTTAGGAGCAGCTGCAGCTGGGATCAGAGCAGTTCTCTCTGACATGAGTGCAGAAAGCTAAACCCAGAGCTGGTTTCACACCTACCACCAGACCGGTCTTTGCTCAGGCAGTTGTCGATTATCTGTAAATAAGTAAAACCAGCTGGAATTTAATGATCATGGTGTAACTGTCATCTTCAATTTAGGTCTGGGCTGTCTGTATTCAGCTTAACTGTATATTAATGTGTTCCAGCTGATTAATGAATATAGAATTGAGGATGTTTTCCTCCTGTATTACAGTGTTCATATCTGACAGTCTTCCCATGCCTCCAGAAACATGTTTCTAATGACAGGTGGTGCATCTAGTAAATAGGGTGCCTTAGAGCCTTTACTAAAAGTAAATTAAATCCTTACTATAATGTACTCACTTGCTGTGAACTGGCAGGCTTCTGCCTGCACGCTCATTCTGGACACGTGGTGAGCAGGGACCCTAGTCTGAGGACAAAGGTGTGCAGCACAGCTTCCGGCCAGGTACACACGCTGATGTGCCTGCTTCATATTTGCGGCTAAGGATGCTGCCCTGCTCTTCCTACTCAGCCAGGCACCTGGCACTGCTTGTTTCTGATGACAGGATCGTGGCTTAAGAGCAAGATCTTGGCTGTGATCAAGATCAGCTTCTCACAACCTTCTTTATTTTGTATTATAGTAACTAATAAGTACTTGGGGGAAAGGGTAAGTTGACAAATATCACAGGCTCAAGTAACAGAGTAGAGCTGTGGATTCAGCCAGGAAAAGCTCTGTGCTGCAGGCAGCTGTGGTCCTGTACTAGGTGTATGCCACATCTGCTGCACCCAGAATAGCTTCAGGTACTGCACAACTGCAGCACTCAGAGTCACCTTCAGACCTCCACATGCAGAGAGGAAAACCTTGGACAGCCTGGAAACACATTGTTCTTTCCCTTACCTACGACAGAGAGGACCAGCAGGATGCTGCAGATAACGATGGAGACAATGATGGCAGTTTCTCCTCCCCTAAGGTGCAGCATGGCAATTGTGTAGTTGAACTTTCCAACCTGGATCTGAGGAAGGAGAAGGAGGGAGGAAAAGCAAGAGCTGAGCAGCAAGTTGCCAAGGGGCTGGGAGCAGAGGAGACTCAGGGCAGCACTCAGCAGACCTTCACCCAAGGACTCACTAAGTGTGCTGGCACAGGCTCCCAGGCTCCATGGGAGGGAGGTCGGGCTGTGCCTTTCCCTGCCAGAGCCTGGGCACTCTGTGTGTCTCCAGGGAGCCCAATTCCCTTCCTGTGCTCTGGGGGATGCCAAGGCCACGCCCAGCAGGCTGTGATGCTGCAGTGGTGCCCATGTCAGGGCCACCATAGAGCTTTGGTGGCAGAACTGCAGGCCCCATGGCCCCACTGTACCTGCTGCAGAAGATACAGCCCATGGCACCTGTGCTGCTCTGACTAGAAAATCACTTCCACTAATCATCAGTTTCTTTACAGCTCTGAACAGCCTTTGGAGCCTGCTGCACTCGCCTTTCTCAAAATCAAAACAGCTGCCCCCCAGAAGAAGTGGGGTTAAGAAACTTTAAAGTCCTCAAAACACAAATAAACTAAGGGAATAAAAATAAATGAGACCATAGACGAGTAATGGTCTTGTGGCTAAAGCAGGGAAAGGGGTGTCAGAAGGTGCTGGCTCTGCTCCCAGCCCATATTTCTTGTGACAACAAGCACAAACCACTAGAGCTCTGTCCTTGGGTCTCCTGATCTCCAGAAGGGAAGAGGCCAGCACACATCATAGGCTGGCAAGTTACTGGATGCCATTTACAAACAGCTCTTTGGGCCCTTGGGATGAAAGAGTTCCACAGTATCATCTGATAAGGAAAACTCATGACCATGCAAAGCTTTTGCTTCTGGAAATGAAAGTTTCACTTCTCCCAAGGAATGAGAAGTGAGAGAAACTTGATTTAAAAAACTTGAAATGAGGTAGGGAAGAGCTCCAGTAATCTTATGATTTTGATTAATCTTTTGATTAATCAAAATTAATCTTTGATTTCCTGTGGCATGGAATACCTCTGGGAAAGATGCCCACTGGAGTAAAATTCCAGCAGCTCTCAGCCACTGGATCAAAGCAGGATCTTCCCACCACCTCCACCACCAGATACACAGCTCCATCCTGAGGGAAATACAGCCCTAGCTCCAGGAGCATTGGTGAGGGCATGGCTGCTGCCAGTGGAAGGCTCCAGATACTGAGACCTTTGTCCGTTTGGCACATTGTCCAAGAGTCATGGTGCTGGGCAGGGACAGGAGCCACAGCACTGCAAGAGCACCTGGGCAGGTTCACTCAGCAGCCTCACAGCCACATGCCCAGCCTCAGGATCTCCACTTTTTCCCTCTGAAATGCTGCAATGAGGCAGCTCCTCAGTGTGTTTTGAGTCTTTTTTTCCCCCATCAGCTCAGCCTTTTGCAGTTTTCCAGAGAAAAAATCCCACGGCTGCTGTTTAATTCAATGTTTAAACTGTTTGGTCATGGATAAAGATGGGCCTGAAGGTCTTGTCAAATCTCTCTTGTTTAGCTGGACAGCTCTACTCAACACTCAGTGCAACCCAGGCAAGGCCCCTGCACATGGCTGCCCTGTGTCACCAAAGCCATTTCTCATGTGTGACAAGGCAGTGGCCACTCATGGAATGGCCAGCAGGTGAGGGCCCCAACCACATCTGTAGGTTTAGTAAGGGTGCACAGGTATAAGCAGATTAATTAGCTGCACTTTCATTGCTGGTGTACTCTGAATAGCCTTGTGATATTTAGGGCTGGGTATCAGTCTCCTGCTTCCTGGGGACTTGCCCTGATTGGTTAATGTCACACCAAGACTAGCAAACTCAAAAATTCCTTTTTTTCCACAAAGGGATTCCCCTGTTTCTCAGTTCTTTAAAAAAAAAAAATTTAAAATTACCCTGTTTAAAATTCATGTTAAGATGACTCAAGAAATTCTGTTACTTCTGCATTTCCATGTTTCCAGTTTGCAACAGAATTTCATACACCTCAGACTGTTGTCAGTAAACTGCAACCCTGTCAGGGAATTGGTAGTGCATCCCTGTGGCACTGGGCAGCCCAACTCCACAGTTCTGCTGTTCTCTCCAGCTCTCCTTCCCCTCCCTGCCCGTGCCTCAGGCTCCCATCCATCCCCTGCAAGCACACAGACCGGGAGGGGGCAGCCGGGCCTCCCACGGAGCTGGAGGCATTTTCTCTCCAGATACAAACAGCCATGGTCACATCCCTGCATGGCCATGGGCCATGTATGACATGAGGGAAACTGAGGCAAGCTCAGCAGTTCAGTCCAGCCCTCTGGAAAACAGGGCAGTAACAAGTGTGGTGCATTTGCAGACACAAAGAGAAACAGCAGCCCTGAAGGCTGAACTCTTTGCAGGGAGAAAGCAGCAGCCTTTGGAAGCCCTGAGTGCTGCTCTCATCCTCGCAGTCACACTGCAGGGACCCAACTGGGTGAAGGCTGGACTCTCATGGCCACTTGTAGCCCTTCTGCTGCTGGGAGCAGAGCTGAAGGCTTAAAGCTGTGAGGAAATCCCCAAACATGTCTCATGAGGAGCAGAAAATCCAAGCAGGTGACAAAACCACACAGGCCTGAGACCTCACTGTGCCTTGCAGAGCTGCCCTGGGCACAGGGCAGGAACTCAGCGGCAGCTGCCGGTGCCCACGGCTTGGAGCTGGGCAGCTCCTCACCACAGCTTGGGGCAGCCTCCATCCCAGCCCCCTGCATCCTACTGTCCTGTGGCAGCTGCCAGCACGGCGTGCTTTGTCCCCTCCTGCCCCTGTGCAGCCCCTGCAGTGAGTGAGCCGGGCAGGTCCCTCCCGCGGGGTCTGCAGCAGGACCCCTCTGCCCACAGCTTACACCCCGCACTCACCGTCACCGGCAGCTGCCTCTCCGAGGAGCTCAGAGACTCGTTGATGGAGCAGTGGATGACTTTGTCTGAAACAATCTGGATCTCACACGAGATCAGGCCGATTTTCACCTGGTACTCATTGCTCTCCAAGCCCAGACTGTCAGGCTCTTTCTAAAGACAGAAATAAAATCAGCATGTCAGGCTGCAGCACAGGAGTTAGAATTGCAATCAATCTTCCTGCTTTACTTTCCATATTCCCTGCTGTTTTGCAGACCTGGGAAGACTCTCCCTCACCAAGGACTTTTTTCCAGCACTCCACAGGAAAGCCAAAACCGGGCCATTCCCCATTTTCCTGTTTCCCATTCTTCACTCAGCATGGGGCATAGGATGAACAAGCCCCTCATGGAACCTGGAAAAATCTGCTTTTGATCGGGCCTGCTGTGCATGGAAGATAAGGATGTAAGCGCCCATCTGGGAGCAGGGAAGGATGTACAACGGAGGGGACAGCCAGGGGATGCGCCTGCAAAGCCTGAGAAAGGGGGAGCACATTTCTGGAGCACGTTGCAAACAATTAGGATATCCTGCAGCAAACAATGGCCTTTGAATTACTATTCCTCATTGTCCAGGCCACTCAGCTTCTGCACCTCAACTTCCTTGTGAGCCGAGCTGAATTCAGTAGCCAAAAGAGAAGAATGAATGGTCTGTTTCTACAGGAATAAACACTTATTGTCAGGTCCTCTGCAGCACCTGCCTGGTTTCAGGCCAGGGCATTGTAATTCTTTTCCACGTGTCCAGTATTTAATTTAGCCCCTTGCTACAACACCCTCCCCAGGCAGCTCTCTAGCATCATGCCTTAGGAGGCATCCCTAGACCAGGCTGCATCTCCTGGGGCGGAGAGATGCAGAACCTGCAAGCTGAGCCAAAATCACCTGCTCCTGCCTCTCCAGTTCCCATCCATCCCCTTCTCTCTCCTGTGTCTGTGGACAGCCCCTGTGCTGGTATTTAGGACTGTATTTAGGAGATAGCACCCAGAGCGAAGCAGAGCTGTAACAACCACCCTCTTACATGTATGACCAGAGTTAAGGGCTCCCCAGGATGGTGCTTGATCCACTTCTCCTTCTTGGCTGTGGAGAACTGGGGGTCGGCGTAGTATCCCAGGCTGAATTTGCTGATGTGCAGGGCCTCCTCGGGGTACATCTCCTCGTCCAGGGCTGAGCGCTCGTCAGTGTAGAGGCGCCCGTTGAGGTAGAAATCGACAGGGGCCGGTTTGGTCCCCACAGTGACGTTGGAGGCGGCTGGAGAGGGGCAGGTGATGGCGGGGTCAGTGTGAACCCTACAGCGCTGAAAGCAGGAGGGTGAGCACGTCAGAGCCAGCACCACGAGTGCTCCCAGCCCATCCACAGGCCAAGGCCCCAGCTCCACCCCTTCTGGCAGCAGGCACACAGCCCTGCTCCATCACCAGCCCTACCCGGCCGAGCACCCACCGTGTGCTCTCTGCCGATGCCACGGACAGACATGGACACATTCTGCACCAGCCCAAAACCTCGTCCTTCCAGGGTGATGATCCTGCCCCCGCTGTCAGAAGGGAAGAAAGAGAGAGTGACTGCAGAGGACAGTGCAGCAGTGAGATGTGATGGCTGCACCTTCCTACTGCCATTTTCTCAGAGATGTTTCCAAGCTGCCTGAGCAGAAAATGTGACCCAACAGCCAAAGTCTTCTTCCTACTTAGAGCAGAGATCCACACAGCTACCAAAATATCAGGGAAGAAAGGAAGGAAGGAGGAGTAGATGCTCTGATGGAGAGGGCAGAGCCTCTTCCAGCATCAGTGAGCTGTCCCCCTTACTTCCACTGCCCAGAAGAGCAGCCTCTGCATGCCAGGGTATGCAGCAGGCATCCCAACCACTGGCCACGGAGGTGACCTGTAATGGCCAGGAAATGTCCCCTGCCCTTGCCCCTACCCCTGTACCTGTCCCTGACTCTGCCCCTGCCCTGCAGCAACCCACACAGAACTGTGAGACTTGGAGACAGAAATGCCCCTCATCCTGCATCTTCCAGGAACTTCCAAGTTAGATCAAAATGTGAAAGTTGCTGTGTTCTGGATCTGCCTTGGGGAGAATGAAACATGGGCCTCTCACTGTGCAGTCAACTAACAAGCATAATGAGCAGCCCCAACGAGCACAAGGCAGAGAATGGCAGGACAACCATCATCACTCATCTGCACCCTAGATCAACCTTCCCCTTCCCCCATATCACATTTGACTTGTTTGAAGTACTTCCAGGAAACAGGCAAGACTCACAAGTCCTGTTATCTGAAGAGCACTCCAGGCACAGGGACTTTGGGCATGAGGCCCCAGGGTTCTCTGAAGCCTGGGGATATAATGAGGAAATTATGATCCAAGTTTCTAACTAGGAGCCTGTCACACCTGCAGACTAGTGTACAACTTTTGCACTGGTTTAGATTTTGGTTATATGGATTATTTTATCAATATGGCAAGAGAAATCAGATCCAGCTAAATTTTTACACAAGTTATTGCTACCTCATGATCAACGGCCCAGCAGTGTGCTGAAGCAGTCAGACTGCATGAGCTGTGCCAGAGGCTGGAGAGAGCCTGCAGTTACCATCCCTCTTCTCTGAAATTTGGGAACTGCTGTAAGTACCAAGGAAGCAGACTAAGGTGACTGAGAAACAGCCCAGTGGTTTCCTTTGTGACTACGGGTAGAACATTCTTCCCTTGTCTCTTTTTAGACACTGCTCTCGCCACTCAGCAGTTGGAAGCCTGCAAGGGGCTGTGCCTGGCTGAGTCATGGCTCTGCCTTCCCCCTAACATTCCCACAGCCTGCAGCCTTGGCATTGTGCTTGGGAACAGAGAGGCAGCTTTGTTCCAAGTGGATCAGACCACCAGAGCCTGCTCATGCTTGCCCCTGGGCGTGCTGGTCTCAGCAATGTCCCGCTGGCCTCCCAGATTTCCTAGTCAGCCCTGGGTTTTTCAGGCTCCAGAGGTGAGGAGGGTGGTATTTCACCACAGTGTCCAAAGGAATAGAAGTCTGAGAACTTCACAGAGATGTGAAACTAAAAGCAACACACTTTAAAAATTAAATATGGTGACTTCAGGGAAGGTTGAAATCCAAAATTACAAATATCTTCTTATCCTCCAGCAGTTTTACTACCAAGAAAAATCCTCAGGGTCTCATAGAGCCCCACCTGGGCCTCCCCAAAGCATTCACCAGGTGTGCACAGTACAGTTACCAAGGCTGACATTTTTCCACTCCTAAATGCATCAAAACAAGCTATTGACAGTCCTGGTGTGTGAGACCTCTTCTACTCCTCTGCTGGGGTTACCCTGGAGCACCCCAAGAGCAAGCTCAGGCACCCTCTATACCCATCCAGCCCAGGGCTGGGAAGCCCCTTTCTCCTGGCAGGACCCTCTCCCACCTGGGACTGACTTCTCCTTCACAGGCTGTCTCAGCTAGGGCAGGATCTCACCTGATCTGGCTCTTCTTGGGGTTGATGTCTGATATAACCGGGTTCTTCTCATACTTGAAGGTGATGTTGTGGCTGGCACAAGACTTGTTCTCGAACTGCACGCAGACGGGCACGGTGGCGGTGAGCTCTGCCGCGGGCATGGTGCAGGTGATGGTGCTGTCGCTGCGGCTGCGTGGGGACACCAGGGGTGAGCTGCACAGAGCCACAGGCTGGAGTCTGGCCTGAGCACCCCCTGACAGACAACAAGGAGCTTCCAGGCACATGCCAACTACCTGTTCCTCCAGGCCTGCTAACAGGCAGTTCTCAGCTCACACCATCCCCGCTCCTGGGCCGATTCCCCCCGCAGACAGAGGGGAGGGGCAGGCAGGGGGTGCCATGCCAGCATGCAGTGGTGCCCCCCATCAAAACCCTCACTCTGTCTGACTTTTTGGGGGACAATACCAACCCGCCTAATGCTTTGGCTCTCATCACTACCCCAGGGCCAGCCTCCAGCCCTGCTCCCACCTGAGGTCCGTGCACTGCTTGGAGGAGTTGATGAGGACACGGAGCTCGGAGCCGACATCCAGCCTGCTGCCTCTGATGGTCACTCTTGTTCCTCCTGCCTTTGGGCCATTTGGAGGAGCTATGGACTGCACCACAGGAAGCTAAAAACAAAGGGGAAATCTGTTTTCTAGCCTGGTAAATCTGAAGCTGGATATCCCACACTGTACATGGGAATTGATTCAGAACTTTGAGTTAAGTTTCCAGCACTGTGAGGCTCAAACAGCAGCACAGCAAAAGCTTTTGCTGGCAAGATTTCAGAACAAGAGAAGTGGTACAAACACTAAGGAGTAAGATCGTGTAAAACCTCTGTGACTCTCAGTGGTCCCTAAGTACTGGCTGTAAATTAAACATGGGGCAAATGGGAGCCCAGGATCCCACCATTCCCTTCAGATTTCCAGCAGGAGGTCCAGAGCCAGCAACAGCACAAGGTCCATCAATAAAAGGAAATTTCTCACGCATTCCCTCACCATCTCAGCTCTTCCAGATCCATGTCCTCCTAAATGCAAGGATAATGTTAAAGCCCTACTGGATGATGGCCTTGAGATTGGTAAAATAGCCACCTGGGTTTAGATAATTGAATATCAGACCCCTGCTAAGGAAGCTTCAAATATGCATCTCTTGAGGCAACAGGAACTGAGGGGGAAGTTACTTTGCCTCTTGCCATTTGCAGCAGAAATTAGCGTGTCTGTTATCTGTGTTTGCAGCCCCTGGAAATCTTCCTGAGATTCATGAGCTGGAGGCTTTGATAACTCACGTGGTGCTGAGCCCTCTTGTCTGCTCACAGACACCCCAGGAGAGGCTGCTGGCAACATCCCTGCTCCATTTCAGCAGGACAGCCAGGGCAGAGCAAATCATGCTCTCGACACCCTTCCACAGGGCACTGGTGACTCCCTCTCAGACAGATCCACGGCACCTGGCTCCGCTTACCCCCAGCTCATCCCTTGCTCATGCAGAGCAGATCCTCGCAGAGCTTGGGCCGTGGAGTGCAGGCTGAGCCTGCTGTTCATGCCTTGCCTGGCAGCCTCTGCCAGACACATCCATGGATTAACATCTACCCTTGCCCTTGTCCTACACTCAGATGGCTTCACTCCTCTACAGCCATTTCCTTTGTCAGTTCTGACCATCACCCATTTCCACCGTATCCATTTTGCTAATTTTTATTTCTCTGGGTGACTGCAGACAGCTGTCTCCTGCCCTTGGCCCCTAACCCACATATTCATAAGTGCAGCTACAGCATAAGCAGAGAGGATTATTCCTGTTCCTCAAAGCCCTTCCCCTTAGCCAGAGCCAGGGGCTGCTGCTCTTGGTGCACTGCCAGCACCAATCACCTCCATCCCAGCTTTGGCAAATCCAGCTCATCCACAGCCTGCTATAATGTCCTGAAGAAGCCTCTCCCTCCTCCTCAGGACAGTTACAGCTGAATTCTGTCTTTTCTAGGCATGTATAATGGGGACTTTGAAAGATGTAGCACACAAACCATATCTGGTATTTCATGAAGTACCTTCTTTGGAAGGACAGTTCTGAAAGTCTTTTAAACTTTTCCAGACAAACCCTACAGTGCTCAAGCTCAGGTCTCACCAAGACCAGCCTTGCATGGTGTAGGCTACTCCATTTGCATGCCATCAGATGTGAGAGGAGAACCAAGAAAGCAAGAGTGTTGCTTGGTCTGCAAATGGTGTGAAAGCTACTTTCAGGGTGACACACCTCCATCATGCAGTGTCCCTCCCCAACACACGTGCACAAGACAGGGCACTCCCTCATATCTGCTCCAAGCTTTGCTAAGACAAACAAGAGATACAAACAGAGACAGAGAGAGAGACAGCAGCTTTCTACTGTGCCACCAAGCAGGAACGGCTCCTCTCCCACCCCAGGGAGGGACCTGCTCCCTAAGCTTGCCCAGGAGCTGCCAGCACAGGCCTGCCATGGACCCAGGCTGAGGTCAGGGACTGGCTTTGTTCAGCGTTGGTGCTTCCACAGGTGTTTCCTGAGAAGCTTTTCCTTGCATGTTAAGAGCTGGTGAAGGAGCTGCCCAGCCCTGTTCCGCTCTTGGGCCCCTCTCCCCTCTGCCAGTGGGGGATGTGCCAGCTCAGCACACACGTCCTGAGAATCCCCAAATCAAGGGACCAGTGAGAGTCCACTGGCACCTTAATCCACTCCCAACTGCTGGATCAGAGGCCCTTGGGATGTGAACCTGGACACCTGAAAACTGAAAATAGGATCCCAGAACTGCTGCTGAGCCTGGCCTGGCAGTGCCATCACCTCACCAACTTTTCCAGTGTCAGGCCTGGCTCTGCTGGGTGCTGGCGTGTGCCAAGCCTGTGCTGGCTGCATGCTGTGAACTCCCTGAACTAAACACCCAACCTGTCATCTGCTACAGCTGGGGGAATTACACTCCATGATCTGCCCCAAATTTCTCACAATGGCCACCAGGAATCAAAGTGTTTTCTGGGGCTCCAAGTCTCCTCCCAGGCCAGCAACTTGCAGCACGGGCTGTCCTGCCCCAGCTGAAGCTGCAGTGGAGGCAGAAAGGCTCCAAGCACTCCACGTGCCCTCAGCACCCACCCAGCATGGCTGTCCATGAATACTGTCCAAGAACAAGATTCACATAGGGAAGAGGAAAAAATGCATGGATTTCTCTCAGGTTTATAGAGATGAAAGCTATCTTTGTGAGACAGCACAGCACAAAGTTAAAAAGGGCTTTTCATTGCACAATGACATGGGGATAGCTTCAGTCTAATCCCCACACATTATTTCATGCAAAAACTAATACAATCTGCAGCAAAAATATCAGTTCTAAATAATATGAGTTAATGGAATGTAACTTACACAGCTCAAAGGGGCTTCACAAGCCTAAAAAAATCTCACAGGTTGTAACAGCACTTCAGCAAAAGAGGTAGAAGAAAACCGAGTTCCTTTTTATAGCAGGAGAGTAGTCAGTAGAGCTGGCATGAGATAGACCCCCGCAGGAGCTGGGGCTGGGAGCGTGGCTGTGCTGCCAGCATTCTGCTGCAGTTCTGCCACAGCCCACACAGGTAACCACAGGTGAGGTGACACCTCAGCACCTCCTTAAGGACCCAAACATGTAGTTATAGATCCTGTTTCTCAACCAGCTGGGAAGGCGTGGGGAGCTGCACACTCACTTTAAGGGGCATAGGAATCACCAAAGGAACACTGAGGAGACAGCCACTCACCACGTAGGAGTACCGTTCCCTGGACCTCCCTTCCCGGCTCACGTTAACCGTCACCACATCCGAAAACGCCTCCGGAGCCTCCCCGGTCTGGCACACGACCCTGTGGGCAGATGAGGCAGGTGGCAGCAGGGCCAGGGGCAAAGGGCAGCAGCAGGGACAGGGAGGGACAGGCATGGGGACACGCGGGGGTGACGGTCCCTCCTCCCCAGGTCCCCAGCTCACGTCTCAGAGACGACGTATCTGTGGGGCAGCGGGGCGCAGGGCACGCCGCCCACGCGCACGGCGCCCACCACGTCGCTGAAGCGGCGGCCCAGGTTCCTCCCGCGGATGGTCAGCAGCGTGCCCCCCTCCAGGGGCCCTCGCAGAGGCTCGATCTGCAGCACCAAGGGGCAGGTCATAAACTCAGAGCAGCACAGGATCCCAGAATAGTTTGGGTTGGAAAAGACCTCAAAGATCATCTAGTCCCAAACCCCATGCCATTGGCAGGGACACCTTCCACTAGACCAGGCCAAGAGAGAACCAGGAGCTTCTGGCCTTCATGCCTGAGCCAATCCCGGTGCCCAAGCACCACCTGAGCCCTGTGAAGCAGACAGAATCACTCCTCACACTCCTGCTTGCCCAGTGCACCCAACATCACAGTCTCCTTGCTCTGGCTTGGCAGAGCAGAAACCATCACACTTCTCTCCTGTGTTCGGCAATGGGACTTGGTCAAGGATCAGTTCAGCTGCAAACACATCTGGGAAGAAACATGCTTTCTTCCACACACCAGCTTTGAACCCACTCTTACACCACTCCACCAACAGCTGCTGCCCCCAGCGCTGTGAAGGGACAGAGTACTGGTTGTGACAACATCCCAGTGCTCTGAGAGGACAGGGTACTGGCCATGACTGTGCTGCTGTTGTTTTTCCCACTAACATGATGAAGACTGGATCCTATCACTACCAAGATGTCCTTGGCACCAGGTGACTCGACAGCATAGAAAGTCAGTGAATATTCCAGTGTGGGTCTTGACCCCATCCTGTGCCAGGGACAATGTGCAGATCCTCCTCTGCCCCAGGACAATGCAGTCAGTCCCACCCCTTGGCACCACCCACTATGCCACCCCACACAACATGACACCATGCTGCGAGCACCCTCCATGCTGCCTTCCATTCTTACCTTCCGAATCTCAGGAGGTGGGCAGGCTTCAGAGACCTGTGGAGGCTCGGTTTGCAGCCTGCAGCTGGAGCTGCTCTCACCCCAGAGGCAGCGGTGCCCCAGGTCCTCCCTCCCCAGGCACTGGGAGCAGTCGGCACTGCCGGTCGCACAGTTGTACACCTCCACTGAACCACCAGAGACAACAGACAACATGAGCTCCAGGCCTGAGGCTCTCACAGCTTTGCTTAGCCTAAGGCACTCAAACACACATGGCCCACTGCTCCCACCACCTGCCAGCTACGTCAATCCCAGTAAAATCTGAAATCCACTGGATGAACAGAGCAGTCTGCACATACAGTGAGATGAGGCAGCACTTGGCTACCATCCTGCAGATTTCCCAGAGAGGCTGGGCACTTGTTCACACTACAATATAGTTTAGCACTTTATTTTCCTTTTTCTCCCCCTTGAAAAACAAGCAACACCCAAACTTGGAACCTTTTGTCAATGTATGCTAAATGTTTCCAAGTCTCAGCATCCACATGGGAAGCTGCTTGGCAAAGTTGACTGCATCCTGCCAGGAAAGCAATCACATTGCTTCCACACTGACAAAAATGGGGTGCTTTGTACACTGTTTACAGTTCTTTCCTTCCCCCTGTGACCACAGCCCTCTGTCATTGACTTCTCCCTTCAGATCTGCTCAGCTCAGCTTTCATATGTTTTTCTTATACTGCCTTCACATCTCTATTAGCTGGTGCCCTGGGTTATATTTCCTCTCCAGCCTCAAGACTTCTGCCACTGGAGTGTGGATATCCACAGACCTAACAGTCAGAAATGCTCAGGAAACATGGCTTTCACACCCTTTTCCCCACAGGAGACTTTGCAGGAGCACATAAAACACAGAAACAAACACATTTGGTGCTTCTGCTCACAGGAGCATCCTAAGGCACTTCATGAGCAACTAATGAGTCCCTCAGCCTCAACGCTCTGCTGTGCTAATGAAACTTCATCAGCACCAACACTGCCTGTGCTGTGCTAACAAAACATCACTGGTATTGAGGGTCTCTCCTATTCTCCAAAAAAAAAAAAAAGCTTATTCCATGTCATCTGTAGTCCCCCCAGGGAGTTACACTGGGTGGTTTTCCAACCAATAGCAGAGCTTGTGTTCCTTCAATGGACTGTCAAAACAGAGTGTACAATAAAAGCTAATAAATATTGAAATAATAAACACTAACATCAGTGATTTCATTGAAGACATTATAAAAGATGCCCATGTTTGTCTGGCAGATCTCTGATGCAAGGCAGTCTCTCTAATGTGACTCACACCAGCCTGAACGAGGCAAGGAGGAGCCAGAGCAGTCTAACAGTCCCGTGGGAACTCCAAATATTCTGGCCAGTTCCGAAGGATGCAAACATGTCCTATGTAAACGAGCTCCTTCTCCATGCAGGAGGAGGGGAATTCCACCACGCTTTTTCTGCTGTGGTTCCTGCTCCCAGCACCACCCACACAGAGAACTGAGTCTTCTACACAGCCAAAACCCAATGTCCCACCCCCCACCTCAGGGTTACCACTGTATTGCAAAATTACACCCTCTTCTTCCTGCAGAGAAACCAGACCTCATGCTTGCCCATGGTGGTATTTCCAGGTATTTTCACTTTGCAAGATAATCCTCCTCCATTCATGGGGATTTATCATGAGGAAACCTTTCTATCCTGGTCACTGGTTGTTGGTGCTCGTGTCTTTTTTCCTGTCACAGCTGTCCTTCAAAGGAAAGCTCTCTTTGGGCTCTCTCTCTCCTCTGCACCTCAGATAAATCAGCCCCTTCTGCCACAGCAGCTGACACTGCCAAGAGACAAAGGAGCTTGGGAATGCTGCCTCCAGGCAGAGCCCTTGGCAAGGGGCACCACCAACCCCCCGGGCACACTGAGTGTGGCAGCTGCTGTGCCAGCCCTGCTCTGTGGCTGATCCGCTGGGCTCATCCTGCCTGGCTACCTTGTCTGAGACTGACTCATTTCCACTCTGACTGACTGCCTGCCTTCCTCACTTTGCTGATGTAGCAAGGGCTTTTTTGGGAATCCAGCCATTCTTCGCAGAGACAGAGAACAGGCCAGGGTGAAATGTGCTTACACATTTTATTCCTTCTCAGCAGAGGAAGCAAAAAGAAGGACTCAATTTTCACAGCATGTGGAACCGTGATGCCATGCTCCTGTGAGAGCTGAGGGAAGAGCCCTGTCCCATTCTTTCTCTCCCCTAGAGGAACTCCTCTCCAGCCCACATCCCTGCTGTGACTGAGAGCACCAGGTACCACTGGCAGGTGAGACCTGCCTGCACTTCTGGGCAGGGCTTGACTTTGGCTGGCTGTAACAGGGATGTCCTGAGTGCCAGTCTGGGCTCTGGGCTCACGTTTGCGGGGGGTGACTAAGTAAATATGCTTTCTGCATGTGCCTGAGAGAAGGAACTGCACTGTTCCCACTGGAGCCATGGTCTCTCTCCTGCAGCCATGAACTCTGCCCAGGTTTGAGAGTCATTGAAGACAACCAGATGAGAGGAGCATAAAAATATTTTCAGCTCAGACCTGTCATCACCTCCGGACTGTCGATAAATCTGTCTGCTTTGTCCTTCAGCTGGAGGTTCACTGGGAAGTGATGGCTTTTTTCTGATGTGTGGAGCTGCACACAAAAAACAAACAAAAACTTACAAAATTTAGTAAAATAGGAGGTTACATACACACACACACTACATGGAGTGACCTTTCTTGTGAGGCTTATTTGACCACTGCTCCTCCAGACACAAGGGTCTTATCTTTAGCAGAAGAAGTGGGACAGCTGCTTTGTTTTAATCATTTTGCTGAAGTCCCAGTAAAGGGCACCGGGACACAGTGCATATCGTGGTGAGCACAGAGCCCTGGGTTGCTGCTATTTTTAGCAGAAATGGACAGGAAAACGAGCAGCCTGGCCTGCCTGCACATTCTCAGTGTAGGGCTGTGATACAGGTGACGTGATGGGAACGTGCTCTTCTCCAGCTTCCACTTGCAATATTCCTACTGGTGAAAGCCCAAATGTTTGCTGCATTTTGCATGATGTTTGCCCTCCAACAACCACACACTGCTTTCCAGTGAGCATTACACCATTTTCTCAGGCCAATTTCTTGTTCAAAATAAAAGTTACAGAAACAGCAACCCTGAAAGGTGGCCAAATTTTTTACCTGAGCTGAACTCTTCCCATTTAGAAAGGTAAACAAGCAGCTCTTTCCCAAGGTCCAGGAGAGCAGGGGCCAAAGGCACTGCAGATCCCCACGGAGCTGGGAACACAGCATGGTGACATGTATGTGCCCCGCCAGCATCAGCACACACAGAGAGCCCAGAGGGGCAAATGCAGGAGTGAGAGAGGGAGTGAAGATAGCAAATGGTGTCCCACTGACAGGTGGGGTTGGGGGTGAGATCCTGCCTGCCCTGGGACCTGATCTTCAGTTGGGGGAAGCAGGGCGGGCAGCCTCACCCCTCGACTCACCAGCACATGTACACACTCCACGGCAGAGGAGTTCACCCACCGGGCTTCAAATGTCCTGTCTGTCCCGAAATGGCACTCCAGAGCTGTCTCCTAGGAGAAGGAAGACAAGGGCAGAATGGCTGCAACAACCCTTTTGTGCAGTACTCTGTCTCCCAGTGAGGGTCCATGGCCCACCCTGATTCTGCCACTGGCACCTGAACTGTGTCCAAGTCAAACAGGAGGTCAGTACCTGACACTAAAGGTGCTGACCAGGAGCTGTGCCTGGCCCACAGCACACACAGACCAGGAGATGGGGCTGACTGGGCTCTCGTAATCCCAACATCCCCTCTGGGCTGGGGTGCGTGGAACTCATGCTGCAGTGCAGACTGAGAGCCAATGCTGTCCCAGGCCACCTTGTCCAAACCAGTCTGTGATTTAGGCTCAAAGTCACCTTCCTCCTCCTCCTCCTAACAACTACACAGAGCAAATCTCTAATTCAAACAAGGCCCCAGCAGAGAACACGTTCAAAGACAGACTTCTGTGCTGTTTTCCTGATAACACAAGGATGATATCCAGCACCAAATTATTGCAGTGCCCGCACCCAGCAGGAAAAAATCCAATCTCCAAGCCGTTGATGCTCCACCACTACTGAGGTCTAACTACCCTTTGAAAACTGGCAGATCTGATAAAAGACATGGAAGGAAGCACCAGGCTCCTGGCAGGCAGCTGCTGGCTCAGCAAGCACACAGGCAGAATCTTGACCTGTGCATCACCTGTGCCCAGGCAGCTCTGGCTCTGCAGGTTACCCATAGCCCTGGCCATGCAGTGCCCCTGCTGCAGCAAAGGGGTCGGGGCACATGTCCCTGAGGCTCCCAGCTTCAGCAGCACTCATCAGTTCCTCCAGAGAGGGAAGGAGAAGAAATCCTGCCCGGCACCCTGGGACAGTGAGCAGAAGGTGGAGGAAGGAAGCCAGACTGCCAGAGCTTCTCCTGCTGCCCCTTTCCTGCTGACTCCATTTCCTGTGGGTTCCATGCACTATTGCTTCCTCCTCAGCCACCTCCAGCATCCAGACAGGAAGAAGGATTTCTCACCCTGTTTTGCTGATTGCAGAGGTCACAGCCTCCTTCCTGGAGGCTGGAGCTGTGCAGGAAAAGGCCACCCCATCCAGGCATGAGGGTCTGCTCTGTCCCCGTGCCAAGAGCAAGGAGGTGTAGTGGGAGTGGTGCCTCTAGAGCCTCCAGCAGCATCCTTCAGCATGCCAGAACAGCTCCACCAGCACTTCCAAAACTCTTCTCTCCTGAAGAACAAGGAGCCACATGGCTGCCCAGGATGCTGGAATCATCAGCAGGGGCAAGGCAAACCTGGCCCCATGAGCCCTGTTGATCTGAGCCAAAATTACTCTGGGCAGTTTTCTACAAACACCAAAGCTTACTCAAGCACTTTCCCAGTGCTCAGCCTCTTTGCCCCAAATTCCTCCAGTTTTTCTGGCATGCAGCACATCTCCAAAGGCACCATTTGATGTCCCATTCTGCTTTTCGCTGTTAGAATTAGTGTGTCAGAAAATTTCACAAAAAAGGCTTTTTCACACCAACCAAGCTCTGCAGTAACAATGTGAAGTTAAATAATGCTTCCATGCTGTAGTCAAACACTGTGGCTCAGACAGGGCTCTCGGCCTGCCACTCAGAGCTGTGTCCTTCATTCCTCAGCGTGGGCACTGGCTAGCAAGTGGGGTTGGGAGAGCCTGACAGTGGCATGCTCCATGGTGGAGCAAACACCCACAAGGGAACAGGGAGTTTTATTTCCCCCAAACATCTGTCCAAACCTTTCCAATGCCTTTAGGAACTCATTTACCTTAGAGAAAGTTGCACTGGCCAGTGAGATCATGATGTTCCGAGATACACCTGTGGGCATTGGCTCCAGAGCGGCAGGTACTATTCGAGGACAGTCAATTTTCTTCTGCTAGGTACAAAAATAAGGAAAAAAAGGGGTTAGCTGGGTGCATGCTGAGCATCCTCAGCATCAAGGTAAGAGGGACCATCAAGATCCTAGATAAGATTCATTTCACTGGGAAAAGAGGCACTGCCAGGTGCACAGTGACCATGTATCTGCACCTCAGCTGCCACTCTGGCTGTGACAGGGCCAGAATGACTCTGAAAGGAGGCACTGCCACCTCCAAAGGCAGATCACCACTGTGACCCTCTCCCACCCCCGGTAAGCCATGTCCCACCCATTGCATTTCTCACTCCTGCCAGCACCTGCAGAGTCTGTGTTCCAGGGTCTCTGTCCTACAGAGTGCACAGGCTGTGTGTGCGCGGAGAGAGGGCAGGAGGAACTACTGGGGCTTCAGTGAGGGGGCTGCAGTAGTAGGGCAGCTGCAGTGAAAGGCTTAAATGAAGCTGAAAAATTATTTTAAAAGGTCATCTGTCTCCCTACTTTTGTTCTCATTTTAAATTGATGTCTCAGACACTGGAGCTGACTCAGAGTTCCAGTCTATGTGACAAACCCGTCCTGTTCTCTCATGAGACGTAAATCACACTGCGAAACTACAGCAAAAATGAAGCCAGATTGTGTGTGGCCCCAGGGTACATCCAGAGTAATGCCTGTGACAGTGGAGCCATTGGGGTAAAAGACAACAAAATACTTGGTCCATTATGCAGAATCATTTGCAGCAGGCAAGATTTCCTCTCACTTGCACTAAAGGTTATCCTGCTGTGGCTCCACTGATGCCAGTGCTGCTGCTGCTCCAAGGGGAGTCTGAGCCTGCCCTCCCAGTGCTAGGATGTCTGTTCAGACACATCCATGCAGCCACACACATCCCTGGGACCAGACCTGTAGCAATCTCTCGTGCTCTCCCCAGACCTAGATAGAGGTCAGGGAGCTAACTGGAAGTGCTTGTTTGACTGTGTAAAAAATGTTTCACTTCTGTCAGGACACTCATCTAACTAAGCGCAGTTGGTGCTGCCTAAACAAGGAGATTAAATAACACAGATGAAAGTGATAAGGGAAGCAAAACAGCAAAGCAAACAACTGGGGAGAGATTTCAGCCCCAAGCCTCTTCCAAGGGAATAAAAAGAGTTAAAACAAAACCAGCACAGCTACAATTTCAAGCAAAACCTCCCCTGGCCTGGTGAGTCCTTGCATGTCACCAGAGCTGGCACAGCTTCCCAGAGAAAAACACTTTAGAGGACTGATTAACTTGTCATCTTGCAGCCCCTTCTCCTGCTGTTCACCAGCCACCAGAAATAGAGCTTCCAGCTGACTATATCCTTCACATCTGGATCAGTGGAAAGGGGCAGAATGCCCAAGATGCTTGGGGTGGAGCTAGTACAATGCAGCTTTCCCTGCAGAGCCATGCTCAGGTGCAGCCGTGCCAGCCATGGTTTGTTTACCAAAGACTCCAACTGCACAATGAAAGCACCGTGTTTCCAGGGCTACAGAGCACCTCTCCTGCAGCTGCTCACGAGATCAGCAGGAGGCACAGAGAGAAAACAAACATGCCCAAGCAGGTCAGCATCCAGCCCAACTGTACCTCTGGAGCAGGAGATCCAAGGAGATAAAGTTAGTCCTTTGCTAATCAAGCACTAACCCAGGTTAGTCCCCAGGTGACCACAGCCCTGATGTCACCCGGTGTCACTGCTGAGACTGACACCCCCAAGTCCCTGGCGCGAGCACCCACTGCCCCAACAGCTGGTGTGTGCCTGACCCCCTGCGGGCTTCCCCAGGCTCTGGCACAGGACAGACACCCAACAGGAGCAACCATCAGGATGGTTTTCAACTTCCCAGCACCCATCCAGACAGCCAGAGAAAATGCCAGATACTGAAACCTGTGAAGTGGACAAAGAAGAGGATGTTTCCCCAAAACACCTGGGTATGCACAGGCAGGCACAGCTGAACCCAACACACTGCCCTGTGCTGCTGGGAGCTGCCACCTGGCAGGGACTTTTCCATCCCCGTTTCCCAGGGATTTACAAAATCTGAAGCTGTACATGATGGCTTTGTCTCCACACCCAGGTCCTGCACTCAGAGTCGTCCACCTCCTCCCCCCTGGAGAAGAATGGGTGCCAGGGCTGGCCCTGGGCTCAGCCTGAGAGTGAGAGTGGGACATCTGACATGGGGCCAAGCCCCACTCGATGATGAGCATGGGGAACACCGGGGACCTGAGTTAAGAGCAGAGCACCGGTGCAAAAGGGATATTCAATTTACAGTGTAAAAGCTTGGCTTGGATCTAGAGCAGATTGATTGCTAAAAGGCCCATTTTATTTAAATTAACTTCAATTTAAATTTCAGTAGTAGGAACACTGATCCTCTGGGTATTAAAGCTGCAATTTGAAAAGGGGAGATTTTCTCCTCTGGATGAGCACCTCAGTGGTGCTCCAGCACAACATTAACATACAGCAACCTCGAGTCAAAGCTAAGGGAATGGTGGAGTATGGCTGTTTCTTCTTGTACTCATACCCAGGTGGCCCAGGATGTGGAGAAAGAGTGACATTGCTCCAGGTATGAGAAGTCATGGAAAGCCAAGAGATGGAGCCCACAGGAGACACCACGACAGCTGAACCCTTGAGCCAGTTGCAGCCTCCCCACACACACCTTGGCAC
Organism: Illadopsis cleaveri; assembly: GCA_013399915.1. Taxonomy (NCBI): domain Eukaryota; kingdom Metazoa; phylum Chordata; class Aves; order Passeriformes; family Timaliidae; genus Illadopsis; species Illadopsis cleaveri. The sequence continues at coordinate 46,947 of VXBB01005752.1, forward strand.
AGCCCAGCGTGGTGGAGCACGGTGCAGTCACAGCTCACCCACACATCCCCTCCTCACCACCAGCTGAGGAGGGAGCCCCAGCCCCAGCAGGGCACAAGCCATGGTCAGGGAGTGCCAGGCACTGCTGGGGGAGGCTGGGAGCCTGAGCAGTTTAAGGAGCCTCACCTCCATCCGCAGCACATCCTCACACTGGGAGTGGTTGGACACACAGCTGTAGGCGGAGGGGCACCAGTGACACCTCCACCTGGCCGAGAGGCAGCTGGTGCACCTGAAATGGCAAAGGCAAGGTGAGAAAAGCAGAATATAGGTTGCTCAGAGGGGCCACACCTCAGCCCTGCAACCCATCTTCACACTGTTCAGCCTGTAATGGTGCCTAGAAAAACCCATGGCAGGTGCTGGATTTCCCTCTCCTCTCCCTGGGAGCTGGCAGGGGATGTGGCCAAAGCCCACCACCCCCAGGTATCTCTGCCTGGCTTCAGGCCACAGCAGACTGAGAGCTACCTCCCTCTGCTTAGCAAAAAGCGTTTTTCCAAAAAAAAAAAAAAAATGCTCTTTCCCCTCATCTGTCTCTCTGAGGAGCCTGGCATGCTAGACCGGACTAAGAGCCTCCCTGCTGTTTACACAGACATGGAGGCACTGAAGGGCAGGTCAGGCCCTCCTGTCATGCTCCTGAGAGGTGGATGAATTTCGGTGTGTGCCACTAGAGCCCCCTCAGGCTGATGGGGATATGCAACTGCTTCCACCCAGGGCTGGAAGGAACAAGAGAGCATGACCCTCTCTTCCCCAATGCCCACAGATGCCCCCACAGATTGCTGGGGACACCACCTCTGCTGCTGAAGGGTTAACAGAACAAGCTTTATATAAAAATACTATTCATGTTTAAAAGAAACCCAACATGTCCAGATGGCTTGAGGACCCTTCTCTGGCATCACATCTCCCACGATCCTGCCAAATCCTACCCAGGACCCCAGCTGCCTCCTCGCAGGAGCTGTGCTCCCCCATTAACCCCACACAGGAGGACCCTCATCCAGCTTTGTGCTGGCACCCTCCAGCTTCAAACTGCCCCACTTTTGTCACCTAGTGCCACCCAGACTGCCACCACCTGCCTGCACGCTGGGGTCACTTACGCTCTCTTTGGGTAAATGTTTCCAATCCTTTTGCAATCATAGATGGTGAAATTGGCCCGGATAATGTTTTTGTTGTTGACCCGGAGAGAAGTTTCAACAACCACATGGTCTAAGAAAATCAAGCCAAAGAACACTGGGTTGCAACAGCCCCTTGCTCATACCCACACTCAGTAGACAAGAGAGACCCATGGGGAAAAAAGGGCTAAATCTGATTTGTTTTCTCTAGGGCTTCCTCCAAGCTGCATTTCAGAACTTGGACCAGTCATCCTTTCTCCTCTGACCTTCAGTTCTTCCCTCCTAAATCAGCACTTTACATTACTCTCACAGAAAATAACAAGGTGATTTTCGGCACAAAATTCCAGCGTGTTATGCAAGTGTTAATTAACAGATTTAATTATTGTCTTCACATACAGTTGGTGCTAAATCATAATTTTTAAAATGTGGTAATTAAAACATGTTAGTTATCATGTTTTAAAATCCCGCTCACTTTCCCTGTGCCAACAAACCTGCAGAGAGCGGAAACCCCTTTTCTGGCTGCTCAACACACCATACTACCTTCCCTCCCCCCAAAAATTGCCAAATTTTTTTTTCTGTGCAATTTTGCCATATAAGCACCAGGGAGAAGAAACAATGCCTCTTTCAGAATACAGACAATAAATCAGCACACTGGATTCCAGAAATTCATTTGGACATTGCTGTAACCAACAATACAGAGTAGTTAATGATTCTTCGGATACTTTGGGAGAAAAGCAATGCAGCTAGGAAAAGTGGAATTTTCAAAAGGACTAGCTAATTCTCCCCTTACTGAAGTCAGCCATCTTCAATAGCACATTCACTCCAGGCTTGAAGGATGAAAACGTAACAAACACTCAAGTCTGGACTGAAGCACCAAACTTCTCCAAAGGCACAGAGAGGGGCTGACTCCATGGCTAAGCAGCCAGTTCAGACCTGGTGAGCTCAGCCAGGAGCTCAGTTGATTTCAGCCTCATCTCCTCTGGAGGCAGCTCCATGGAGCCTCGAGACAAGCATCCCCTTTGGCACCATCGGAAAACAGGGGACACTGGACACCTCTGTCTGGCTTTTGATTGCAAAATGGGGGCTAACAGTTCCTCTTCCTCCAGAACTTCTGAAAGGCAGCTTGTGTTTGGGAGGGAAATTAAACAAAGCTATTGAAAATATCAATATAAAATAAACAACATTATTTGCCCAGGACTAAAACATTTTGGGCTTAGTGCATACTAAATCTAAAGCAGAAGCTCAAACCAGATAAAAATAAGTACATGAACCAGCATTTAAATTCTGAAGTTTAAAACAAAAATTGATAGATTTGAAATACTATCAATTCATGTAAAGATGGTGGAGCTCCTATGCTTCAGAGTCACATGCCCTGTAAAACAGAAGCAGATCCGGGCTTTTTTTCCCTGTATGTGTTAATTACACATGCAATTGAAAAAAAAAAAAGCCTATTAAAAACTACGTCCACAAAAGTGGTTAGAAGGAACAAGCTTGTTTGCCTCTACATACCTTGGTCATCAGGAAATGCTGGATATTTCTCACGTGGAAGCAAACTGCAATAAATAAATTGGTTTACATAATCCCCAGCGACTCTGGCTACTGTGTGGATGTTGTTTCCATAGTCACATGAAATATTTGTTCCATTCAGGTTCGGGATAGTTCCATTTATTTGTATTATCAGGGCCTATATTAGACAAAAAAGTCAGCTATTATCACAGAAAATTATATTTAGAAATTGTCAACATTTTAGAATCTTTTCAGAGGTAGGCAATTCCAAAACAAGCCCACATACAGGGTCTATCTTGAAACAAACAGTATTTTGATGAAAACCTTTAAAATATAATTAAAATACTTTAATATAGCAACAACACAAAAACCAGGAAATGAGCTGACTCAGCTGTCTGCAGCTGATTGTATTTGAAATTTTGTGCCCCTCCTGCACGTGTTTGGTGCAGCAGCCCTGGTGTTTTTTGCCTGCAGGCTCGGCCCTTGGTGCTGTTTTCCTACAGACCTGGCATCCAGCCAGCTCAGGCTGGTCACCCCCAGCTCCCCGAGAGCCTTGGCCTGATGCAGCAGAGCTCAGCATCCCCCTGACCCACCCCCAAGGCACCAGGAGCCCTGGGAGCAGGCAGGGCTCTGTGGACACTGCGGGGGATGGATTTGGAATTGGCACCAAACGCACCGGGTTCTCTTTGTCAATGTTGATCTCAGGCTCCAGGATGGTCATGGAAGGGCACTGCTGCACTCCTTCGCTCACACTTGCCCAGAAGTTGGCCCCTGTGAAGTTGGTGCACTCGTGCTGCAGAGAACACCTGCAACAAACAGAGGAAAAGCTCATGGTTGATGAGTTTTCAAACAGGTGATAAAAAATGTTGAATTCCTTGTGAGGGAAGCTCCTGAGAAAATCTTGTGCCTGTATCTTTTTCCTTCATCCATGCAGCTAAGCCTTAACATTTGCTGCTATGTTTAAAGTGTCTGCTTGCCATGATAAAAACATGCACTCCCACAGCACCAGTGGAGCAGCAGGATTGAGGAAAGCAGGAAAAGGCCAGGCTGAACCCAAACTCTGGAGGAGAGAATGACATTTTGTTCAACATCTTCAGTTTGCAAACGCAGAATCTAATTTTGAAAATCCCCTTTTGCATGTGATTGTCTTCTACTGATAGATGAGATCTGCAGGGGCAAAGGATGGACTTCCACAGGGTGAGGGTTCTCCCAGTCCCGTGGTTTGACACCTGCAAGAGATTCTTTGCACTGGCAGCTGCCTGTAGCATGACAATGCAGCTATGGTGAAATCTTGGCTCTGAAGAACATCCCAGCCCTTTGGGCCAGATGCGATTGTTTCTAACAGCATGTATTTTGTAAGGAATGGGAAAAGACTGTTGGTAGTGTGACTGCGGGGAAACACAAAAGGCACCAGAAATTCTTGCCCAGGCTTGAGGGCCACAGGACAGACTGAAGCACACCAGGACACGGCTAGTCCTACCTGGTCTCCATGGTGCACCATCCGCAGTAGGCGTCCGCGGCCGCCAGGCACTCCGTGCACGTTGAGTACTGGCTGCAGGCAGCCACCTTCACTCGAGTCATCTGCACAACAACAGCACAGCTGCTTCCAAATGTGTCACAGCCCCACAGGAGCACCCGCCCCCCCCCGGGACGCACCAGCACGGCCACGTGCAGCTGGAGACAAGGCACTAGCACCTCAGGCTGCGACACCTTTACCCTGGAGCAAACCCGCACGCCACAGGAGCAGACCCTGGCACAACTTGGGAGCTGGAGCTGTGCCATGGCCACCTGGAATGGGGATGAGCCCAAGGAGCTGCCCACTGGGGGCCCCTGGAGCCTGTCCAAGCCAGGGGCCACAAGCCTCAAGACAGGAAGGATGCCCTAGGGCTCGGGAAACCACAGGGTTTGCAGCCAGCTGAGCTGAGCTGGGCTAGGCTAGGCTGGGCTGAGCTGCTCCTTTACAGCTGGAGCCATGGCAGGAGCCATGTGATGACCAGGTTACATAGTGTGACACTGCACCTTTCAGAGGTGTGTCAGATGGACACAGTTTCATTGCTTGTCCCTCTCTGTGAAAAGCTCTCACCCAGACCTGCAGAAAGATCCTCTCAAGATAGAGCCCAGCACACTCTGGCTGTTTACACAAAGATCAGAAAGCAGCACCACTCTAGAAACCTTGATTTGTAAAAAACTCAAAGTACCTCTGGGGACTCACTTGGCAGGAGCAGTTGGAAGGGAAAGCATGTGCTGGTTTCTGCTCTCTCCTCCTTTGATCTCTAAACATTTGGGAAGGAAACCTGAGTGGTTTGGAACAGTGGGGACTGAAAATGTGAGGTGTCAAGAGCCCTGAGCTCCCACCAGGCAAGCACACTCCAGGCTGTGGGTTTCTTGGCCAGAGCCCCACTTCACTCACAGCACCTTGCTGTTCCCCAGCCCTGGGGGGCTCAGCAACCCCACCCCAACCCTGTCAAACTCCTGGGGAGCTTCCCAGGATGCTAACTCCACCAAAGAAAAATTAACTCATCAGATTTATTGGAGAAGAAGCAGTCAGAGGAGGCACCACAAGCACCACAGCAGTTGTTTGATCAGCCTGAGCAGAGGGCACAGCCCAGCCAGGGGCTGAGAGGAGACAGTCAGAGCCATCAGCTAAAGAGGCGTCCTGGGAGGGCTCTGTGAAATGATAATGACCAATCTGCAGGGAATTAGAGCTTGAAAAACACAAATGCAACATGTAACATTTGTGGCTGTGCATCTGTTTTGACAGATTAAAATGTAATTCAGGACAAACCATCAGTGCCTGAAGCACTCAGCTCTCATCTTCCTACTCTGTTAACTTGATGGAGATGGGACCGCCTGTCTGTACCTGCTGTGGCTCTCCAGGTCTCTGCAAGGCCCTCCTGCCAAGCACTGAGCAGAAACCTCCCCAGGGACCACTTCTGACAGGCAGACTTTTCTCTGTAGGATCTCCTAAAAGCCTTCCTAAAGACTATGTACTGTCATTTTGGGGTTTTTGTACAGGAATAATCTTTGCTTGTTTCTGCATTCCCATAAGTGCAATCGGTTTCAGTATCTTTCACTCTTCTTTTTACCTGATCACCACAAAGACCAGATAAGCTGAACTGCATGGTGTTATCACCCAGGAGAATGGACAGGCATCTCCCCAGAAAGCCCAGTGACAGCCAAAGCTCTGAACATCTTGGCTCTCACTATTAATCTTAAAAAAAAAAAAAAAATCTAATTGCCCCTTTCTGCTCCCAGCTCTGAGCTAAATCAAATGCATGCTGTGCTCCAAGAACTGTTTTGCTGAGGACTGAAGATCTCACCTGGTAAGAGGTCATCAGGTAGAGGTAGGTGGAATCAGAAGGGTCAAATTGCATAATGGGATGGACAGGCTCTCCGTAAGCCACCGAAATGGATCTCCTGCTAATAACCTCCATTGCACTGTCCAGGTTAATCTGTGGAGAGAAGAGGCCATTCACTGAGACCATTTTCAAACACTCAGGGGAGAAGATTATTTCTCCTTGGTTATAAATAAAAACCAAAGTGGTATGTAGTGGTGCCCCAAGTTGTCAAGCACTGTGAATCTCTGCACACTTTGCAGGCTGCACACACAGAGCTTTCCTGGAAAGTCATCTCTGTGTCACTGGGCACAGCCCAGAAAGCCCCAGCCTTGCTCAGTGACACAGGACCCTCATCGTCCCTGGTCCCTCTGAGGGGCTGCCTCTGGAAAGTGTCTGATTGCAGGCTCTACCCCTGCACAGCTGCATCCAGCAGGCACAGCAGCATTTGTGTTACCCTCATGCAAGCAGCACCAGCCTTCAGGCCTCATCACATACACATGCACATTCTGTACAGAGAACATTGAATTTCCAAAACTTAAAGAAAAACAGTGAAAATCAGCAACAGGGCTGTACAGCATGGCATCTCCTGCTCCCTGCATATTTGAAAAATAAATGTTGTCACTCCCAGCCAGAAGAAGCTTCTATCCCTGCTGACTCCAGAAGACCATGGCAGCTGCCACAAGAGTGCCAAGTCCTACCTTGCCTCATGAATCACCAGCCGAAGCGCTGGCAGTGATGGAGGAGGCTGCACAGCATCACCCTGCCTTTCAGTTCCCTGAATGTCTTGGCATTTGACTCAAAAATTCAGTAAATTAAATGTGGCATTGCTGAGAGGAAATAACAATGGGGCTACACAATTTCTCGTGACAGTCGCTTTTCAGCTTAAAACAGAAAGGGAATGAGGAAAATTCTTGCCTCCTTACTAGCAAGGGAAGGCAAAAATTTTAAGCGTGCCTCTGTTTTCTAAATTTGGATTAATTAATTAACATAGGTTAATTAATTCTTACACTAGAGCAGCACTGACACACCCCAGTATGAAAGCACAGGCTCAGGCTTCTCTCTGCTAAGAAACATATGCAAGTACTGAGAACTATGCAGAAAATGTAGGGAACTGTAACTGTGTCTCTTTTAAAAGCTGGCTAGCCAGAAGCTAAATTATTTCCCTGGGGATCACCCAAGATGCCCATGAACTGAGCCCTGACATTCTCCACTGCATCCTCTCTCCCTCACTGCTGAGATGTGCTCCATGTGTGGCTGTTTACAGACACCTGTGCCTGGGTCCCTCTGCCTCCTGGGCATTTTCATCCTACACCCTCTTCACACAGTCAATTTGCTTGGATCCCAGGGGGCTGCAGGCTCTGGGGGAGAGCCCCCACAGCAGCACAGAGGGGCAATGACCACCAGCCCTGGTGCAGCAGGCTGGGGTGGGCTGGAGGACACTCACTGCCTGGGGTGCTGGTGGGAGCAGAGCGAGTGAAGTCCTGGGTAACCCCACCATGGCACATCTGTGGCCTTCCAGATCTGGACACATCAGGACAGCCTCCTCCCTCCCTCTCTCCCACCGTTACCCTTGAGGACACCACACCCTGGCACATCTTGCCCCGGCCATGCTGCCCAAGCACTGCTGACCCTCTCATGACTGCTACATGTGGTATTGGCTCTCACCAAATGCCCATCCGCAGCCACAGAATTGCATTGATTTGCCTTACATGCCCCTGGTAGCCCTAATTGCTGCTGGCAGGAGCTGGGCAAGCACAATTTCTGCCCCTCTGCTGTCTTTTCAGGCAACAAATCTGAATGATTTGCTCACGCAAAGTATCTTGCATCCCGTGCCAAAGAGCAAGGAGGCCCAAAGGTAGAAGGGCTTCTGGTTATGCAGCTGTGTTGTGGAATTAGATTACAGCTATCTGAGCAAATTATCCCAGCACAGGGTAGCCAGGAGCCTCTCCCTAATGGAGGCACTGCAGATAAGGCTGGTCTCTCCGAGATGATAATGGAGCAGAGCTGTTAATGCCGTGTGAACAGGCTGCGCTGCGTGTGGCATGTGCCCCCCAGCCTGCTGTGCCTGGCCCAATGCCAGCTCCCTCCCACCCTCCCAAATTACCTGCCCCTGTGGGCAAAAATCAAAGCAGGGAGTTCCTTTGTGATTGTTCCCACATTTCTGCCAGGAGCACTTAGACGTAAGGGAAGAGCCTGGGTATGTTTTCTTCTATCCAAGTATTTTGATCCAGTATCCCACATTATGCACCAGTCCCCCCAGGCAGAGATAAAGCAGGTATCAGCTGTCTCAGCTCCAGGCCTTTTCCCCCTCTTCTCTATGGACTTTTGATACTGGCAGGTTACCAGACTGCTGTGGCTGCCTGGAATCAAAACTTTCTCTGGCAGACTTCAAGCACTGAGGTTACTGAGGGCTTGGCCTTGTGCCCTGGCTGCAGAGCTGGGGCACTGTATCATCCTGCATCACCTCTGGCATGTTATTTGGAACAGACTCCACCATGGAGTCACACCTGCTTTGGATTCAGCTGTGAAGAAGAATCTCTTTGTGAGTCCCCTATCTACATGAAGTCTTCAAAAGCCATCACCTCAGAGGGAGAATTTATCAGAAGAGCTTTTAACAACTGTAATACCTTCAAAGGCTAAAATAATAACAAAACATTGTAGTTAAAATTATGTTATATTGTGTATATAATAGTATTGTTTTAAAATTATATTAAAATAATTAAGAAAATAGTTTAATAAAACTAATTAATAATTCAACACTGCACAATAGCATTTTCAGCTTAGGGTTCATCAAAAACATCCTGCTCACATGGTAGCCCTGAGCAGTGATTAACAGCCATCAGGCAGCGTGTATCTTTGTCCAGATTATGGCAGTACACAATGACTCCTTCATTGCCTGAAGGAAGCAGGTGCTCAAACCAAGCAGACAGGAGGTGTCATCCTCTGGGCAGACCAGAGGTGCTGGAAGGGGCAGCCCCGACACCCACCCTGTCCCCAAGCCTGCTGCCCCACACTGCTGCTGCTGGGCCCCACTTGCCTTCAGGAGTCCCCCGCTGGCCGTGCCCAGGAACACAACCGTGTAGTTGTTGACACTGGCCACTGCCACCGCAGTCAGGCCGCTGTAGGTGAAGATGGGGGTGGCAGTGACGGGGTTCACGATGGCCAGTGGGTGCTGAAGGTGTGCGGCTCCACAGTCCAGCTGCTCCGGCTGCAGCTGGGGAGAGACACAAATATCAACAGGCTGTAGGAACATCAGGATGTCTCCTTGCCATCCCTCCTCAGGAGCAGTGGGGACAGACTCCCCAGAGCCCTGCTCTGCCTTCCTAGAGCCCCTCACTGCTGAGACACAGAACAGGAAAATGCAGCTGGCCCTGGCTGATGAGCTGACCCGCAAAGGCTGGCACTGGGGCACAAGGCTGAGAGCGGGTCTTCCACATCAATTCACTGTCAGGTGTCAAGGGGCAAAGGCAGTGCCTAAGGACTTGTCACTGACCTGTGTCTATGAGCAGGCATTTGATTGCCTGGCCGAAAGCAACACAACAGACTTGCCTCTCCTGTGCTAAATTAATTAGCGCATTTGCTGCATGACAGCAGCATTTGCAAGTGGAACTGATGCCTCATATTCCTACTACCCTGCCAAGAGGCCCCCAAGATTTATGACCCCGTCACTCCAAATCCTCTGAGATTCTCATGTAATTTCTGATCAGACAACTTGGATGGATTCGACAATACCTGAACATCGCAACAGTCTCACTGCCAACAATTCACCTGCAGTAACTCCTGCAGCAGCTTTTCTGAGCTGCAGCAGGTGCAGCCGTTCAAATGATGGGCATGTTTCAAGGGCCATTACCACACCATCCACAGTGCCACCCCAGGTTTAGCCTAGGGGAGGCTGTGACCACACTGTCACTCTCCTCGGTAGGGCTGGCATTTCAGCAGCAGCAGGTATCCTTAGGTTACCTGCCACAATCCAAGCCCCAGTTGTGCGAACTGCCTGTACAAAACTCCAGCAAGAGATGCCTGGTTGCAGCCCACACCCCAAGGACAAAGCACATTTATGCCTTTCTGTATCCAGTCATAACACAGATAGCCCTGCCACAGAAGCTGATAGAAGTCTGAATTTAAGCAGAATAAGTGCAGGGATTTGAGGCTGTATCTGTCAGGGAATAGGAATGCAGTTTCCACCAGGCAAAAGGCGACCACCAGCCTGTCCAGCACAGTCCTCCCTCCCTGGGCTGCACCAGGGCCTGGATGCAAATTCCCTGGTCATCATTACTATTCCATTAATAGAACCAGGCTAAAGCTTCGGCTCTCTCCTCTCTCCAGACAGTTCAGACGATTAAGCAAATCTTTAGGCTTTGCAACAGGAGGGTGAGACTGGGCAGGGTCTATCTGCAGGGTCACCCCACTTTGGGGTGCAACTCTTGCCCCATGCCCATCTGCCTCCAAGCCACCACCATGTGTGCTGGGTTGGTGCCACACCACAGCAACACATTCCTGCAGAGAACTGGGGAAGAAACATGCTAAAACCCAAAAGGTATGCAAAGCGATGGGGCTTTGTATGCATAAGCAAGAGATGGTGCCCCTGCACTGGCAAAAGAAAAGAAGCCCCAGAGAGATGCCCACAGGGGCTGATGACCTCCCTGTCATGGCCATGGCTGGCCCAGGGAGCAGTCAGCATGGGGACTACAGGCACTGCCCACTCCTCCCCCATGCATGGTAGAGGGGGAACAAACTTCACCAGGAGCTGTGGGTGCCAGCCAGCCCTGGGTGTGCTGTGGCAGCTGGTCAGCAAACAGCATGGGCTACCCAGCACAGCAGTCACACCCCACAGCAACCTCTGCACAAGGGCACGTACCCCTGACCACAGGCATCGTGCTGCTGCAGACACACCCAGGGCTCATATCGCTGCTGCTGCTGGGCTAGCACAGCCACAGTGCCACTAGAGACAGGCTGGGTCTTCTCCAAAAAACCACCCTGACCTTGGTCCCCTGTGCCCCACCAGACCCGTGGCCACTCGGGCTGCGCCAGACACAGAGTAACAAAGCCTGATGTGAAAAACTTCCTCTGATCACGAGTGCCAAATGGAGCAGCACACTCAAAGCTGCAGCTCTGTTCTTACAGGACCAAGACAAAAGGATCATTTGTGGATGCAATGCTAAATGCATTTTGCAGATTTACTGCATATCATTCTAGTAAAAAGTAAAATCACAGCCCAAATTCTTAAGTGTGTTTGGCCTGTAACTGGGCCACACAACTTTTTTATCCTATACAGAGGACATGGCAAGCCATTCATGTTTCTGATTTAATGATTCCTTCCCTTCACAAACAGATATTTAGAAATTCACTTGGGTTTATTTACTTGTATTAGGGATGATTATCTCTAGCTCCTCTTCATTACTCTTTAAGAATATCACCACCTGAAGCTCACAAGGCTCCTTCCTGCAGGGAAACTGAGGCACAGAGGCACCTCCGGCCACCTGGGACCTCAAGGGATGCTCACCACCTCCTCTCTATGGCAGCTGTGCAGGAGCTGGGACCGGCATCACTGCCTGCCAGCCTGAAAGACGTGGCCCTTTCTTTTCACAGGTGGCCAAAATGACGGGAAGTCCCTTATCTGCAGCGCCTGCTTGATTATAAATCATGCACTTCAGAGCTCATATCAGGGCAAAGTGTTTTCCACAGTAAACAGGATGTAACTATTCTAACCCAGGCCAAGCTTTATTTTGGCTGCACACATCCTTCCTCTGAAACACCTTTCTTCAAATGACATCAGATCTTCCAACAAACAGATGGATAGGAGACATAAGCTATTTCCCTCTCCCAGGTCCAAAGAAGGGAAGACATGCTGTGCTGCTGCTGCTGCCTGCACCCCACAGCACCAAGAGGACAGCTAACTCCATCACATTACAGTAAACAGGATACAGCCAAGTCACATCCTTCTGCAGGCAGTCACCACAGCTGGGGAATTGTCCTGGATGAATGGAATAGAAGACTATCTCCAAGAGGAAGGGGTTAAACCTCACTACTTCTTAAATCAAGCTGCCCTATCCTGAAGTGGGAAAAGAACAAACGTTACGTTTTCTTCCAAAACCAATCTCTTTCTATAATCTGCATTTTAAAACACCCCGTGGGCATTTACTGTATTGCTTCTATTTTTCTTTGACACGCTCTGGCTACTCAGTAACTCACAGAACTGCGGGCTGATTCTAGATCCCAAACCTCCTGCCCACAAAAGGTTTGACTCTGCCACTCTGTGGCTGATGAGGAACCTCTTGGGCACAAGCTGGGGACAGCCACAGCCAGCACCAGCTGAGCACCTCTGCCAGCCCTCGTGCCCTGCCAGGATGAGGGGAACACGCTGCTGTGCCCCTGCACACTGCAATATGTGCTATTGCTGCAAAACTTCACAAGTGATGCAAATGAATTCAAATCAAGGGGCCACAGCTAAGAGGATGGTTACTCAGATTAACCCCTGAGTGCGACTGCAGAAACAAAGTGGGACAGAGATAAAAGATTTCCAGCCACATCAGAGCACAAGAGTTCAGCTGTCTTCACAGTGTGAGTTCAGTTCTTTATCCCAAGCCTGTAAGGAGCATAAAAAACAATTTCCCAGAATTTCCATTACAGCTCCCCAGCCCTGGGCATGCAGGATGTCCCTTCGGGAAGGAAGTCTGTTGGAAACAGAAGGAGGAAGAGGAGTGGTGAGGCAGCTCTCAGGAAAACCATGAAATGCGCTGATTTCTGCATCCTGTGTTTGTGACCTTAAAAATAGTTCCCAAGCAAAGCTGGAGCTAATTTGTGACTCAGAAGCTGCGGCGCAGAGGAAAGCCCTGAGCCCCTGCCCTCCACCAGGCCAGGCTGGCTGCGCTGCTGCAGCTCCAGAGCTCTGCAGTGAGAAGGGGAGCCCGGCCCCTTTCAGACTTCATATCAGAGAGGATTAAAGTGTTGGCTTCCAGCATGCCTGGAGTCCTGGGAAAATGACACAGCCAGCATCGGATAATCCGCTCCAAACTTGTTGATTTGTGGGACTTAGCCATCATCTTCATAGGCTCAAAATTTGGCAGCTGCTCCCACACAACTGACATTTTCAGGCCATTAAAGGCCTGATAAAAGGGCTCTAGTTTTATCTCTTGCCTTCTTTAACATAAACCATTAGGCTTTTATTAACATTTAGGTATGACTCAGGGAAATTTCTGACTGCAGAGAGAATATTCAGAATAATTAGGATACTGTCTTGAGAGAATAGCAGGACACAGACTCATGCTGAACAGTAGGGACAGGGTAAAAACCAGGGGTGAAATATTGCATAGGAGAATGGACACAGCCAGTGATGCCAAGCCAGCCTGGCTGCATTATGCTAAGGGAGAGTACAAGCCCTGTTCTGTGTCGGGCAGAGCCCAGACCAAGCACACACCCCCAGCATTCCCCCCGGAGCTCCCCTGTCCCCTAGCAGTTTGTACACACAATCACTCGTTTATCTGCTGCAGTGCCACAACCAGACCTGTCAAATCCAGGCTTTTTGGGATGCCTGGAGGAAAATGTCATCCTCAGAAGAGGACTCCACTGTTGAGGCACTTGAGATGTAAGCAGTCTCCAGCAGCAGTGCTGCTCAAGGGCAGGCATTAGCAGAGAGCTCCTCAGACTTCCCATCATATTTTTTAGGCAACAGGAGGCAAATCAATGTGCACTTGTGGCCAGCCAAGGCACTCAGGCTGAGAATATCTGGCAAAGTGAATCTGGACAATTTTTTCTCAAGAATTACCAACAGCACAGGATCCATGCAGCACAGCAGATATTCTTAAAAAAAAACAAAAAAAGGCTTAAAGTGAGACTTGCACTCTGGGTTGCTTAGAACACACGTTCCTCAGGCAAGGAGGCAGCAGTTTTGCTGTTTTGTCCATTTGCACAATGCCAGCCCTGGGCCAGGGTACTTTGGGAGCCACTAATGTGGCACCAGGCATGGTCTATCCCAACACCCCTCTGCTCCCAGCAGCACCTGGACCTTGTGCCTGCAGGGAGCTATCACTCTTAGAAAACTCATTCTTCCCTCTCTCTACTCTTGACTCCAAACTTCTCTTCCCTGCCAGCTCCTAAATTTCACTTTTAGCAGTCTCCCATGGGACTGGTGGCTGGGGTAAGTAAGGGGACAGACCACAGAGGACTGGTAGAAGGCAGGGCACAGCAAGCACAGGACTGATGGCTGGGGATAGGCATGGCTGGGTCGGGCCAAACCACAGCAGCTCAGGAGCAGCTGCAGCATGCTCACCTCCACCGCAGCCACAGACCTCAAACCACCAGAGGTGTGAGAAGTGTGAATGCTGGAACAGACTCTCAGCGTCCCACATCATCTCAGAGGGCAAAACCCAAGCTCCATCTGCTGCTCTGGCAGTTGCAGCCCTGGGCAGACAGCACGTATGACCGCTCTGCTGCTGCCTGCCAGAACCCACCTCAGCAGGCAGACACAGAGACTGGGACAGGATCAGGGCACTGCTGAGCTGCAGGCACAGCCAGTCTGCTAGAGTGAGGGCAAAGCCTGACAACAGCTTGAACAACCACAGGTTCCTATTGCCATCCAACCATCTGCTGCTGTGAGTCCTCAGAGGCTCCAGCCCCAGCTCCAGCAGTGGCACCAAAGTCGGATGCCCACATCTGACAGTCTGATTCCCCTCTAAGTCTTCTCTGCTCCCTCCTCCAGCCACAACTGGCACAGCTCGTGGCCACCATCACTCCATCAGCCCCAACCTTGTCATGCTGACCCAGACTGGAAAAGAAAGCTGAAGGCAATGCAGACAAGTGACTGGGAGGACCTGCACAGCCCTCCCCCAAAACTCCCTTCCCAGCACTGGCAGCCCTAGCATGGGTCCCCCTTCCTTGCTCCACACAAGTGGGGGATCTGGCACCCACCAATGCTTCCCCCAGCAGGGCACTGAGACACCAAGTGCAACAGCATGGGGAACTGCTCAAAGCAGAGAAACATGAAAAAGAAGCACTTTTCTAACTAAAATTGCACATCCTTCATGCCACCAGGAAAACTGGTCAAGCTTATTATATTAGCTTTCATCCTGCATTAAATACAATGCTTCAGATTATACAATCAAATCCACTAGGAATGAGCAAGCAGAGGGATTAACAAACAGGCTTCAGAGGGGTTGTCACAGTCAGAACAGCACGTGTTTGAGCAGCAAGAACTTGTATGTCCTTTAAATTCACCCTCGTGGAAACTCGGCTCCTCTTCCCACTCCCTGGGGACAAGGGGCTGAGCAGATCAGCCGAGCGTGCCTCATCTCAAGGACACCCACTCCTGCTCAGAAGCCCAAGAGACACCTCCCCCATCGAAAGTGCTCAGAGTAAGATGTTTGGTTTATTTAGGCTGTACTTTCTTAGCTGTTCTTTCCTTGTTACCCCTCCACCACTCAACTTGTGTTTCTCATTTACGTTAAGCTTTGGCCTCAGTAACCAACCTCAGACCATTCAAACCCTCTTCCACAGGGAAGAGACTCTGATGAACCATGAGTTCAGCTCCTCGATCTTTGGTCGTTACTATTTTATTATTGCTCATACTCACACTTAGCACTTCACATGCTCAAAGTGCTCTGAAGGCATATCTGTGTAAGTCAGGGCTGAAAAAAGCATCCATTAAAGTAACAGCTCCTTACCTAGCACAACTAGTCTTTTGCATGTGTCAGTTCAAATCTATTTCATTTAGCAACAGTTTATAGTAAATGTTTTCCTGTATTTTCCTCATTAGTTCTGCTGAATCAATTAAGCCCCAAGATAATGGGCAGAACTCTACCCTTCTTTTATGCATCCTAAGTAAAACCTGCCTTTGAAAAGCAATACTGAGCTGCAGTGCTGTCCCCCTCTGGGCACCCCTCATGCATCACCTGCTTCACAGCCTCAGCACCAAAAAACAAACCACCACTACTTGGTCAAGCACCCAGCCCATGGAAGAAGCTTGTCACAGAAAGGTTAATAAAACCTTTTTTGCTCATTAACTGAGCACTCCAAATGCATAAGTGGTTGAGCTACACAGATGCAGTCTACAGGAGACACACCACTTCCCTGGATCACCAGGGCAGCCTTCCTCCACTCTCACCCCTGCTGTCATTTACCTGAAGAAATTCAAGTAAAGAGAACTATCAGATGGTTATGGAAGTGCAAAGGAGCTGTGAGCCAGACTCCTCTGGCCCTCACACTCACACCCTGTCTCCTCTCGCAGGCAGCATCTGAACAAAGCAAAAGGTATTCTCCAGGCATCACTCTGAAAGCACTGCACCTGTTGACATCTCCATAGCTTCAACTCTGGAGGCCCTCACTCCCTACCCCATTCCTCTCCCAATTAGGAAATTAGGATCATAATAATTATATAACTTGGATAATTTCAAAATTTGTTACAAATCAGTGATCCTACTAGATTCAGCAACTGAGCACTGCTCTGATTTGGTTAAAGCATGTAAGGCTTTCCTTTCCTCTATATTTCATCTTTTGTCTTCAAAATTTGTAGAAACTGCGGTTTCCAAAGCTTTTTGGAGAGATCCACTGAGCTTGCTGTGATACCAAATCTCAGCAGGAAATGGCACTACAGTTAGGAGATCCCAGGGATCTCATTGCAACACCAGCTCCTCCCAAAACTTGTCATCTTTTTCCAGCAGCTTACATGAGTGTAGCTGAGTTCTGGTTGCACAGTCAAACAGCCTCAGCAGCAAGGCTGCCACCATGCTGACCAGAGCAGTGTCCTGGTTGGGAAACCCAGGAGGGATACATGGGGAACACCCATCCCAGTCCTTTACCCCTTACCTCGCTCCAGAGAGCTGTACATATCAAACCAGACATGACCTGTATCTGCTCTCCAGACACAGATTTCTGTCCCTTCAAGCAGACATTTAGCCCCAGTTTCCTCCCCATTTAATGAGGTCCTACACCAACTGCCAAAAGCCCAACCTGAGCCCCCACCCTGCAAAAGGCAGTTCCCAGCCTTGGGAAACCACACACAACAGCACACCAGTCCTGATGCCTCTGAACCCCAATGGGCTATGAGACAGATTGAAGGATGACAGGGACTTGAAAGCCAAACAACTTTGGAATTATATTCCACTAAACTGCCTCATCTTTTACCTCTCCCCTTCTTCATCGAGTGTTATCATCATACTGTAAAATTTCCCTTCCTAAAATGATCACTCCACACACAGCTATCTTTGGGAACATGCCAGGTTTTCAATAGCCCCTTTTAATTAGGTGACCCACTAGAGATGGCAGTGGCCACAAGCAGCTCACAGCCTGCTGGATGTTGGCAGCACACAGCAGACAGTGGATGAAAATCAAATAACCAAAGAGCTCCTGCTCCAGAAGGGAGTTGTACACAGCAGCAAAATACCTTAAACAGAGATGAGGCAGAAATGGAAAGGTAATTTCCTGATTTCCTTCAAATAACAGAGGTACACGGTTTCAAGATCCAGATTTTCAGGCAATTTTGTTTCTGGGTTAGAATTGAGAGATTTGTATTCCATTTCTGCTTACAATATATAACCTGCAGACGTCTTATAATGGCAACAACCCTACAGTGGTTCAGGCCCAAAAACAGGCAGCCTTGTTCCAGTAGCTGGCATAACATTGGCTAGGTTCCATGGCTGCAGATGCAAACACGAACCTGCAGCTTCACTGGACACTGGGACTTTCACTGGGGTTTGTGCCTGGGCTGAAGCACCCCACCAGAGCTCCACAGCTCCCACAGCAGCACTCTTGGGAGCATGGCAGCAAACCCGTGATTGTGGCTCTGGCCATGTTACCTTCAGAGGAGGGGCACAGCCAAACAAGCCCCCTAACATGGAAAAGAGCTTGACTACCCAAGTTAATACCTATCATGTTGCCCACTGGAGAAAAAGCCCACGCTGAGGAGCCTCTTGTCCCACCTTGCAAGGCTGTGCTTATCCACAGGTCTGATAAACGGGAGAGGAAGGCACAGGGATCAGCAACAGCAGATCAGACCATGTGCCACCCCTGTTACTGCAGGATGCCACAGCCAGCACACCCCCACTCCTTGGAGACATCCTAGCCCCAACTCCCACAGCCCTGTGTGAGGAGCCAGCACACACTCTCTGTGTTGGACAAGCCCTGCCGACCCTCAGCAGGCATCAAGGCAAGATCACCATGGGCTTTGCCATCCACCCTGCTCACCAGCACATCCCATCTGACAAGGGCTCATCTGGGCCTAGTTCCATCTGGGCTTTCCCAGGCACAAACCCTCCCACACCCCTGCAGCCTTGCTCTGGCAGAACAGTGGCTGCCAGCAGGGCTGCTGTCCAGATGTTGGCAATAAGTACTGCTCCCTCTATTTAAAAACGCCAATAATTCTACTGGCCTCTTGAAGTGAGAGATGTTGTAGACAGTCTGCCAGCTACTCCACCTGCTGCAGGGTGTTGCAGCCCAACTTGAAAACAACTTAAAATCATTTCTTTACCAACACCACAGGAATCAAAACCAAAACCAAAAAAAACCAAACCAAACCAAAAAAAACCCCAACCAAAAAAAAAATCCTAAATAAAAACAAAAACCCAAACAAACAAATAAAAAAAAAAAAACCAAAAAACCCCCCAAAAAACTCCAATACACCCAACAAACCTGACCAAACCAAAAAAGAAATAGCCAAGTGGAGCCCTCCTGCAGACATTGCTGTTGGCCCCCTGCCACACTGTGGCCCCAGGGATCTGTGCTGGGGACAGTCACACAGAAACATTTGGGATCTCAATTCAAATCCTGACACTGCCACTCTTCTGATCAGAGACATCAATCAGGGGACCTGAGCACCCACCTCCCCACCATGAAGCAAAGACAACAACGCTGCCCCAACACAGGAGTTGCACTGTACCCAGGGCTCACCATGCCAAAGGGACCTTGAGTGCATGGGGTTGTTGCAACACTGCCCTGGGTCAGGGCACTGGGGACCAGCAAGCAGCAGACACCCACCCCTGGAGCCATTTTTCTTCCTCCAGTCAAGAATGCCAACCCCCATCCACCCCACGGCTGGTACAGAGGAGCAGTCACACCCCACAACCATCCCATTCCCAGCAGAGTAGCAGCCACATGCCCCATCCATCCCCCCTCCCTGCTGCAGCTGAGGGGCTAAGCCCCTGCAGGTGGGAGCTGCTGCAGCCATGGCCCACCCTGGCACAGGCGGTGCGCAGCCCTGGCAGGGAGGCATGGCCACGTGCTTTGGGTAACTGGCGGCATTCCGGTGGTGCAGGTAACTGTGGTGGCACTCAGGAGGTTATAATATTGTTTCCAACCACCGCAGGTCCCAGCTTGCCTGGTGTTTGCATTAAATTACCACAGCCAGGGGCTCAGACTTACTGTTTCCAACCCTTCCTTGGGAGAAGACATCAGTGTCCCAACAGTGCAACTGAACAGACACTTGTTGGGATTTACAAAGCATAGTAAAGTGTTTCTACAGCATCCCTGGGCATCCATACACATCTCACGATGCCTTATTCCCTTCTCCAGGTGCCCTCAGCCCCAACAATCTTGTCACTCAATCATTGTAAAGGAAACTTTGAAACATCAGAAGAGATGGCAAATCCCTTCATTTCCATCCACTGAAACCCTGTAGCTGAGCCTGCATCCACTGCGGCTCCTGGGGCCTGGGTTCACATTCACATGTGGGAGTCAAACACCTACCCTTGGCTTTAGCCAAAATGTTGCTTTTCCTGTGTTTCACCTAAACTGTTATTTAGTTACAGGGGATTTGATGAGCTCAATGGATCAAACCTAGTCTGAACACCCAGGTACCAGGAACGCCTAGATCTGTACAGCCACCTGTTGGCAGACCTCTCCAGGAACCAGCAGCATGCCTGTGACCCCCTGCCATGCCAAGGGACTGGAAAACACTTTGCCTGCCCAGCCAGCAGCACTGTGCTCCCAGAGCAGGCAGGCACCGTGCCACAATCAGGAGCCAGTCTCTGTTCCCTAAAGCAGCACAGCTTCCTGTTTCCAGGCACAGAAAAAATTACCACTTTGACCAAATTTCCCTTTGCAATTTGGGACCTGTTTAAGCTTGAGATACAAAGCAGAGATGAGCCCTGGGGCCCCCAGGAAAACATTCCCACCACCCACCTTCAGCTCGGGGGCACCAACCTACTCCTCAGGAGACTCTCCTGCTTGGCACAGAGCACGAGGGCCATGCCAGCCCTGGCAGTGGGAGAGCCCCCGGGCACTGGCAGCCCACAGAGCTGAGCCTGCCTTTCCAGGAAGGATGCTGTTCACACAGCTGCCTGTGTGCACCTTGACCGAGCAGCAGGTTGTATTTTCACATAAATTCCCAAGGAAACCTAACCAACAGCTAACCACAACTCACTAGTACCAGGTGAGACAGAGAACAGGTAGACAGTGCTCTGGGCTGGGTCTAAAGCCAGACAAAGCTCACACTGTGGCTTAAACCTCTCACTGGAGCATCCTGGGTCCCACCAGCCCCTCCATGGCAGCCTGACCCCTCATTCCCAGCCCTTGCAGGGCAGCTGGAGGGACACTGACCTCCCACCCTCTGTAATGCCACATCCCAGAGCAAAAGAGATGATGGTGACAACCATGGTGTGGCTCTACAGTACCTGGGCAGTGACACCTTGGGGTGGTGCCAGCAACTCCAAACAGCCCATGCTGCAAAACACAGAAATTAGCCTTGCTACAAGATCTCCTGCCTCATTTTTAATGAAGAAATTAAGTGTAAATTCCCAGTTTCCTTTCTGTGGCTAATCCTCTGGATTTATTTGAGTAGATGTAGGGTTAGAGCACATTTAGTTTCATGTTTGGAATTTCTAAATTAGTATAAACCAGCACTTCAAAGTAACTCAGCTCCTATAAAACCCAATCCCATGGAGATGCCACAGTATATTTGGACAGTAAGTAGATGCTTTGTCATATTCCCACGTGTATATGAGATCTTTTTCTTTGGGAACATTTTCTGACTGGTTCTAAACCACATTTCCATGCCCAGGCAGACATATATACAGAGACTGTTTATATAGTCTACCCAAGGAGTTCATTTTATTTAACAATCCATTATAGTACAGCTCACTGGTGGGTATCTCATCATTACACCCCCAAACACAGTGTTCAGTGACCATGCAGGATCTGACACAAAGCCACAAGAGCCAGAAATGTGAGAATTAATGCTGAAACATTTCGTTATCCCATGCCACTATGCCTATGGTTTTCAGTAGAGGAAACAAACTGTATTTCAGCCTTTTTTGAGTTGCAGACCCCAAAATATTTCCCAAGAGAGATGTAGTTGCCTGGCCAGCAAATCTAGGCCTAATGAATGTGTCTGCTTTTTGTACCTCTCCAGGAGTTTTTAGGAGACCATGAGGCTCATGTAGAAACCACAGAAGACACTGAGTTTGGCACAGCTGTGAGCACGGAATGGGGTTTCTAGTTCAGCTTTTCCTCAAATGAGCTTGCTCATCACAGCAAAGTGTGCACACAAAGGTGCCTGCCCGTGTCCCCTGCCAAAACACCCTCTGAGAGATGGCGCAGTGGCAAGAGGACACAGTGGGGGCTTTGCTACGCTGGGACGTGGCTGTGATACAGCGTGACCAAAGGAACAGCCAGGCACACCTTTGTTTTCAGTGGGACTAGGGGGGCCACTCCTGGGCTGCCCCACATGGCCACTGCTCTCGAGCCAGCTGGAAGCTGGAGACGGGCTCTTGTTGTGGTGCAAAATTATGGTTTTCTAAAGTTCTGTGGTTTTTTGTTATTTGTTTGTAATGGTTTAATCCTGTAATCCCCCATTTCCTATGGTACTTCCCTGAAACAGATCCTGTCAATCACCCTGTTAACCACACCCCAGACCCCAAGGTGACTCAGCAGGTAGCCTGTTTCCCACTCCCCTTTCCTTCTCTATATGGCTGTGCCCATTGTCCCCTGTCCTTGGTCACTCCCCCCCTCACCTGAGAAGCCTCCCTCTTACCTGGGACATGCCCCTGATATATAATGGGCCGTGCTTCCCGGAGACCCTCACTTTCTGGCATGGGGAAGCCAGGCATGTCACTCTCTGGCTCAAGATTATCCCTGGAATAAACATCTCTCACCCAAGCCAAGAGTCCTCCTTTCTTCCAAGCCTCCTAACACGTTCCAGCCTGTGGTTCAGACCCACGAAACATCAGGGGCACCCAGCCTCCACCTTATATCGAACCTGCGCCCCAGCTAGCCAGTGAGCAGCTCAGGGACCACTTCAGGCTCTTGCCTGCTTTGCTTTCATAATAGCTTCAGCATACCACAGCTGTGTCACACTCCAGCCAGGCAGCCAGCATAACCTTCAAACCCACTGGGCCATGATCCTCCTGGGGTAGAACAGCTCAAATATGAGCTATAAACCCACGCAGAGTCCCAAAAATTTGATAAGCTCTGTCAGTGCACTGCCTCAAATACTGTTACAGGCAGTTTGCTCCAGAGAGCTCCTACTCCTCTTCCCTTCTGGGGGCTCGAGTCCAAATTCCACGCGGGCTTTGAGTGGGCAAAACACCACTGATTCCATGCAAGTATTCCAATTTAGCTGCATTTGACACAAAACTCATTATAAAAAACTATTTCTGTTGAGGGGAAGCAATCCTAGAGCTCACCCACTCACTGTCGGTGCAAGAAGCCAACCAACCTAAATCCCTCCCTCACACATCCTCTTTCCCCTGAGCTGCCGCTGTGAATTCATCTCCTCTGTACATGACTTTTCAGCAAGCCTCATTGAGAAGAACCAACAGCCCCCGCTCCTGACCTAGACCATCCTCCTCTGCACATTTTCTCCCTGTCTGACACAAAGCTGTTAAGCATGTGCTTAATTGCAAATAAGCATTTCAATCAAAGAGGTGCCGTTTCCAGGCCAAGATGGTGGCTCCCGTTGCCCAGCTTGGGGAATGCAGGGCAGCTGGCAGATCCACCTGCCTCATCCATCCTCCACAGCCTCCCCTGTGGCCAATCCCACATGGTCACAATGGGAGCCAAACAAGTGGCTGCCATCACATCGACCTGTCGAGGGACAAAGCCCCTCGTTCTGTGCCAGCCTCCCTCAAACCTCATAGCACAGCACTGAATGGTGCGAAGCCCTGCCCCACATCAGCCAGCTCAGAGCAGAAATGCCCTGGGGACTGACAGGGATAGCTGGTGTGAGTGCCCAAAACCCCTCACTGATGGGCTGTGCTGGAGCTCCCTGGCTGAGTCAAAGCAAGTGCTGCTGGAGAGGAGCATTCAATTAGACTGGAGAGCACACAAGGGGTCAATGATTTTCCTTTCACACTGCATTACACCTAACAGCCCGTGGTCCAGACTTGTAACAACTGACTACTTCAGCTGAACACACACATGGAATGAATCAGGCCAATATCAGGGTTTTTTTCTTCATGAAAAAGAAGATTAAAACCCAAGTACTTGGTCCTCAGGAAGAACTAAGGAGCCACACTTACTAACACCAGAACCCCTATAAGTGATGCAGAGGCAATGGGAAAACTGGAAACCCACTAATAGGAGGAGAAGTGGAGCTCACAATGGGAAGACTGATACTGATCTGCTCTACCAAACCAGCTGCTGCTTTAATACGTTTTCCTGCTGCATTTCCAGGTCTGGGACACAAAACATATTGGAGTATTTCACTGTCTTGAAGGTGGAAATTGATGTTAGGTTTTTGCAGCACAAAGAAACACACTATTACAGCTCTTTTCTTGACACTACCACTCTGGGACTTGAAAATAAAAACATCTTGTTAACTTGTTGGCAATTCTAATGATTAAGGGAAAAAAAAAAAAAAAAGAAAAAGAAAGGTTCTCCTGACTAGCAGGATGGCTTCCCAGCAGGCTGGGTCAGCAGTTTTAGAGGAATATGCTTCAAATAAGTGGGAAGTGTAGAAATATTAGGCATGAACGAATATTAATGTTATGCTTCATTTATATCCTGCTGTACTTGACATGAAAGGATCTCAAAGCAGCTTTACAAATGCAATCTGACACTACACGAGTTGGATTTCTGAATAACTATAAATACGGGAGTATGTGGGAAACTGAGGTACCTTATGTTCAGTGACTGGTTCAAGGCCAGTGACACAGTAGCAACGTCTCAGTCAGTTGATACTAGAACCCAGTCTCCCCATCCATCTTATATCACCACCAGTCTTACTGCTCTCTCCATATGAACAAATTTTCTTTCAACCTGATCTCACCACGGTTGCAAACACAGAGAGTTCCCATTGACTCCCAATGGCTTAGCAGTGCTCAGTTATTTTAGCTCATTCCCCTGACCCTCACATCCCCTGTTGACCATCCCTTCGAGAACACAGCATCCTTCTCAGCCTTTATGGCATCAGTGACAACAGGCTCCTGGTCATCTGTCCACTTGGAGAGGAAGGTGCTACCAGGAACACATATTACAGTGGAACAGTGACAGGCCGGGACCAAAGATGGAGTCAAACCTCATCTATACCTAGTCTCCTTGAATGAGTTAGCCGTCTAAATACCTTATTGGATCCAGCACTTGATACTTTCAACATCAGCAGACTGTGTGCTAGTCACGATTATTTTCTTTACTGAACAAAAGTTAGAAAAACTAAAACTCCACAGCACTCCTGGGGAAGCTCAAGGGTGATGGGTGCTTCTGCCACTGTCTTTCAGTTATGACCAGGCTGTTTGTTCACCTCCCAAGTGCCTCCAGCAGCCCCAGCCCTGGCGCTGCCACTCGATCCGCCTTGGCAGACAGTCCGATCCCGCCCGGGGCTGAGCGGCTGCTCCGCAAGGATGCTGAGCATCAGCCACAGCCAACAAGAACTGCGGGTGCCTTCACATCCTGTAAATAGGATTCCTGACTCCCAGTGAGTCCTCTGAGAGCCGTGACCATGCCAAGATGTCAGGACTGAGCTCCCAGTGTTTAACACACCCAGTCTTTGTGGAATTAGCTCCAACTACTAGATTTGCTGGCTGTCAGGCAGCTTGTGCTTTGCCACCAGGGAAAAACTGTTCAACTTTGCTAGAGTAGGTCTATGAACCAAGTGCATTAAGACTACATATTTTACCACAGAGTGGAGATGCCACACTAAACACTCCAGTTACCATGGGAAACCTTTCTCTCTTTGCCACTGGCATTGCATAGGGAAGCCCAAGCCCAAACGCTCTATCTCGCCTCTGAAATCAAACAGATGTTTTCACAATCTTTGATGGAGCTGAGCTGTGCACTAGTCCCAGAGGAAGGGAAAAATGCAGCGTTAAAGCAACCCTTTTCTCTTTTTTCCCAAGCATCGTATATTTTCAGTGAAAAGGGAAACAGGCGACTGTCTCGCGCTAACATTTACGGCCACTCAGTAACAAATTGTGACAATGGCAAACTTCTGCCACAAACGCGGGGAGCCAAGGCAGCCTGTGTGCCGTTCCTGGCAGGGCTGTG
>VXBB01005752.1:75801-90086 GCA_013399915.1 Illadopsis cleaveri
GCCAGGCATCCTGCAGCAGGTACCTTGATTGCCCATGTGTCTCACGTCCCAGCAGGCTTCCTGAAACAGCCCTGAGCAATTACCCAGCCCATTACGCAGCTGGCCTCCTGACACACTATCGTGACACAGGGCACAGCCATCGGTCACCCAGGGGCTTGACTCGCTGGGCGACACAGCCAGGTCCCCGTGCAGGAGGGGACACGAGTGTGCTGCAGTGCATGCCAATATCCAAGGTCACAACATGCTCAGCCCTATGTGCACAGTTCAAGCTGAAGTATTGGCAGAGCTAACAGGCAAGAGGAGTGGCTGTGGGATGTGGGCACAGCATCCTTGCCTTGCCTCCAGCCTGGGTTGCCACCAAGGGCAGAGACCCAGCTGGAGTACCCGTGCACTGGAGGAAAGTCAGTGCTTGGTCTCGCGGTGCAGCTGCAGCAGTTGTATCAGCGCAACGGCAAGGGTTGAGCATGGGGGCATCTCATCATCCACAAATAGTTAGCAGCCTTTGAAACAAGGGTGGGAAATGGAGGCTGGTGTTTGGT
The DNA here is from genome assembly GCA_013399915.1 of Illadopsis cleaveri. NCBI lineage: Eukaryota > Metazoa > Chordata > Aves > Passeriformes > Timaliidae > Illadopsis > Illadopsis cleaveri. Next base: position 76,341 of record VXBB01005752.1, read on the forward strand.
CACAGCTGCCTGGAAATGCTGCACAGGTGGGCCTTGGAGAGCTGTTCTCCCCCTCCCTCTCCCCAGGCTGTGCCCTAGCCCCCTGCCCATTCTTGTAGCATGGGACTTTAGTTATACAAAACATGTTAGAGAGGCTGATGGGGATTCTGCACGACTTCTGTTCTGGAGAGAAAAATCCTCTGTTGTTGTCTAATCTCATTTCTACACCTGCCAATTTTCCTTTCCCCTTCCTGTCTCCTCACACTCTTCAGAGCACTAATTAATACACAACTGCCTTGGCCATGCCATGTCCACTGAAAATCTGCATTGAATTAAATGCTGTGCTTTCTTGCTATCTAACTCATTGTCTCTGCTAATCATATCCCTAATTAAGAATTATTAACTGTTTTTAAATGTGGGACTCCCAGTTGTTAGTGGCTTTTTTTTCCCCCTTTAACTACAAGTTAGCAATTTTCAAATGTGATCATGTCTTTAATTGCACAGAAATAAAACCCCATGATCCCAAACCCTTAATCTGCCTATTTTAGGATTTCTTATGGCTGCTTACCCTGATAGCAGAGCATCTTCCATGTGAAATCAGCCTTTTAAGGCATATCAAATTAGGTTCCAGATTACAGTGAATTAAAAAAAAAAATAGGCCAAAGAACATTGAAAAATGTGTGACTTACCCAAAGGTATCCAGCACTGGCTCTGTCAGAAAAAAATCCCCAGGAACTCTGACTCCTATTGCCTATGCCAGGCATTTGTCTACACTGATACAATTAAAGACAAAATATTTGTGGTATTGAAGGATTATTTGACAAAGATTTTATTGCTATTGTTGTTGTTAGGAAACAATTTTCTGGTAAGATGCTTTGAGGGGAATATTTTCCAGAAATGATTTCCCACCCCTATTATCTGAGCTTTTATAAGCTTCAGTGAGTATTTCAGGATAATGCTCCTAATGGAGTAGTAAAGGTTTTTAAATCTCTCATACACAGATCTCACCATTATTTTCTGTTCAGGAAGAGAAAAAGGTCAAAATTAAACCACAAGCCTCTTGCCATAGAGCATCACCCCATGACAAAATCCCTTCCTCTTTGACTCCTGTGCAGGTTTGAGGATACCAACCTCTCAGCTGGGGCAGGAGAAGAGGGACTGTGCACACAAGAACTCAAAACTGCTTTAATTATTGATAAATATATTTACACAAGAACGCTCTCCCTATAGGGGAAACATAAGTTACTCATGCAATCACTCAGGTTATATTGACTCAACACTGTCAAACCCCTGGATTTCATCACTTTAATACAGAGGGCATAAACATCTATTTATTTAGCAGGGTTTATCTGTGAGGTGCCCATAGGGTGCCCTGTGGATTTGGGAAGGACATCCACCCTTGCAGCCAAAGGTGGCCAAGTTTGCCTCGGCAGCCCTTGACCCAGCACCAGCAGCCCAGGGCAGGGCAGAGCAGAGGTGCTGCTCACCTGGCAGGCATGCAGGACTGGTACCTTCATGCCTGGTGGCAGGGACCCCCAGGGACCTGGAAGAAGAGCAGTGTGCTCCATGTCTTTGTGTCTGACACTGCATGCATTGGGAAGCCCTGATCAGGCAGCACATGCTGGCACACAGGGCAGCTGCCCCTCCTCTGCCCCACATGGCCCTGCAGAGAAAAGCCTAGGGTCAGTCAGCACAGGAGGCACTCTAGCAGAGGAGCTACTACCCCAGAGCTGCTGTGGGAGAGCCCTGGCAGTGCAGTGGACCAGAAGGTGCTTCTGCTCTGACTCAGGCAGCCACTCCCCCTTCTCGTTTCCTTTACTCCCTGCCCCTCATTTTGCAATTTGGGTCATTTCTACCTGATTGCAGAGCAGGTTGGCAGCTGACCACAAGGTGAATTCACAAACACTTACAGACACATTTTGAATTTCTTTAGCCACTTGCTTTCCATCTCAGAAACCTGTACTGATGGAAAATAGCCACTGGATAGCTGTATTGCAGCAGAGCAAGGGTCCAGTCCCTGTGTTCTCCCCATCGTGTCAGAGGCCATGAGTGGTTATCCAACAGGAGAAGGTAGCAGGTAGCAGAAAGTGGAGTGTTCCCCTTGGTCTCACTGTCCCAGCCCAGAACAAGGCTGTCCCCAAAGCACCATTTCTGAACAAAGAGTCTTTCACCGGGGAAACACAAGGCGAGATGAGGAGCTGAGAAACACATAGACACAGGGAAATCGTTGCCTGAACTAGAGCGGTTCCCTGATCACCACACTTAGCAGATTCTCTCCAGCCATGTCTGTTACCCTGCCCTGATGCTGTCAGTTGTTAGTCTCCCGAATCAGGCTGGATATATCGGCAAGTGCTCACTCAGGCACTTCAAGGCACTCAGAAATAACAGTGGGCTTGGAAATAGACTGATTAGCAATCCTCGGTGTGTTTTTGGATGAGCATGGACCGAGACCCCATTTTATTGTTATTAATCTGTATTGCAGGCACTGCTCATGGATGAGACCACACTGTTATTACTGTTTTTACTAATGATTTAGCACACTGGGAGTCTGCTAGGTGCTTAGCAGAAAGAAAGGCAAGGTCACTTCCCCAGCGTCCTTTACTCTAAATACATGCTCCGGTGTGGTCCCAGGCTCTGCTGCAGACGGCTGTAACAGGAACTGCGGGGGCACAGCACACTCTGCTGCCACCATGCTGCTGGCCTCCAGCCCTGTCTGAGCAAGGGTGAGAGGGATTTATGGGGACCTCAGCCACTTTCTGAGTAAAAACAGCCTTTTTTTCCTTGAGCCTCTTTGTTTTCAAAGATGAGCCTTTCCCAGTGTAATATAGAGCCTTGCTCTCCTCAGAATGTGTAATGCAGTCATAACCTTGTCTGCAGCATGCAGCCAGCTGACGTGTTCACCATGAGGGATTTGCCTCCTGAGAGGAGCTGTGTAGACAGAGATTGTGAGCACAGAAAGGTTTCTTTCTGGGTTAATGATAGATTTGGTGATGGTGAAAGTTCATACACACAATAATGCCAGGACTTTCTGGACTGGGAGGTTTATCACAAGGCAATAAAGATGTGTCTTTGGTAGCCTGTGCTAGGTTTGACCTGGGCCCTGTGGGTGGGCAGAAGCTCTTTCACCACGTGGGCTCTCACTGGATGCAACAGCAGCAGGTTTTCCAGTTTTCCCCAGACCTCATTGGTGACCTGTTGCTTTTATTTTCCTTAGAGGGTTAGGGAGGACTCAGCACTCACTTATCCCAGCTTCACACTGGTCGGGGCTGGAGATGTGGCTCATGAGTTCAAATGCAGGTCCAGTTCTGATCTCGGGGAAGTTCAGCCTGTGCTGCGGTGGTGGCCAGGTGAAGCACAGGCCCTTGCACCCCGGTTACACTGATGGTCTCTCGTCTATACCTGTCTCTTGTCAACCTGGGCATCACAGGCAGGCAGGGGTGCAGGTGTGCCTGGCAGAGTAAGGCCCTGGGTCCAGCCAGCCTTAGAGGGCTTCTGTGGGTAGCAATGGCTTTCACACCCTTTGGCCTGGGCTGGCCAGGCAGGGGCTGGTTAAGTCCCCCAGAGCTGTGGGGCACTGTCCACAGCATTATGGCACAACGGGGACATCCATGTCCCATCCCTGCCAGGCCCTGTGTGTCCTGACTGCCTGCCAGCCTTGTAGGATGCTGGACTTGGCTCCCAGCAAAGGAAGCTAATTCAACATGAAGCAGAGCATCCCCTCATGGGATTCCCAGCAGGGGCCATGCTGATTGCTCAAAACAAAGCTCGGCTGCCTTGGAAGGAAGCAGACTTCCACCCCAGGGTTCAAACATGGAAGCCACAGCTGACCCATACAGCAAAGCTCTGCAACAACAACCAGCAAGGCTGAGCCTACCAGCTCTGTTCAAACATCCTCTACCAAAGCCTGGAGGAAATTTTCCTCATGAAGTCAGGCAGGATCATGCTGCATGCTATGTACTATGCTAACTTCCCCATGAGCAGTTGCTCAATACGTGTTTAAGTAGACAGGCCACCACTGGTCGTTAACCAAAACAAATGGGAAAAGGGGAAAGCTTACGACACAATTGCTTTCAATTAGAGGACATATCTATTGCCAAAATATGTCAGTGGGATTTGACAGACTACATTTTTAACTGTGTACTATTGAAGAACAGGCTGCACTAAAATGCAGCCTAAACTAAAGAGGAATTTAATCCCCTTCCCTTCCTTCCCACAGCATAATCATTATGCTGTAGATATATTATTACAGCCCATAGTACCCTTGTTAATTCCAACCAATTTGACTTATCTCTATGACTTCAATGTTATTCTCTCGCATGTTCACTGAGCTTATCGGGCCTTCAGTGTAGATGCTTGTTTTGTGCTTTGAAGTGAAAGGGTTAAATGTGGTTAATTGTAGATGCATTGTTTGTTTTGTATGGCTTAATACAATCCTAAACATTTTGGTTAACATTTCACTGTTGCTTTAAGAGATACACCCTGTTGCACTGAGCTGGCTTGTCTGTTTTTGGATATGTTGTATGCAGATAGTGTGATCTCGTTCTCAACATTTCCCTGGTGACTCCAACAGTTTTAAAGGCTTCTACATTGCTCAGGTACAGGAAACACATTCATTAATCTTAGAGATAAGTCAAAAGTCACACACAAATATATACGTGTATAAAAACCTGTGCACACGTACACATTTAAAATACCTGCAAGCCCTGTACTGGACTTGGTTGCATTTTGAATTTTGTAGCATAGATGGAGAGTTCTCACACAAGGAGAGTTCCAGTTCAGCTTGCAAATACTGTCCCTGCACAATTCACATGTTTCTGTGCGCAGATATGTATTTGTGTTTGAATTCATCACAAATTCAAGAATGGAAAATTCTGCAATCTTACTGAGCTCCATGCAAGTGACACTGCTTAACCAGGGTGCAGAGTGATATCTCCAGTGAATTAAACGACCCATTAGCCCTGCAAAGGCTGGGCAGCAGCAGCAACCCTCTGCTTCATGGTGTAGGTCTGGGGAGCAATAATGAGTTCTAGTAAGCAACAACGACTGATGATCTGCAGGTGCTGCACTGCAGGTGACAGCCTGGGTGCTGAGCTCCTCTACCTCTCCAGCTGAGGTGTGGATCACAGGATTAGCTCACCCAAGGCTGGAAGGAGGCAAATCCTGTGACACACCATCACATCAGATTTGGGCTCTGACAGCTTTTGTCTCCTCCAAGACCCAAACCTGGGATTCCCACCTACTGCAATCAGCAGCATAATCTCCAGCCAGGGCAGGACTTGGATCAGTCCCCCTCCCACTCTGTGGGGTCAGCCCCAGCCCAGGGCTGTTTAACTCCTCCCTGGTAAATGCCAGACAAGGAAGATGACCAAGAATCTGTCTGGGGTCACAATGGGAAAACATGCATTTCACTACTTGCCTTTAGGATGTGCCATGAAATATGAGACCTTTCTCCTCCCTAATAGCAAGTCCTTTCAGGCCAGACAGCTAAATACCCAATATTTGTGCACACACAGAGAGCCACTGGCATACAGGAATTAGTTGAAAGGCTTGGGTTAGTTCCTGGGGAAGAGGTATGAGCAGCACCAAAGCCATTTGAGCCAGCAGTCGTTGGCCTCTCCCTTGCAACCCATGCAGAGGTGCCCAAGATGGACAGAGCCATCTGAGATTTCTGTAGCCTGAATCCGACCTCCTAATCTTCTCATCTCCTCCTTGGTGCTCTCTATCCTCTGGCACAGAGAACAGCTTGTTATGAAAGGACAGGCTCCCTTAACCTACTTAATGATACTTTTCACCTTCAGGGTCCTCACATGCACTGGGTTTATCTTCTGATCGACGTTCCTCTTCTAAGTGATGTCTTTTAAGCCTAGGTTTAAAAAAACCCAGCAAAACTTACTCCTGGTTTCAATCAAATCTGTCAATCCATCACCTTGCTCATTGTAGCCTCACTTAGCAGTGTTTAGTCTCCTTTATGCAGCACTCACAAAGCAGTCTGGGGGCCAGTCTCCAAGATCCTGGCACACATGAAGAGGCTTCCTAGCTGAAACAGCCCCACCGATTTTATCAAGCTCTTTGCTGAGCAGTTCTGTAACCACCACTGGCAGGGACACAGAGCATGGCCCATGGCAAACAGCATCTCTGTTCCAGCTTGTTCTTGGGACTCAAAAAGGATGTGCATGTGGTTCCCAATGACTCTATTCTGGGGCTCTCAGTCAGGTGCCCACATGGGTCAGGCACCAATTCTGCTTTGCAAAATTCAGCTGGGCATTAATGCAAGTAAATGCACCTCTGGTCCAGCTCTGGCACTATTAGCAAACCTGTTCTCCTTTCATTCTTTTTGAGATAGAAAGGGATGGGGTTGTATAAAAATGGGAAGAGCCTGTTTGTGGTCTTTATTTCCCAAGAATATTACACTCCAGCTCCAGAATGACCATTAAGAAGCTGGTAGCCAACACTTCCGTTATTGTGCTGGGTCTCACACTTAGCTTCAAATCTACAGCTCTGATTCCATGCAAGAGATGGGGAACAACAGCATATAAAAATGTATCAATTTCCGTGTGCCACTTTACTTGTCACATGTAACTGTGCATCTGTTTCATCCTAAGACCCAATCAGACCAGCTCCTGGCTGGAGCTTTTTTGTTCCAGAACAGGACAGAAAAAAAAAAAAAAAAAAAGGGGGGGGGGGGTAAGACCAACGTCTACTTCCTCCCAAATGGGCCAACTCTTCCTTACTTTCATGTATGCATCCTCCACACAGTCTTTGGAGGAAGGAGGGAGGGAAGCATCAGAGAAACCAACAGAAGAGGGAATGGATTCAGGAGATAACAAAGTAACCGCGGAAGTTGGTGCCAGCACAGCTTCGGGCAGCAGTACATCTGTACGGCGTGTGGTGAAGTTGCTGCACACAGGCAGGTGAGCACAGCGGCCTGCACTGTGAGCACAGAACAGCTGCAGCGCCGTGTGCGCTGTGTGCTGTGTGTGCTGCGGCAGGACCGGCCCCTCCGAGGGGCTCTGCGGCGCCCACAGCCGCCACACGCTGGATTTCAGCCTCCCCGTTCTTGCTGCCAAGAGGTGGGCTCTGCTTGCTCAAACAGCAGGTCTGTGTGCGGTGGGGGAGCCAGAATCTGGAAGAAGCAAAAGTCTTTGTGGCAGCTCCACCAGCTCATTCTCACATATGTTGTTTACCAGGATTGCAGCTTGCTGCTGCGAGGAGCTGCTTGTTGCAAGGCCAGATTAACAGTTTGCTGGGCAGAGCTGAGGGACTGGCTGGCTGGATGACCAGGAGGAGATGGATTTCGTTTCTCAGCCCTGGTGCTGCCAGGTGCCCCCAGAGTTACAAACCAGGCTGTACAGCGGCCACACGGTCCCTGGCCCTGGGCACACCCGGAGAGGAGAGGCAGCCTGATGAGGGGGAGCACTGGAAAAAGGTGCTTGGATTGTACCTTTGCACTCACTGCCCCTCTCTAGGGAGCAGCTGTCTCTCAAAATGTCTAATGATACCGCTTTATTGAAGAAAACAGTAATTCTTTAATTTCAGAAGATCTTATTTTGAGCCTTAAGCTAAAACAGACAACCAAACACTTCTGATTTGAGAAAGGAAGAGACCAGGGCATTCATTTTCCAGCATCACAATGTGGGACCCTTTCCACTCGGGAAAAACAAATCTGTCTCCTTATCTTTTCTTTTCCTGCAGATTAATTGACTAATGATTTCTTACCAGCTGTAACATTCATCTGCACACTTAAAAATCAACCTTGTAAAACTCTACTTGCCCACAGTGAGTAATTCTTTTGGTGGGTGAATAATTTGTCTCCATGGAGGGGATTATGCGTGGTTTATGCTTTTGCTGCTTACGATAACATACAGTGTGAATCTACATGTTTTGTGTAATTCTGTACTTTACCTAAGTGTTGAGGAAACTCAGTCAGGAGCGGGTAATTTCATTTTTATTGTCCTTAGCAGCAAATGAATAAGTAAATACAAAATAAAAGAAAAATCAAATTACGATCTGAATCTTTGATTTGTCTCAAGATTACCCCAATAAAGGATGCAGGGGACAATGGGATGGCCAGGACGGGAAATTTCCATGGCAGATTTTCAGGTGCTTCCTAAAATGTTTTCCATTAACTGTCCCTAGAGGTCCAGTATTTGTGTAATTATCTGAAGAAATACATCTTCTCTTTCCTTCTTTGATTTCCTTCATCTAATGGCTCCTTAAGGCTCTGCAACACACATTTTTCTTCACAGAACAAGAAACAGCATCCCTTGTTTTCACACTTCAGAGAAGAGACAAAAGAGACCTTTTGGCAAAATGTCAGATTGTGTGACTGATAACACCCCCCATCATTACAGACTATGACTTGTGGCCACCTTAGACTCAGAAGTGAAAACAAAACATACATTTTATATTGGCCACTTCTCTCCATACTATTAAATCAGGACTAGTCATTAGCTGGTGGAGAGGGAAAATAATTTCCATCAAGAGTCCAGGGTGGGCGGGGAGAAGAGGGGGGTAGCATCTGACATTCCCTCTCCTCCCTCCCCCAGTTTTCCAGCATTTTCCCTCCAGAGATGCTGGTGTGAAACCAGCTCACATGACAAATTAAAGTGATTCATAACCCAGCTGCAGTCCCTGCTGACAAGCCCCATTGCAGAGCAATCATGCAGATTTTGTACACCCAGAGCCCAGGGAAGGGCCTGGGTCATGGCACACACTACACTTCAGAGCAGTCTGACACAACTTGGCTGAATTCATCCACAGCACGTGAAGGCCAAATGGTTGTCACTTGACAGCAGTTAATAATGTGGTTTTAGAAGGGATATTTTCTCTGCTAAATTAAATTTTCAGGACACCACCCTGCATCTTCAGCCCTTATCTTTTTTTTTTTTTTTTGGCTCTCCTGTCAGTCTTTAAACACACAAACAGGGATTACACAGATAAGCCTGCAGTGTGGTTCATTCTGGCAGTGGCTTATCAATCACAGTTAATTAACTTGGGTATCCATAAACTGGACAATTCAGCTGTGATTCTCTTGTAGCCGCAATAAAGTTAGAAGCAGCTCAGGGCCCATTTCAGAGGTGCAACTGCAGCCCCAGGTAGGCACCGTGGCAAGTGGAGGATGGCAGTGGAGCAGAACAGCAAATCCCTCCCCAAACTGAGCACCGGGGAGTAGCACTGGTGGCCCCCACACTGGCAGAGCCCTCACCAGCTGGTCCAGGGCCCATCCAGGGGATCCCCTCAGGGGCAAAAGCAGCCAGGTGCATTAACCACATGCTGCTGAGTAACAGAAACCTGGCTGTCCTACCTGGTGACTGGCAGCCATGAGAGCCACAGGACAGAAAATGCTGTGTGCCCCTCAGGGAACAATGGTGGAAAGATTGAGGCCTGGCCCAGGCCTGCTAGTTAAAGTTTTATCCAACATGGGATACTGGTGCTTCTGCTCAGACCACAGGAAGGTCCAAAATGTGGGGAACACCTTGTCTGGACCTCAATCATCCATGTCATGCTGACAGTGTGTTGGTTGCTCTGGGAAGTCCCCTCAGAAAGAGATATTTAGAGGTGTTTCCACTGATGCCTCTGATGAGGGAGAAAAGCTGCAGCAAAAATGCAGAGCAGGAAAATGAGGGATTTCAAAATAATGACGTAGGCTGATTTCAACGCTGAAGTAGACGGAAGGAATGGAGTTGGGATCCGCTCCCATCAGATGGAAATAAATTGGACTCTTTCCCAGACAGATTGGCCCCAGCTGGGAGAGAGAAAGAAGGCAAAGAGGGAAGATGGTTCAAGTAGGAAAACAGAAGCTCTGATATACTGAGCATTTTCAAGAAAGTCAGATTAAATATATTATCAAATCAACAGCATTAGATTCAGCTGGCAGTATCATGGGAGCCAAGACACAAAGCTTGTCAAAGCTGATAGTAATTCAAGGTGGAAAAGCAACCAGGCTTTGTGATTTTTTTTCTTTTTCTGACCATGACAAAAACTGATCTGCCCCTCACAGGACAGAGAGGGTGCACTGGAGGATGGCAGGTGCTCCAACATCTCTCCCACCTCTCCAAGAGACCTTAGGCAATGCCCTCAGAGACCTTGTCATTTCACCTCCCCATGCCTGGCTGGAGGAGGGCTGGCCTCCCAGGCTGCTTGGCAGGAACCCTGAATATTAATTAACACATTCTTAGCCAGAGTTCCAAACACATATTAGAAACTTACTTGGTGAAAATCCTCAGCCCTTCACAGAACATCCCCTGAAAGGCCAGGGATGGATCATCAAGACCTGTATTTTGTGACAACTACGTGCATGGTCAGAAATTCTCTGGGGTTCCAGCTGCTCCAGACAAAAACAAACTAAACCTGGGCAAGAGCTCACAAGCTGAAAGCCAACAATAGACAAAAGAGATCCAATCACTGATCAATGTTGGCTCCTCAGGAGGCCGTGGGGGGAACAGTGATTAAAGGAGCACTGGCAAATCCTGAACATCAGCCTGTGTTGGTGACCAGACGAGTTACTGAGACTGCTTGTGCTGAAGGAAACGCAGCAAAAGACAGCAGTCCATGCTTTGCCAGCCTCCAGGATGGGAGCACACAGAAGGACATCCTTCAGCATTCCCAAAGGCACAGTGGTGGGAAAGGAAGTGAGTCAGGGCTGGAGCAGGCTAACAGAGAAGGAAAACCAGCACACATAAAAACCACGGTCTGGTCTCAGACAGGAGGGATGGTCACAGGCAGTGGCACAGCAAGGAAGCACGGCAAGAAAAGCCAGCCAGTTCCTGCTCTATTCTGCCCCCTTTCCCTGCCCAAAGCCTGCACCAGACCTCCCACCTCTGGGAGAAAATAGGAACTTGTCCGGTGCGGCCTTGAAGTGCTGCTGTCACTGGAGCAGGCAGTGAGTCTCAGGGCCCCTCATTGGCCATCAAAACTTTTCTGGTGCTCACTCTATGCCTACAGACTGGATGTGGCCTGGTGTCACGGAGCCTCACCATCACCCTGATGAGATCTGCAGGGACAGCAGACACTCCATGCACATGCTCCAAGGGGAATGTTAAAAACAGAAGGCAGCAGAGTGTGGACCAGCTCTGCCAGGTGCCACAGCCACAATCAAACCAGTATGAGGTGTGAGCCAAGCCAGCTGGGAGGAGTTTCACCCACCCACTGTCCCCTGGAAGCTGGTTGTCATATGAGAAGTCCTTCAGCACCTCTGTACTGAGCTTGGGCTTGATACCTGCATGACTCTGCTCCAGCCACCCCAGGATGGCATCTGGGCAGGTCTCCAGGGTGTTGGCACCTGCTGCCTTCCTGCCTGCTGCTGCTTTGTGGTGTGGGCACTGGTGAACCCTGCACCACCTGCAGGAATTCAGCATCAGGGAAAGAAAATTGAGCATAATTAAATACAAGTCCTTTGTAACCCAGATAGTAGCAATCCATCTACTCCACTGTCATTATCGCTCCTGCTCACTGGTACATCCGTGTGTAAAGCACATTTAGGCAAGCCTAGCAAGGGCGATTATCTTGACCTATAAACTGTGCCTTGTGCGTGTTCCTATATCAGGCAGGCGGACCAGGCAAGGCTGGCTTCACTGCTCCTTTGCACACATTTAGTGGCCTGGCAGAGAGAAAAAGCCGAGGCTGTCCCCGTGTATCAGCTCTCCACAGCAGCTGGCTCCAGGGTCCCCGCGAACACCCGCGGCAGGAATGGCTTCACTGCTGCCACGCTGCGAGAGCCGTCTGTGCCCGCCTCGCCTCGCACACACCATGGTCACCAGGGCCGCCAAGCCCCAGCCCCAGGCTCGTCTCTGCTGTGCGGCCAACCCCCTGTGGGGCTGAGGCCTCCTCACAGAAGGACCTGACTTGTTTGGGGTCAGATTGGACGCACCCCCTCACTCACTTTTTACATTCCTTGAATTCCTGCACGAGGTTCCACGAGCAGCTCCCACAGCTCCATACACCAGATCAAAACAAATTATTATCTTCAACAGCAGAATGCCCAGTTTCTTTCTGTTGATGAGGAGAGGGGGAAGGATTTCAGCAGCTCAATTAAAAGCCCTTTCCCAGCGAACTCCCTGCATTTCCCAGCTCACAGTTGTGCCCTGTCCCCACTGCTCTTGCTCTGCAGCCTCCCCAGTTTCAGATGGGGCCACACCTTGCCCCAAGTAAGTAACGATGTAATTCTGGTAATTCAGGTAACATCTGGGAAAAGCTGCAGCTGTTGGCAGCTCCTCGGAGGGGGATGTGGCACAAGGATGATGGGCATTTTGTTAATAGGAGAGAACATCTTCAGGCTGAACCTCTGCAGGTTTATCTTGCCCTAAGGGCACAGGCAACTCGTCCTTGCCGGCTCTGTTTGCACTACCATGTGCCTGCTGAGCTGGCCTGTCTGCCACTTCCAGCCCCCATCACTCTGCAGAGCTGCCACTGCAGGGGTCCCTCCTTCCCAGCCTGTGTCAGGAAATGGGGAATTTATCAACGTAGCCAGCGTTCCTATGCTCTCTCTGTCCTGTTCTCAAAGAACCTCAAAATCTCATATGATTGTTGAAATTCTTTCTCTCTTAGGGTAGCTACCCTGCATCCAAGAAAAAGTTCCTTTGTGAGTTCTGTAGGTGGGGACACCACTCCAATAGAGCAGGGCTGAGGCTAGTCCTTGGGGGGCCTCGATCAGCACCGTTTCCCCTTTGTTTCTGGGACAAGCCAGTGAACAGGACAGCACATTGTCTAGGAGCCAGAGGAGACACCAAGGCTCTGGAGCCAGAACTGCCAGCAGAGACATCACGATGGGAATGGGAGCAGGAGAGACAGAAGCAGGAGATCAAGCCTAAGTGCCCAGCAGAGCTGCAGTGGATGAAGCAGGGAGGAGCTTGTCAGAAAATCTTTGTAGACTCCAGCCCCACTTTGAGGAGAGGAAAGGTCCAGATCAGATAAATGACTGATTTTCACTCTAATCACAGACCCAGTCATGCTTAACAACAGAAGCAGAGCCTTCAGCCTTATGTGACTGCTGGTTTGAGAGCCATCAAGCATGTCCCATGAACAATTACCCCTTGGAATGGCTCCCTCCAGTGCAGGGAGCAATGAGGCATTGCAGAGCTGCAGCCTGTGTCTGCTTATTCCCTTTCCACGCAGACAATGGAGATGAGTGTAGGCCTGGCTGCTCTGTGCAGGTTCTGGAGAGGGTTTGCAAAGCCTGGGCAGGGAGAGGCTCCTCCTCATCTGAGCCAACACAATACAGGACTGGATCTGAGCAGTAATAACCACAGAGTAGTTACTGCTGTAGTGATGCTGAGCCATGGGGGAGAGGGGTCCTGCCCAACAGAACCAGCTCAGGGACTTTGATGTGATTCTGCAGCTGCTGCCCGTGGCCCGAGGATGGAGCAGCCGGGACGTTTGCATGGCAGGGCTGTTTGTACATCCGGGATGTCCCGGAGCCCCGGGCAGCCTCGGCGAGGTGTTTGTGTGACCGAGCAGGTCCAGGTCTTCGCGTCCCCTCCCGCTGCACAGCACTGCCCCGGGATGAGCAGCACTGACCGAGCAGTCAGCGGCAGAGCTGGGGGTGCTCCGGGCGTGCCTGCAAGCAGACGGGCTGAGCTGTGCCAGCTGCCCCGCTGCCGGTGCCCGTCCCCATGGCCTCTGCGCACCTTCCCGCCNGGGACAGCCAGCGGGACAGACAGAGGACAGACGGGAGACAGACAGAGGACAGACGGGGGACAGACAGCGGACAGCCAGTGGGACAGCCAGCAGACAGACAGTGGACAGACAGCGGGACAGCCAGCGGGACAG